>CAWUFW010000854.1:3000000-3482004 GCA_963921515.1 Calotriton arnoldi
GTGGACCCGGGTACTCACCCAGCGGTCCGCCTCCTCAGCAAGCTGCCTAGGGTTAGTCAGCTTACTATCAATCAGGTGCTGGCGTAGCTCAGGAAAACAATTACTGGACAAGTGCTCCCAGGCAATCAAATCAAAGAGCGCCTGAAAATCAGTCGCTTTACTACCCTTTACCCAACCATCCAAGGCTCTGCAAAAGAAGGTCACATATTCAACCCAGGTACTGCCTTCAATCTTCTTACAGTTCCTGAACCTCTGCCTATAAAGCTCAGGGGTTAAACCATATCTAGTCATCAATGCATCTTTCATGTGGCTGTATGAATTATAGACTTCAGAGGGCAAATCCAACAAGGTATCCCGCCCCTCACTAAGGAACCGTCCCCACAACCCCGCTCCCCAATCCTTCTCAGGGACCCGGTGGGAAGACATGGCTACCTCATAGGCTTTGAACCACTGCCCAATGTCATCATTTAAAAAAAATTCCTTAACCACATCTTTTGGAATATACACCCTAGCTTCAACAGGCACAGGCGGTACACTGCCACCAGAGGGAGTAATCTCTAAACTTTTGGCCTTCAATTCCAACTCCCTCAAAACCTTCTCATGTTCAAACTGCATTTTCTTTTCTTCTAGGGCTAATTTCCTAGTTTGCAATTCAAATTCTAACTGCCCATTCAGCTTGAGCTTGGTCAGCTCCATTTCGTGCATCCTACTCTCTTTCCTGTCCTCCAACTCTTCTGGAGACAGACCTCTGGCAGAAACACTGCTACCTACTGGGGAAGGTGGTCTTCCAGCCCCTAGACCCAATAGCTCCTCCAGCTGCCCTTCTGCATTCTCAGCCCCCTCCACAGGGGCACTCCTGATTCGACCCAGGCCCTCAGCGCCTTTTGGAGGTCCTCCTTCCTGGAGAGCCCGGTCATGGACACTTTAAACTTTTTGCAGAAATGCTTGAGCTGCTTGAGGGTGTAGCATTCTAGCCTCTCCTCTTCCCAATCACACTCAACCGAGGCTACTGATGCTGGTTTCTCCATGGTGATTAAACTTGGCAGTCGCAAAAATAGAAAATCCCAGAAAAAATGCTATCAAAAAGTATGTGGTTGCGTTTTGGTCTGCACTCGCTAAGTAGTGTTCACCAATTACTGTACATGAGTCACAAATGCAAGTCCAGAATCCTCACCGCTGACCACCAATGTTAGATTTGGGGGTCTCTAGTTGGCAGAGGTAGGTACCTTTGTCCAAATAGGGACCCTTGCGTCTAGTCAGGGAAAGTAGGTACACTCCTGAAATAACCCCTGCTCACCCTCTTGGTAGCTTGGCACGAGCAGACAGGCTTAGTTCAGAGGCAGTGTGTAAAGCATTTGCGAACACATACAGTAATCAAGTGACAACACTACAAATGGACACCACACAGGTTGTATATTTATAAAAATAAGAATATTTTATATAGAATTACCACAAGACCATAAACGACAAAAAATAATCCATAATACTGTCAAAAATCAAGAGTTCTGGTTAAAAATGCTTAAATCAAGGTTCTGTGCGAGTCGGTAGCCTTCTCCGGCTACTGCGATGTAAAGAACAAACAGAGTCTATCAAATCCAGCTGACCGCGTCGATACGGGCCAACACAGCGTAGACGGGCTCGGTCACAGTACCTTTTACTTGAAGCGGCAGGCACGGGCGTGCGAGCCGGATGGCTGAACGTCGCGGTGCAAAATGGAAGCATTGCAGGACGCGTTGTCCCTCGATGCGGTGCAGGCAGCGGCTCGTTGACGGAGTCGGTGAGACCAAGGGTGTGCGTTGCAGGGCGAGACGGTGCTTCGATGCGGTGCTGGCAGATTACGGTGCGGCGACGGAGCCGGGTTCAGGAGCTGGCGTCGATCAGTCCGGGCAGCGGTGCGAGTCGGGCGGTGCATCACAAAGCTTGCGAGGCGGTGCCCAACTCCAGTGCGGTCACAGGACTCGAACTCAGCAACAGTGACCGTGTCGGTCGGACCAGATGGATTCAGTGTAGTGAGGCGATGCAAGGTGTGGTGCTCACAGGTTACGGTGCAGGCAGCGGCTCGTTGACGGAGTCGGGGAGACCAAGGCCGTGCGTTGCAAGATGCAGGCGTTGCTCGATGCGGTGCCAACAGGACACCGAGCCGGTCGGGAGAGTCGGTCACAGCTCCCTACCTCTGTAGCCACTGAAACAGAGTTTCCAGCAGCAATTCACAAAGGGGGTGAAGTCCAATGGTCCTGGGACTTCGATCAGGGGGCAAGCTCTCTTCCAAGCCCTTGGAGATCCTTCACAAGTTGATGAAAGTCACAGCAAAGCAAAAGTTCCTTTCTCCTTTCTTTGGCAGTCAGGCAAACCACTGCAGGCCAATCCCCCAAGCAGCACTTCAGGCTTAGGGATAGTCTCTCCTCAGTTTCTTCTTGGTTCCGCTCCTCAGCAAAGGTTTCTTCTTGTTCCCAAAAGTGATCTAAAGTTCCTGGGTTTGGGCCCCAGTACTTATACTCCTTTTCGCTTTGTTCTCTGGAGGCAGAGAGGCCTTTGCCTAGCTTAAACCAGTTCTGTGCAGCTTTGGAGCACTCTGTGTACATGACTCCTTCTTTCCTTTCAGAATGTGGAGCTGGGTACTCGGACGCCCGGCAGGGGGTGGAGCCAGCATTGTGGCAGGCAGGCACAGCCCTATTCAGACCCAGATGCAACTCCTCCCTCCACTCTGGATGCAGATCTCTCTATTCAGCCCTGGGCTGCCTCACCCTGTCTCCTGTGGCCACCCCCAGCCCCTGTCACGCATACCCCAGACACACAATACATAAGCTGGCAGAGGCAGGCTGGATGGTTAGGCAAGAAAATACCCACTTTCTAAAAGTGGTATTTTCAAACACAGAATGTTAAAACCAACTTTACTAAAAGATGTATTTTATCATTCTGAGTTCAGGCATACTAAACTCGAATTTCTACCTAGTTCCCTGAGTCAGTTTAGGATTATAAGATGTTATAATCAAACTGCCCATTCTGGCCTATGGGGAACAGGTAGCCTTGCAATAGTGAAAAACGAAAATGGCTGTAATTCACTATTAGGACATGCCACACACACCAGGCATGTCCCACCTTATCCTTACAATGCACCCTGCCCGTAGGCCTACCATAGGGGTGTCTGATATGAAGAAAAGGGAAGGTTTGGGGACTGGTAGGTGGGTGCACTTACCAAGTCGACATGGCAGTCACAGACTGCACACAGGCTCTGCAATGGCAGGCCTGAGACACACTTTACAAGCTACTTCTGTGGGTGGCACAACCAGTGCTGCAAGCCCACCAGCAGCATTTGTTTTACAAGCCCTGGGCACACTCAGTGCACTGTACTAGGGTCTGACAGTAATTCAAATAAGCCAAACATGGAGTCACTAATTCACATCACAATTTACAATAGGGAGCACTTGCACTTTGGCACTGATTAGCAGTGGCAAAGTGCCCATGAGCATCTAGTCC
Source organism: Calotriton arnoldi (assembly GCA_963921515.1). Taxonomy (NCBI): domain Eukaryota; kingdom Metazoa; phylum Chordata; class Amphibia; order Caudata; family Salamandridae; genus Calotriton; species Calotriton arnoldi. The sequence goes on from CAWUFW010000854.1 coordinate 3,003,478, forward strand.
AGCAAAAACATATCGACAACAGTGGAGGCATTATGAAAAAATGAAAGGGAGACCCACGCCAAGGATGCCAGGTCTAACAGTCTCCCATCTCTGTCTCCCTTTCCTTTTCTTCTTTGTTTTGTTAACTTTCTTTTAATAACTCTGTTTCCCTGCTCTTAAGTCTAGTTTGTTTCTCTGATCTCATTTGTATGACGCCATGAAAAAAAGTGTTTATCTGCAGTTCTCTTTTACAAATAAACACCAAACAGAATAGCTAAAAAGCAGAACAAATGAAAATGTGCTTTAAAACTGCTCACTTTTCAGTAAAAGCAATGGCTAAAGTAGAAACACTAGCCATGACAGCTAAAGTGCAAGAGTAGTAATGTTGGGACAGCGTCTGGGAAAAATGACTCTCTAAAAGTTGGAGGTGGTGTCCAACAGCAGACATCCCTTCTAAAAGCATACCCAGGCTCATTACACAGAGGGGAACTCAGATGGGAATTGCATGTGCATCAGCAGATAAACCATGTACATTAGTCATGTGCAAATTCCAGGCACAGCAGTAAAAAAGCAATCTTTGTCAAACCACATGGTCTCTTGTTGCCAGTGCTTGTTTGTGGCTGGACTTGGCTTTGCCAGTGCTTGTAGTATTGTTGTGCAAGCAGTAGCAAAGCCAACGTAGGCGGAATCCAACTGTGAAATGTTATTTTGTATACTTGCAAGATACCATCATGTTGTGGATAGAAGCAAATTAAAAACAGTATAAAAGTAAGTAGACAAAATAGCATTCTAATATGTTCACCACATCACATCTAGACACAAAGTGGCAGCCATCTTGGAACAGAAATCAGTATTATCTTGTATACTTATGTTATACAGTTCCAACATGTTCTACATGCAAAGTGACGGCCAACTTTGAAGTATACCATATCAAATTCCAAGATGGCCACCCACCCTTATTGGCCTTGCGAATGCCGGTGCAATAATACAAGCATTGTCAAAGCCAATAGCAGCAGCAAAGGACAGTGGGTGGAGGGTATGGAAAGAGTGGTTTGGGAGGAGAGAGTGAGAGAGACAATGAGCCACACTAGTGCTCAATATTGGTCGCAGAGGGACAGGGAAAAAGCAATATGGAGGCAGTGAGGCTAACCAAGGATGGCTTTGGAGACTGGGGGGGAGGGTATCGTGAGAAAAAGTGAAAGCGAAAAAGAGCAGTCAAGGAGAGATAGTAGCATATGCATTCCCGTTGAATGCTAAAGCTCAGACGGCACAGAAAAATGCAAATAGGATATAGTTTTCACCGTCAACACTGAAAGGATACACTCAACCAGTCAAAAGTAGAATGACACCTAAACGCTCCAGAGATGGTACAGACAAATTATTAGGGAAGGCCATTGATTTAGGAACAGGGAATTGAAATAGAGAAGACAGCTATCCAGTAATGAGCAATGGGGAGACCCAAAGCCTACTCAGTGATGGCTGTGAAGACAGCAAAAGCTGGGGCAGAGCTTGCCTGGGTCCAAGATGGCCGCATCGAAGCAAAGCTCCTGTGAACCGGCACATAATCCGACATTATCCTGCAAATACAGGGCACTAATTTGCATCTGAACGAGTTGCCTACCTCCAGAATCGACCTTCCCTTTGGGCGCCGGGAGAAAAAATCCACAAAAAGGAGCGCCTGGACTAGACTGAAGCTGCGGAGAGCCCGGGAGGCAGGCCTAAATTAAACGAGCCCACGGAAGCAGCAGTTATGGCGTCTGCACTCATACGGCGAAGTGTGGTGATAGTAAGGGTGCCCCGTCACACAACTATACAACGGAATCCAGCGGAGATTGCACCAGACCCCTCCCGCTGCCCAGGGCAGTTGGGAACACTACTGCGGAAGCCAGAAGTGGAGACCCGGTGAGGTGTTTGGAGCAGAGAGGCCGTACCTCGAGGTGACGCCAAACACTAAGAGGCCCACTGTGTGAATGGATACGTATGGGGACAGCACTGCGCTCCAGTAACTCTTCAGCACAGCGAAGAGAAAATAAGAAGGGAAGGCAGGCAGAGTGAAGCGCTGCCCCATACCATCACCAGACCAAACAGAGGTGAATCTTACGCTGCACGCGCGGCCTGCACAGCAATCTGCCTACGATAATCAAAGTGGCTGACACCCGACCACTTAACTAGAGAGACTAGCGCTAGTGCTGAGAATAGGAACAAGCATACTGCGAGAGCCAGATGGGGGAGGTGAAACCTGCAGGCGACACCTCCTATGATATAGACAGTGAAATAGGAAGCTATTACACTACTAGGAGCAGCTGAGGATCGAGACCATAAAAAGTCAGAGAGACACTGCAAATGTAGTATGGAGATCTCCTCAACATCAGGACAAGCTGCACCCACCTATCTGACATGAAACTAAGAAGGTAGGCCCTGATGAAACCAGAGACAAGCTAGGCACTCAAAGCAAACTCTGGCACAGCGACCAGAACTTCTGCATGACAACTCCAAGCGCCTCGCACCAGACAATCAGGGTGAAATAAAACGCATGCTAAGTATTACAAGCTGGCACTAGCCTCTTATCGCCGAAGAGTTAGAGGAAAGCTACTATTTGAGTCGTGCAGGACTCCCAAGCACAGAGAAACTGATGTGAATGCAGCGGACTCAAGTTCGGAGGCGGCAGACCCACTCGTGGACATGGAGTTAAAACAGATCTTAACCACTATGCAATGGAGCTTAATGAAAATAGATGGGATGAGTGACGCCCTTACATTTAGAATGGATAGGATGACTGAGCGCCTAGACAAGCATATGGAGAGGCTGGACACTGTAGAAAAAAAGATATTGGATACTGAGGAAGTTTTAGCTGAGGAATCAATGTAGACTAAGAAACTAGATAAGCTCCTCCACACCCTATAGTTAAAAACAGAGGATTTGGAAGCACGCTCACAGAGGAATAATGTTCGCAATGTGGGAGTGGTGGAGCCCACCATCATAGAGAACATGGAAAGATTTGTTGAGAATCTTCTCACAGCACTCCTCAGGAGAGATAATTTCTCTGAGATTTTCATGGTGGAACGGGCCCACCATTCACTGGTGCCAAGACCGATACCAGGTGCTAGTCCACGACCGATCATAGCTCGACTCTTGAATTATAGAGACCGCAATGCTGCGCTACGCAAAGCACGAGAACTGAAATCACCGCGTCATGAGGGATCCAAGATATCCTTATACCCAGATTTCACTCAAACAGTTCAAGATGCCTGACGACTCTTTGTACCAGTCAAGAGGCAACTCCGAGACCTGCAGCTGGAGTACAGCATGCTGTACCCAGCCAAACTCCGAGTAATGGTAGACGGGAAGGCCCACTTGTTCACTGATCATAGACAGGTTGCACACTTCCTTAAGCAACTAGAGAATACAGGCACACAGCAGAAGTCCCCGAGACATGCCTTGAGCGACAACGGAAGCACCCAGAACATGTATGAACAGTAGGCGCTCATTCATAACACCAGAGCGCCAACAGGTGGGATAAATGGTTATCCAACCAGAGACACCCTGCTGTCATTGAGCCCAGCGTAGCAGAAAAAGCAGCCACACCCAAACTACTGGTAAGACTGTTTAAGGTTACACAGTGGGAAGTGAAATAACACAGACTAGACACTGAGGACAGATGTGCAACAAGTAGTATCCATTGTAAGAGACAAGATCAGATGTATATACCTGCAGTACACACACAAAAGAACACTTAGAAACTGATAAGGGAAGGAGAATGAGCGCACGCCCCAAGCTACCGCAAGGAAGGCAGCATCGGCTACATCCTGACTTTCCAGAGTCTCTGTAAGACAAACCGGTTCAACAGGTTGACCGGCAGCAGGCAACATCCACCCCCATGTGTTTAACGCAATCAGGTTCCAATGGGAGTTGTTTACACTTAAATGGGGGTACACAAGGAAGGGAGAGGGAGGGACAGAGTTCAGCCAAGCAGAGTTCCATTGCTATTGGCGTGGGAGGGACTTCCAAGGCAAGTTGGAGGGATAAGCAAGGACAGGTGGAGGGAGGGGGAAGTTTAGCCATATAAAGTTTAATTGAGTATGTATGGCGTGGGACAGATGTTAAAAGTGAACGTCATCACAAACATACACCAAAGGTTTGTGAAACACATCACATGGTCAGGCAAGATCGTAAGGCACACCTGTATGCAATGTAACGTAAGGCAAGAATTAGGACAACATAAAGCCAATACGCACATACGATTTCTTACATGGAATGTGAGAGGGCTCAATGACCATAGGAAGGTACGCAAGATCGAGGCATATCTTAAGAGACATAAAATCCAAGTAGCCATTCTGCAGGAGACACTTCTAGTGCACAATAGCAGTACACTCTCCCAGCAGCGCTTGCGAGGCCGCCTCTGTGCTGCGGGACTCATATCGCATGCTCGTGGGGTGCTGAAATGGGTGGACTGTAAATCGAAAATACAACTCAAAGAAGTACACATTGACCCAGGGGGTAGATGTGTGGTGGTAATTTGTCGTATAGACCACGCGGAGGTGATGCTAGTTGGTGTATATGGCCCAAACTACGATGACCTGCAGTTTTACCACACACTAGGGGCAAGACTATTACAATGGGGACATTTACCACAAATCTGGGGAGGTGATTTCAATTGTATATTGAACCCGGAACTTGACCGATCCAAAGATCCCCAGACGCCTCTCGGAGGCAGCCCGTGCCCTTAGCGACACTGCGGAACTCCTAGATCTAGTTGATCTTTGGAGATAAGGCAAACCCAGGGGGAAAATGATTGTCCCACTACTCTTCTGCACACGATATACACACTCGAATAGACTACTGGCTGGTATCTAAAAACCTGGTGACACGAGCCCTCCGCTGTGAACAACTACTGCGCACCTATTCCGATCACTCACCAGTGATGCTAGATATGGACATGCAAGGCCGGGCGGCCGCTGCTTTCCCGTGGTGCTTTCCCCCCTACTCCCTACTGGACCCTGTGTTTAGAGCACACTTAGCCAAATCAATAGAAGATTTCTTTACGGAGTATGTGGGATCTGTAGACAAATTTGCCACAGTATGGGAAACATTCAAGGGATACATACGAGGTATCTCTATCTCTAAACATGCAGGGGTATTGAAATCCCTACGTGGAAGACTATCCCTATTGGAGAAGGAGATAGCGGAACTGGAAAAGCGGCATCAGCAAATGGGGGAAACCTCACTTCTAGGAGACATAAAAACTAGACTGACAGAGTACCATGATATAGCTAACAGTGAAGTAAAACATATTGGCAAAAACGCCACGGCCAGAATATATGGACAGGGAGAACGCCCGTGTGCAGCACTGGCCACCCTACTGAGACCAAAGAGAGGAACAGGGGGGATTGAAGAAATCCTAAACGAAGAAGGGGAAACCCAGCATGATGAGGACAGTATAGCAGACACGTTCTGTAAATACTATGCAGACTTGTACCGTTCATGTACAGAAGTAGACGCAGAGAGTGTAAATAACCACTTAGAACCAATGTTCCCTCTAATATTTTTCCTCTGTGTGCGGCAGTATAAGGTCTCTGTGCGCTGCAGCCAAGGTTATGTGCGCCAGGGACCCGACCGCGCGTGTGGGTGCAGCAACAAATATCAGTGCAGATTGTGTGAGTATTCATGTTAATCGCAGCACCAGTCATGCGCTGCAATTAACATGAATACTTTCTCAGAGGCAAACAATATGCCCCGCACAGGGCCGGCCTTAGCGCTGGTGGCACCCTGTGTGACAATGTTTGTTGGCGCCCACCAATGACCACCTCCGCCAGTGATTCCCTCACTATTACCCTTTAACAGTGCCGCTCAAGTCTCCATTACCCTCTCTCTGAGATGCACTTAATTCGTTTTATAGCGCCACTCATACCAGTGTAGGGTGTACTTTACATTGCACACACATTAAACAGAGACAATCAATCATAGGTATGTAAATCAGTGTGTAAGAAATGTTACATATGACAGAGGACTGCAAGGTGAAGGAGTGACATGTCATTCATACTGGTAGGCAATATAGTTTAAGAGTGCTTTGTCTAGAGAAGAACAAACTTGGAACTTAAAATGTAAAACCATGGTTAGGGTTTCTCTTTAATGAGAATCGCTTTGTACCCAAATGAACCCTTTTTGCAACATTAGGATAATGAATGGCTGGGGAAAAAATCATAACGCTCTAATCTATACCTTGCAGTATTGCATGAAGTTCTTTGATGACAATTATAGTTACCGCTAACCAATTTTCATTCTATGCACTTTGTGATCTGCATGGTACACATTCTTTGCAGCAGGCATATTAACCCTCTGCGCTACCTTAAAACTTCCACTAGAGCAAATTCCTATCTCTCTCCAGGCAGAACATTAATCACCAGAGTTATCTTGACATATTTATTATTGCCTGAAAATTGCTGGAGGCAAGGAACTTTGCAGCTGGTCCTTTTGAAACAATAATATACCTGTGTCCGTTCGCTCTCCCCTGCAGCGAGTCACAGGCGTGAAGTTAGTCCGTTGACACTACGGGATGGCACATCAAAGCACGTCATGCTTGTAGTCAGGTCTTTAAGTGGGATGAAAAAACTGGGGGGGGGCTCTCATAGGGGCGTGGCCAATGTAAATATGGGAGTGGCTTAAAACACTTAAGTTAAAAATCTGTACTTAGCATAGTGTGCTGCCCCACTGGTATTATGCTGCTCAATCAGTGGGTTTCTCAAGGAGCCTAGTATCACACGCCGTCACCCAGGGCTTTAAGTGGGATGAAAAAACTGGGGGGGTCTCTCAAAGGGGCGTGGCCGATGTAATTAAGGGCGTGGCTTAAAAGTACAGTAAGCTTAAATCTGTGCTTAGCATAGTGTGACGCCCGACAGGTATTTTTGCTGCTTTTGTCATTGCATCCAGATATATAATATAACAAGTAAAATTACACCTACAACAAGCCAGGACTATTGGCTTTGCCAGTGGTTGTTAGTTGCATAAGATAAATAGGCAACATCTATGGCTTCGTTGTATAAAACATTGAAAATGCTTCAGGTCTGACATGATGAGACTGAAAGAAATATAACGAGTCTTTTTTTTTAGTTACATCAAAGGCAGTGAAGGGTGGCACTGCTGCAGAGTTACAATTGTTTTTCATTCTGAGGCTGATGGCAAAAACTGGCAGGACCCGGCCCACTTAAAGCCCTCCCGTCACCACAGGTGAAGTGCTTTATATGGGACGCAGGGAGATACATTAGTTTCAGTGAAACAGAGAAGTGTAGAGCTCAGAGAGAAGTGGCAGGAGGGAACCAACTGTAAAGGAAGAAAGCAGGCAGTGGCGTGTGTATAAAACACGACAGTTCTTCACACACCGAATCAAATGAAATGTGTTCACATACACATATCAATTCCATCCCAGGAGGCTTGATGAAGAAAGGATTACTAACAACCTATCCTGCAAAGCGCAGTTGGAAAATGTAGCCTTCTGTTGATGTTTTATAATGTCAAAGTTCCCCGAAAGTACTGTCACTGCTGAGGTACAAAAAACATCCAATCCAGAGGTTGCTGTCGTTGCGTTGTCCTGTTTTGTCCAGCCGTGTTGTGCTAAGATCTTGCCCCAGGCATTCTTTTCACACACAATTTGCCCCGCTCTATTAACAAAAGAAAGGCAGGAAGTCTAGAAGCACAACGTGTGCTTTCACAATCACCTGAAAGCACATGTCGTGATTGTAGACTTGCTGCCTTTCATTTGTTAATAGGGCAGAGCTGCGGGGCAGATTGTGTGTCTTTGTGAAAGTAATCATGTTAATTGCAATGCATTATCGGGCGCTGCGATTAACATGAATACTTTTACAAAGGCAGACAATCTCCCCCACGGCCGCGCCCTTTTAACAAAAGAAATGCAGCAAGTGCAGGAGGCACTTGCTGCTGAACTTATCTGCCGCTGTGCGCACTTCAAACACCACACTGCGCGCTCGAGGTGAGAGGGGTGCGTGGGCGCGCAGGCGCGCAGCTTACAGGGAACAGTGCTTAGAACATATAAAAATGACGTGGCTAACCACAGAACACAGGGAGCATCTAATGGCTCCATTGCAATCGTCCGAGGTGAGAGCGGCCATTGCGAGTATGCATCCTGGCAAGGCACCAGGAGCAGACGGACTAACGGTGGCCTTCTACAAGGTGTACCAGGATCTGATAATTCCACACTTAATCACGCTGTTTGAAGAAATGGTGCAGTCTGGTATCATTCCTCCCTCTATGCGCGAAGCCATAATCATAACCATCCTAAAACCAGGTAAGTCCCCAAATGAGCACTCTTCGTATAGACCACTCTCGCTGCTAAATGTTGACAACAAGTTGTACATTAAGAACCTATCGAATAGATTGGCCCCATCATTACCCGGATTGATACGTCCGGAACAATCTGGATTTATACCTGGATGAAGCATAGCATCTAATTTCGGCACCATCTTTGATATAATACAGCAAGTAAACCCAGATATCAAGGCAGCTGCCATTTTTCTTGATGCAGTGAAAGCATTTAACTCGGTCGAGTGGTCTTTCTTGACAGCAGTTCTGCGCCAAGTGGAGTGGGAGAAGTCTACCTAAAACTAGTAAAACTACTATATACGAAGCCAGTGGCAAGAGTCAGGGTGGGAAATACAGTTACGACGCAGTTATGTATCACTAGAGGCACCAGACAAGGGTGGCCCCTCTCCCTCTTTCTACATGCCTTAGTGGCGGAACCACTGGTGTGCGCTATGTGGGAATACCACAGCCACAGAGGCATACGGTTTCCCAGTTATAGACTCATAATCTCAGCATATGCGGACTCTACATTAATATACAACCGAGATCTGGAGGAAAACCTCAACCCCATTCTTAGGGAGGTGGTACGATTCGGAGGACTGTCGGGACTCCGCATCAACTGGGAGAAGTCTATAGTGTTTCCCCTCACCCCGGTTACGAAACGTACTCCACTTGAATTCCCTTTGGCCTGGATGACGGAACCAATCAGGTATCTAGGTATTCAGATCCATACCGATTCCGCAACAGTTAGATTGGCAAACTACGGCACTGCAATAGTGAAACTGGAAAGAGACATAGATCGCTGGATCAAACTCCCGTTATCCTTACTGGGGCGTGTTGCAATTATGAAAATGGTGATAGTGCCTAGGTTCTGATTCTTATTTTAAAATATTCCAATACTGTTAACACGCACATTTTTCACTACGCTGAGATCTCACCTAATTAACCTTGCTTGGGCCGGTAAGCAGCCGAGAGTGAAATGGAAAACGCTTACTAAGCCGTATGACATGGGAGGGAGTGAACGCACCAGATTTGGAGTCATACTATAAAGTTGCGCAGAGCTCTTATGCACACTACTGACTGCACGGACCACAAGACCTGCCATATCTCCATATAGAAAGAGATGCGGTAGCCCCATGCACGCTCCCACAAATGCTGTCTTCTGCCCCCAAACGGAGGTATGGAGTCTTCGACTCCTTGACTACCACAACTCAAACCTGGTGGAGCCTCCCGGAGCAGCAGGCCGGATCAGTGCTGTATTCGCCACACGCACCGGTGAAATGGTGTTCCTGGGTTACAAGAGGAAAGGAACAAGAGGTAATACAAGCGCTAAGGGCTGTAGAGGTCACGAACATGGGAGACCTACACAAAGATGGGGTGGTGAAGAGCTGGGAGGAGTTGGGAACGGAATTAGACGACCGAACAGTCATCACCTGCTTTCATTATTACAGAGTGAGACATATGCCACGCGAACTCGCCCACGTCGCCCGACAGCACAACCTCAACATCATCTCCTACGCCGACGACACCCAGCTGATCCTCTCCCTCACCAAAGACCCTCACACCGCCAAAGCCCACCTCCACGAAGGAATGAAGGTCGTCGCCGAATGGATGAGGACCAGCCGCCTGAAGCTGAACTCGGACAAGACGGAGGTCCTCATCCTTGGTTCCAACCCTTCAGCCTGGGACGACTCCTGGTGGCCAACATCACTGGGAACAGCCCCGCCACCCACCGACCACGTACGCAACCTAGGGGTCATCCTCGACCCCACCCTCTCCATGACTAAGCAGGTCAATGCCGTTTCCTCATCCTGCTTCAACATCCTCCGAATGCTCCACAGGATCTTCAAGTGGATCCCCACCGAAACAAGAAAAACAGTCACCCAGGCCCTCGTCACCAGCAGGCTGGACTACGGAAACGCCCTCTACGCAGGAACGACGGCTAAGCTCCTGAGACGGCTGCAACGCATCCAGAACGCCTCTGCACGTCTTATCCTCGACATCCCCCGACGCAGCCACATCACACCCCACCTGAGAGACCTGCACTGGCTCCCTGTCAACAAGAGGATAACCTTCAAGCTCCTCACCCACGCACACAAAGCCCTCCACAACTCCGGACCAGCCTACCTCAACAGACGACTCAGCTTCTACACCCCCACCCGCCAGCTCCGCTCGACCAGCCTCGCCCTCGCCACAGTCCCCCGCATCCGGAAAACGACCGCCGGCGGCAGATCCTTCTCCCACCTCGCCGCCAAGACCTGGAACACCCTCCCCACCAACCTCCGACAGACCCAAGACCTACTGGCCTTCAGAAGACTCCTCAAGACCTGGCTCTTCGATCAGTAGCAGCACCACCCCCCTCTTCCCCCAGCGCCTTGAGACCCTCTCGGGTATGTAGTGCGCTTTATAAGTGACATGATTGATTGATTGATTGAATTACGAAACTTTATGCCTATGCCCAGGAGGCCCGCAGACCCACAGTAACAAAGGCGGGGCTCCAATGGCAGAGAGACCTTGGCACTATAATCACAGACGAATGCTGGAAATACTGTTGTGCCATGATTAAGGACGTCTCGCAAAACGGTAAACACAGACTCATTCAATTCAATACATTAACCAGACATATTACACTCCTGAGAAACTATGCAGATATGGGCTACAAGACAGAGCGGCATGTCATAGATGCCCAGAACAAACATGTGGCATGGCACTGCCCGGAGATATTTGCGTTTTGGACAGGAGTTATGTCACAGATAGGGAAGATAACAGACACGACATTGGAGATGGACCCACTGATGGCGTTACTAGGATATAGTAAGACAATAAGCAAAGCAAACCCAAAATTGATATCTATTGGTATGCTAAGAGCAAAACACAGGGTAGCGATGAGATGGGCTAGAGGCCCAGCACCGACCCTTAAAGAATGACATAATGACATGTTATACTGCAACACCCAATCAGAAGCATATAACTAACTGTTACCCCACCAGAACAGACCCAAAAACATATGGGGAGCTTACCAAACATATTTAGTAGGAAAAACTCAGGAGAGTCAGAGACTACAGAAGCCCCAACACCATGAAGTCAGCATTAGGCAACACAGACATGTCTTCCAGAACGTACTCACGATACACCACGGAAGAGGGACACAATGCTAGAACGGTGATGATAAAATAAATTGTACCGATATACAAAGGAAATTGAATGTACAACCTTTGAGTCACGTAAGTTGCGTATAGACCAAAAACTATACTAGAAAAGCTATAATGTTAAGAACACGGATGTCTCTAAACAACGTCATGACGATAGATGTAAATGTGAAATTATTACATGTGCATGATGTATCTACAAGTGCCTGTACCTTCATCTAGCCACTTATGTATTTTATTTTTTTCATTTCACTAATAAAAATTATAATTAAAAAAAAAAAGACAGCAAAAGCTGTCTGTAGTGCGACCACGATACCGGCTCACCAGGAATGTGACAATTCTACGTATCCCAGGGCTGCAATGTTTCCAGGTAAAACATCCTTGAAAAATGACATGGTATAAACAGTATGGAATTCCCATGCACACTAGACTTCTGACAATCACAAGTTCAGCAGACTTGTGAAAACCCCAAGTTCACTATCTGTTTGAAATTTTTGTGCACCCTCCATACTGACAATTTCACACGCAGCATTCTTAACAAATACATAACAAGCATTTGCAATGCAATAGGTCTCGCAATTGCGAGAGTTTGAGCTATTGGCATTGTAAATGACAATGCTTTTTAATTATGTGTTTTGAAAAACTGCAAGTGGTGCGTAAACACACACTTTGTACTTATAGTTCTTGCTTACGAGAAGCAAGACTGGAGATAAAAGAGCCTTTTTTAATGGCAGCCTTGCTTCTCGTAAGCAAGGACCATAAGTACAAAGTGGGTGTATACGCACCACTTGCAGGTTTTCAAAACACAAACTCTTGAAAATGCAAGACCTATTGCATTGCAAATGCTTGTTTATTGTTTTTATCAGTGCTGTTCAGCATCGGTAATATGGCTATAGACGTTTTGTTCATCTTTGTTTTTGGGTGATACTGAACAGCATTAGCAAAATGCCTTGACAAAGGCAATAAGTGGAAAAGATGAGATCTCGTGACTTTGCCAAAGCTTTTTATAGATTTTGTTAACCCCTTCGCCGCGGCGCGAATTCCGCCGCGGCGCGGGGGGGGCTAGGGGGTGAGCGCGGCGCTTTGGTGCTCATGACGGCACCACGCCGTCATGAGTCACGGGCGGCGTGTGCTCATGACGGCGTGGTTCCGTCATGACCACGCCCGCTCATTAATTCGCCTGCACAGGCAGGGAATTAATGTTGCGTGGGCGGAGCGGCCGCGGCATGACGGAACCACGCCGTCATGAGCACACGCCGCCCGTGACTCATGATGGCGTGGTGCCGTCATAAGCGCTCAAGGGGTTAAAAAACGTATGTTTATAAACTACCCATCCATTACATCCTTAAACATTTTCAAGGCATGTAAATATGAGTTTCGGAAACCCTGTCAATAATTGATGGTGATCCTATCGCCAATTCTCTTTGCTTGCTAGCATTTATTTTACTTATTTGTGAATGTGCAAGAGCATGCCAGAAAACAAAAAAGACAAAAACGTTTTGAACAGTAGTAAATAAATGCAATGTTCTGGAACATGAAATAGGGTCATTCGCAAGCTGCCACTTATTCTGAACAAATGGGAGATGGATGTTTAAAAACCGAACGGGAACTGACTGCGCTACAGAACTCTGTACCTGTGAATGAAATCGCTGCCTGTGCTGTGCACGGAGGCTTTCAAAAGTGTGTTCGAATGGAAGAACGCAATAAAAAATTCCAAAGCTGTTGAGAGTGACTAGGACCAAAAATATGCTGAGAAAGAATATTTGCTTCCCGAACAGTAGATATGTATCAACCGATGTGAAGCTTTAATAAATGCAGTAATCAAAAATTGTCTCCTGCCATTTTCCCAGGACTGTCTGACAAAGAAACAAAATATAACAGCTGAACACTCAGCTTCAATAAACTCAGCCCGAAGAAACTGAGCCAACTCGAGTAACATGAAAGAATTCAAAAAGCTATAAATTAGGACTAGGGTCATTTGGCAATAACATTTGGAAGCTGTGAACATTGTTAGTTTCTTCTGTCGGAGATGAAAAGGGGGAGTGAGGAATTGCAAAGGGTGTAAAAGTTGTTTTTGGAAGATCACTTAGCCGTCTATGAATGACACGGTCTTGTGTCTTACTCGCTTAAATACTGAGGCAGTGTTGGTTTTTTCTACTCTGTAAAACTAAATATGTGCATTTCACAGTGTCCTGAGGTACACATGGCTCCCCCAGCATTCTTACTTTCATACTGCAAGTCGAACAACACAAGCAGGAAGGGAAAGAAGGAGAGAATTCAGTTGGCGCAGGCGCTGGGAGACACCATACTGCTGTTGTCTGCAGTCACCGACCCCGATCTTCCTTCCTTTCGAAGTGCTCTGAAATTGTCACGACCACGCGCCTCGACTTCCTACCCAGCTGTGCTGAGACTACCTTAAAACTCGACAGAAACTGCAGTTGAAGGACAGTACATCTTGTGAAACGCAGACGTGTTTTCTTGTAGTGCAAGCACATGGTGTGTAACTCTGCCAGCCTTACGTGTAAGAACGAGCAAGAAAGTTAATATTGTGTAAAACAGACGTGCTTGCCTGTATTGAAAGCACCGCTTGTGCCGCACAAGCATTTCCCATGTAAAGGAAAGCAGCTCGCTAATGTGTAATTGTGTTTAGGTTCCCTTGTGTAAAATATACCTGTTCCGTGCAGCACAAGAGCTCTTGTGTAAAACTGTCTGTTTCACGTTATGTGCAGGGCGTCCTGTACAGGGCAGTCAGTGCCTGCTACCTCGTTGGTGCTGGGATTCAGGCGTCTCCTGCCTGAGTCTGAGGTCCGGAGTGGCACACCGCGTGCACCCCTCTCTGACCAGTCTGTGGGGGACTGGCGCTGAGTGCAGTATATGATTCAAGTGGGCGGGCTGGGATTAACCTGTCACTGCCCTCACCTAGTGAAAGGCCCGCCTCCCTCCACTGGACCCTCCCCCCCGTCCGTGCAAGGAGAGTGCGTGTCGGCTCGTCCGTGTGAAGGGGGTGAGCAAGGAGGGCGGGGGAGGCGTTCGTCATCTGAGCGAGGGATATCTCTGCTGTTAGTCAATATCTGCCCTAGTGCTTGTGTTTCTGGCCACGTAGCTTAAGTTATTTCTGTGCAGAACAAACACGTGTCGTGTGCACGGAAAGTCCAGCTTGTCTGACACAGACTATATTGTGTTTAGTGAAAGCACTTTTTATTTACAACAGGCATTTCTTGTATGTAGGGGAGGCTTTGTGATGTGTGACGTTCGCCTTTCTGTGGCCAGTCCCCCACAGACTGGTCAGAGGGGGGTGCACGCGGTCTTGTCTAAAATAGACGCGGCTCGCGTGCCAGGAAAGCGTCACTAGCCTTCAGTAAACAGTAACGCCCTCGGGCACTGTTTTACACTGCATTTGTGTAAAGCAGTGTGCCTCGGGCGAGGAGACCCCCCCCTTTTGTACTTGAAAAACCACGGGCTTGCATGTGAGAAAATTCACATGTATGAAGATTTCTGCACAGCACTGAGGTGTTCAAAAGAAAAGAAAACGACTACTTTAGTAAAAACAAACATATTTCTGTATAAAGAAATGTCGAGTTGTAGCCGCCGCCCTATAAACAGACAGCTAAACACGCCTGCGGCCATCTCACGGTTGCATGCACACTCCGGGGTGGGAAGTGTTGTTGGGTGAACGCACGGGGAGCTTAATTGAAGTGGAAGCAACCCCCCCCCTTAAAGGACCATGCTTTAAAATGAAGCGCGGTGTGCTGCTCTGATCCTTCTACTCCTCCATAGTGCACCGACATGGCGATCCTCCAGCTGGTGGGGGTGAGCGGGAAACAAGCAGCGCTCGTGTCTGGCCTGCCTGCGCCAGTACCTGCGCATTGAGAAGGCACAGACAGCGGGAGTGCAGGGGAGAGAGGGGCGAGAGAGCACGGACAACGGGAGGGGGAAAGCATTGAGAGCGGTGCAGACAGGGCAGTAACGGCGGGTCCGGGGGCTGCGGCTCGGACGTGGTGGGAGACCTACAAAACAACAAAGTAGTCACTACATCAAAAGATATCGCCCTGCAGTGTAAGTTTACTGTAGTTGGTCGATGCTGCTTCCTGCAGAAACGGAAGAAAACGGAAGTGACTGATGGGACCACTAGCCAACTATGAGCGAGGTAAGAAAAGCAATGCCAGATTGGACCAATGGCAAGCGAAAAAACAAAAAGAAATGCAATGGGTGGAGTTTCGCAGGTATTACTAATTACTTAATGCCTCGGAGAGGCAGCGCATGCGCTGCCTGTGCGAGACCTAAAAACCAGCCTTGTGATAATTCTATGCACACACTATTCTTGATCAAAACAAATCCATCAAGATGGCAAAAACAATGCTGCGGCCGATGCTGTGAGATATGTGCACAAGTAATAAAAGGCTGTGTCAATAAAATATATATTAAAACACCTAATCAGACCCAGGAGTTGCAGTTGTGTAAACAGCTTAACAAAGCTGAGTTTACCAATCATACCTACACAGTTGACTGCGCCGCAATGAAAATTCATGTGACATAAAATGAAATACTATCAGATGCGCCTGAGCGTCAGATATAAGAGGCGGTATCCCAAGGTGTCTAATATCAGGTGTGGAACACTCATTCAGTCCTGTTTTGCCTTCATTATGGGATTTACATTGCTAATTGCAAACGCAAACTATAAGTACCAGAATAGAGAGATGCACATTAGAACCAGAGCAGCTATTCACTCCTGACATGGGATAACACATAACCACCCTTTCAAATTGCCCTCTTTCCCTTTGCTGCCTTCTACATTGCTCAACTCTTAGCTGTTTCAGGTTTCTGAATAATGTTTTTGATTTTTAAAAAATAAAGCCGACAACAGGAATTACTTTTTTATATTAGAGACACAGTTGCTTCTTTGATGGTATGTGATGCTGCATGTTCATGATAAAGCTGCAGAGGATGGCGCCTCCAAAGGCATGAAGATTACCTGGGCAAATAAAGAAGGTTAACCACATTTTCCAGGATATTGTGTTGTTCAGGGTATTGGGGCCCCTTTGCAATAGGTGGTATCAGGTGCCTTGTGCTGCAGGCATCAAGAGTGGAGCAGTCGTTTCATCTGCCACTTGATGGGTCTGGCCTCCTGGAAGCCATAGAGATGGATGGCAGTGCACTGCTTCCACTCTTTTGTCATGCAGGTGATCTCAGGTTTCAGGGACCTAAAGAAATAACCCGTCGGCGAAGGCAGAAGGATCACAGTTGGTTGGTTGAGCTTCCAGTTCCACGCCACACACCATGCCGCATTGGATATACGCCCCTCATCTTCACGCCACTCATTATGTCATGAGAAAAATCTCTACCTCTCGGAGACAGGGAACAAAACAGTAATGCATAATGTAACCTAGCCCACCCTCAACTGTGCACTTTAATTAGCACACTGGGCTCTATAATAAGCATAGCATCCCCCCAGCACTTCTGTTTTGACTTTGCACATTAGACAAGCCAGCACGATAGGTTTTGGGGACACATGTGAATTGAGTATTCCATGCCCCTCAAGGTCCCTATGATCATGAGGCCAGGTAACACTATCCCCATCGTAAGCCTTTTTTACGCTTAATAGTCCCCATCTCACTTCAAACCAAGGCCGCATAAAACCTTGCACATTATTTAGGTCTGAGTCTCGGTCCTCCAACTAGTGGCAAATAGAGCAATATATGCCGTGGAGAATAGACATTACCATCCTCAAAGCAGGCCCCTCTTTTGAACAGGCCGTCAGTACTCAAGCACTTTAAATGTGTTGCACTTTTCCCAGCCATCAACCTGGGAACGTATAACAGAGGCAACCAGACTATCCCTGACCCCAGGAGGTCAGGAAACACCATTTTTTAGGTAGGCCCTCTAATTCAATACGCAGTCAAAACATTGTATTTTTTAACAGTTTGTATTCGCCATGGGCTTAGCCTCGAAACTCACACTTGAGGGAAAGTTAGCATTTTTGTCATTGAAAGCACTTAAATTTAATGCACTTTACCTAGGCCCCAGTATTGAAATATACACTCGGGGTAAAGCCAGCATTTCAGATACTGGATGGAGGTTTTTTTTTTCTCTTTCTTTTAACTGTTGTTTTTAACTGCCATTTTGATCTATGTTTTTTAGCATTTACTTGTCAGCAGCCAATCTATTCATTGTGCTTACCAGGAATCTTGGGGCTCTATTGTAATGATTTAAATTAACTGTACAATAAAGTATCTATCTATCTATCTATCTATCTATCTATCTATCTGCACCTTATGGCCCATAACATTCCTCGCACTAGCATTGCCAGAGCCGGGCTACAAAGCGAGTTGCAGGACCAGGTGCGTGCCAGCAGTGTTGTGGCATCTTTGGTTGGCACATGTTGTAGAAAAAAAAACCTTTGTAGGGGTTCACTGATGCACCTGGTCCTTAAACCAACAAAGAAGAGATTGGCACTGTAGCTGTAATATCAAAATAACAAGTTTATTAACCTCACATGAGGGAGACTGCGTCAATACAGTACCCTCAGGCCACTGTATGAGACAGTCTATGGAGTACAAACACTCTGGGTCTTTTATGCCCAGTTTATAGCTGAGTTAGCATGTAGACTCAAAAAGAGGCGGTACAAGTATACACATGAATAGCTAGTTACATATAAGGATACATAAGAATCGCTTACTCAACAGAGTGGGAGGGTTTACAATATTGCTGACATTAGTTAAAATAGCCTGACAGTTACTTCAAGAGCAGGTGCATTCTAGCAGCTAGGCCTTTCTGAGCATGTGCAGTGCTCTGGCTCAGTACTGAAGGAGTTAATTATAGTTCCTGACTCAAGTGAAATACAAGAGCAGGCAACAGTGAAGAGGGAGAAAGCACATGGCGAGCACATGGCTAACTAAAATGGCTGCCAAAAACAAAATGGCTTCAGCTGATGCTAACAGCGATTTCAGCTGATTTCTACAATGTGTGGTGTCGCCCTTCACCTTGCCTGGGCATACTTTCCTTTGGAGGACACGTTGCCCTGGTTGACGTCCTTTTCTGCATAAAAAGGTGAGAGGAATAGAGTGTGTTATTCTGGCTATTGTGGTTTTGCTGTTGGCTTTTAAGGATCTTCATGTGGAGCATGGTGTGCATTTTCAGGATTATGAGCAAGCAGTCTGGGAAATGAAGATATTTGTGTTCTTACGCTTCACTTTTCTCCATCTCCCCCTCCCAAGAGATGCAGAGGTGGTAGAGAAGAGGCAGAGGAGAAAAGAATCAAGAACATTGTACTAGAGACTTTGCCATTATGAAGCAGAAAAACAATACTAAGGATTCTGTTAATCAAGGAAGTTTTTATTCAGATGAATCTGGATCAGAGAATAATGATGACATCTCCCCTCCCTTGACAGATCAGAAGGGCGCTTTTGCCTGATTTATTAGGTGATGTTAAGGATAATATGGGGTTTCCAGCTGAGAATGCACTTAGTACATTTCAAGGAACTCCATTGGGACAATTCAAGGAAACTCCTAATGTTGAAGTTCAGATACATCTATATGCCATGGCTTTTATTTTACATGAATGGAAGGATCCTGATAGAATCAATTAAAATCCCAAGATGCATGGCAAGGCTGTACCTAGTGGGTGAGATGGAAGTCATCCATCCATGTTGATTCAATGGTGACATGTTTGGCTGGGAGAGCATCCACAGCAGAAGAAAACATTTTGAAAGATCGGCAGAGAAAAAAGTAGATGCTGATTTGAAGGAGGTGTATTCTGAGCCTCACCTGGCCAAGAATGTTTTCCTCCAGAAGCAACTCTCTTCTTCCACGGTTTTGTTCCATGTATCCAGAACAGAGAGCATGGGGGTGGATCATCACAAGTTCAAATGGATAAAGAGGCTACTTTATGCATTCCCCCTGGTTCTTTGATACCGAGGTTACTGTTGAAAATGCAAGAGGGAAAAGCAAAGGTGTGATGGTGGTACCCTTCTGGCCGTGTGGGTATTAGTGCATACTTCTGAAGACAATGGCTGTTCAACCTCCATGGATACTTCCACTGTTTCCATCTCTTCTAAAAACTGTCATCTGCCTTTTCCTCTGAAACGTTCTGTATTGGTGTGGAGGCTGAAAGGTTACATTTATTAAAGAAAGGTATTCCTATTCACTCGACTGAAGCAATTCTAGGAACAAAGAGGCCTTCACCTTTCATATCATATTCCAGACAGTGGGCTACATTTGATTCTTGTTGTTCTTCACATTTGGTGTCTCCTATTTCTTGTTCAGTCACATCTGTTCTCCAATTTCCACTAAGTATGTTTCATCAGAATCTATCCATTTCTGCACTCAGATCACAATAGTTTGCATTCAAAGCATTTTTTGCTGCTGCCAAATCTCTTCAGGAAACAGATGTATTGATGATAAGACTCTTTAAGAGATTTTCAATACAAGACGCCTTTCTCATCCTTCTGCTCCTCCTCGGGCTCTACCTCTAGTTTTAAAATCCCTGTAATCTTACTATCAGCTGATTTGAAGTTTTTGCTATTTAAGGTAATTTTTTTATGGTGATCACGTCAGCTTAAAGAATCGGGGAATTGTCTGCTCTTTTGTGTTGTTTTTTGATATTCTGGAATGATGCAGTTGTTCTCAAACCTAATGCTTCTTTTCTGGCTAAAGTAATTTAGATTTCAGTCCTCTCAAGAAATCATTCTACCATCTTTCTTTCCTTCACCTATCTCTGATGAAGAAAGGTTTTAGAATTTGTTGGATATAAAGCACACATTCTTTATCACAACACAACCAGTGAATACAGAGAAACTAATGGTTTGTTACCTTTAGTTTGGCTGATAAAGGAAAGAAGGCATATAAAATGACAATAAACTGTTGGATTAAATAAACTATTTTGTTTGCATACTCAAATCTGGAAAAATGTGTCCCAGAAAATGTTCAAAAACAATCAACTAGAGGAATTTGAGATTCCTGAGCTATGTTTCAGGTTGTGTCTTCACATGAGGTCTGAGGGCTGGGATTTAGCCCTCTGAGCACTTTTTCATTAGACTTTGGGCCTGAATACGAGTTACTCGGCCACAAATTTGACGGATATCCAGATCGCCAAATTACAATTACTCTTAGTCCAACTTGTCTTCGTCCCAGACATTACATAGTGGTTCCACGCCTTTGATGAGCTTGGGATTACAGGAATTACTGGGAGATTGCTGTGTGTTTTTATAATACCCAGCTGGTGGTGGGTGGGGTTATTATAAGTATTTCTCTTTTGTTTCCTGTTTCCGAGAGATGGAGATTAACCTCATGAAGTTATGGGTGGGTCGAGGAATGTTGGACTAAGAGTAATGATTATCAGTAATTAATTAGGTCATTGTTAAATAATGGGTCAAACTGACATGCTAGGCCTGAGAGAAGGAACAGGCATTATGAAAGTCAAACATCTGATGTTGATCGTTTATGACGACTGGTCTGCACTGTATATTGAGAACTGATTTTAACATTTTAGGAGCATGGTTTCAGTTGTACTTCCTCTCTATGCTTTCATATGCTGCTGCTGACTCCACCTGGCCTGTATATGAGGGGAAACAGAGTGGAATCTCAAGAGCTCTGTGCAAGATTGATGATTTGGGCCCAGATGTGGAAATAGTTAAAACCTACAAACAAAATGTTCGAAAATAGCCCAAAATGTATTTCTGTAACTTGTGTGCGTGGAAATGAATCACAGTTTTTGTGAAATACCCAATACGCCAATACGCCAAACAGTGATCAGATGGCACAATATGCAAAGCCTCAGCAAGTGCCCACTATGCACAAGTACACCATACTTTGATAGGGTCTTATTAACACTGTTGGGCATTGGGAAAGACGTATTTACCCCAGGAAACCCCCAGCATGCCCCAGCTACTTTGTGTAGAGGTAGTTCACATGCTACTCTGATTAACCCAAAGGACTGAGCTGCTTTACTATATAACCCACGCCGCTCAATCCAATCACAATCTCTCAGAAGCAACACGACTGGCATATAACAAGCTCAGGGCTTGCAAGGTACAAATCTTGCAAGAGACAAACTCAGCCAGTCCCCCTTCCTGCCATCAGACAACAGAAACCACAACATTCTGTTCTAATAAATATGTGGGATATATAGGATCACAAACCAGGGGGTGCTTGTTGCAAACACATTTCCCTACCATATTATGAAAGAATATTAGTGGAGGTAGTAATGTGGGACAAGAATATGTGTGCCTATTTGTTTTGTTGCATCTTGTTGTGGTGGTTGTTGTTTTTTTTTCTCTTGTGTTTTTGTGCTATATTATTATATTGTTTTATTATTTTGTTCTACTGCAGTTGTTATGTTATGTTCTATTTTCCATGCTTTGGTGAGTAATCCCCTATTATGTCTTTGTTGTGTTTTTATATTCCTTTGTTATTTTATTGTGTTGCGTTCTGTAATTATTTTAGAGATCACAATGAATTATGCTACATTTCCAGACAAAAGTAGCACAATACTTTAAAGTTACTGTAACATGCAACCATTTACCACTATCTAAGATTGTAAATTGCCACTGCTCAAGCTCTTTAACTATTTAAGTCACCAGTGATCCCAGAACTGTGGGAGCGACAGGTCTTGAAATAACACTTTCAGAGCTCATTTTATGTGATGTAGTGCCAGATCACAAAACATTTTTGACTGGCGCTAGTACATGTCCTTGGTGAGAAGTTAAGGCAGTACTTGTTCAAACACGGTTTATTACTGTATTATGAAACAGGATTCTGGAGGTTGTAATGAGTGACAAGTGCTTCTGGGCATATTTGTTGTGTGGTATTTTGTTGTGGTGGAGAGGTGTTCTGTTGCTTTTTAAGCTGCTTTTGTGCTGCATTATTGCTATGTGATTTTGTTGTATTGTGCTGCAATAGTTGTGTTGTACTCCTTATGGACTGTTTGTTGTGATGTGGCCTGCTATGTATTTGATGAGTTATTATGTTGCTTTGTGTATATTATTATATTACGTACGGTTGCTTTCTTTAAATATGTCATCAAATGGTGCTACATTTCCAGCCAAAAGCAGCACATTAATTTAGAGTTCCAGTGGCAAGCTACTATAAATCACTGTCTAAGGTGGTAAAATAGCACTGCTTTGGCTCTTCAGCTACTTAAGAAACTCGCCAACCCAAATATTTTTTGGCAAAGACTCAATTTAAACTTACCCCTCCCAGTGCTCCCTTACTGTGATAAGGCACATGGGGCCAGATGTATCGAGCTTTTTGAGGTCGCAAACTGACTGATTTGAAAAATCGGCCTGTTTTCGTCTGCAAAAAAGCATTTTGATATGCATCAAATCCAAACTATGATTCCGTAGCACGTTACGGAATCGCAATTTTGGTTTGCGACCAAATACCAATTCATCATTTAGAAGGGGCATTCCTTCCAAATAGCGAATCGGATTGGTATGTATTAATGGTTTGTGACCAAATTCCTGTCTCAAAACATTATTAATTTGCTGACTATAGAAGTGTAGTGGTAATGCATTCACAAATGGGAATGGATTGCCAGGGTACCCTTACCTCTTTGTGAATGTAATAAAAAGTTTGTTTAAGAAACTTTTCTTTTTAAATGCATTCCGTTTTCTTTTAAGGGAAAGGGTTGCATTTAAAAAAAAGAAAGAATTCTGCTTTATTTATATAACTTAAATCCCTCTCCACTTATCAATTTTCTTCACCTCATCTCATCCTCAGTTTTATTTAACCCTCATCTTAACTTCCCCCTCTTAACCTCAGCATCATCTCACGCCTCCTCACCTCAGCCTCACATCAGGGTTATCCTCCACCTCACCTGGATCTCAATTTTCCGCAAACTTGCCCTACCTAAATCACATCTCACTATCACTTCAGCCTTTGCTTCACTTCACCTCAACCTTAATTCACCTCAGTCCAGCTTCACCTCTCCTTAACTCAAGATGAACCTAGTCTCACCGTAATTTTTATCTTAACCCCACACCACTCTCACCTCAACTTCATCTGACGACAATCTCAGTCCCTTCCTCACTTCGTCTGAATCTTAACCTCATTTTAACATATTTTCAACCTTAGCCCTCCTCTCTCAACCACACGCTCACCTCAACTTAACCACACCGCATTTTCACCCCATCCTCCTCTGAAACAAATACCTAAACTCAACCTCACCTCAGGCTTGCCTCATCTCAATCTCAATTTCACTTACAATTACTAATTGTAATTTTCTCCGAAGGATGTCCTCTTTTACATCAGTTTTATTGAACAATTGTCCATAGTTTTGTATTTTTTGCAAAATCCTTTATTTGTGTTCTAATCCAAAGTGAAAGTGTGCTCAGAAGGCTCTGTACTTTGGATTCGAACACAAATAAAGGATTTTGCAAAAATACAAAAACTATTTGGACATTGGATCTATATGTACAAAGAGTTATAAGAGAAAAATAGAATTTTAGTGGTTTAATGGCACTGATGTACTTTACAAGTGGGAACTGTTTTTGGAGGAACGGGCGCCAGGCTCCCTATCACTATAACCCCATTTTTTCACTGAAATACAAATTGTACTTCCAGAGGTTGAAATGTTAGGCATATCGAACAAATCCCATCACTACATATAAGTGAAAATCCTTTCATTTTTAGTCAGAAGAGACAATGCGAAATGGAAATGCAAACGATTTTAAGTCTAACATTATTGCGTTCGTATTCCTTAAATCCTTTGTAAATTGTGGCCTGTGTATTCAACAAGCAGAGTCACTCTGCCATATAGGGCAATCAGGCAGTGCCTGAAGGACTGCTATTACAGGTCAGTGTATGGGCCGGTTTTTAGCTGTTTATGGCCAGTGGCGGCTGGTGAGATTTGAAAGTGGTGGCGCATAAAATAATTATTGTACTGCACTGCAGCGAGCGAGCGTAGCGAGCGAGCCTGAACAACCTACGGAGGGTTCAGGGGGGCTTTCCCCCCGAGAAAATTTTGAAAAAAGAGTGGACAAATGGTGCATTTTCAAGCAAATTACTAGTGTCTACGTAGCACACACTAGAATTCAAATTGTCTGTAGATGCTCGACTGAAACGTATTCGACCTCAAAAGTCAAAGGGCCAAATATGGTTATCATAATTAATGGATGCCCAAAACAGAATTGCAAACTGCAAATGTAGTACAGTTGTGTGAAAAATATATTCCGAATTTAAAAAAGGAAACTGAAACAACGATACTTGGGTGACAAAGCTTGGTGTGCAGTCGCCAGCGGTATTTAGAGGAGGATGACATTGGAAGATAGTTTTTATATGATATTTTGACAAGACTGGGTCAGAAGAATTTCATTTCAGAAGATTGTTTCACTATTTTTCTGTTCAGCGCTTGGGTGACTATTTCTAGGTGCATAGCACTTCAAAAGTAAATCGAACTGAAAACAGAGAATGCGAGATTATAAAAGTGGAAACTAAAAAGAAAAAAAAATATGTGTCTATACAGAAAGACAAAACTTAATAAAATGTTAGCCTTACAAGTATTAGGTGGTATAACTTGTGCACGTGCTTCACACAAGACCAACCTGAAGTGTAACTCAGAGTGATCCTAATTTTCACAATATTTTTCTATCGATTCCTTAAATGTTTTGGTGTAGGCAATTTCCATGAACTTCTACCCGTAATTCCAGTGCCTTCCTCTTACATAAACATTTATTTTAGCAGTGTGAAGCAGACCCCTTTCTCCTCTCGGGTCTGCGCCACCAGTTCTCCGTGCAGAGCGCCAGAGAAGGCTAAAGGCGCTAGATGTTCGGCCCAATTTTATGTCCCCCTTCTCCGAGGACGCCGCCTGCCAATTTTACATAGTTTTTACCCCTTGAGCGTTCAGCACATTTTTCTCTTTCTGCTATGTAAATACCATAAACTCATGAATAAAAATATACGTCGAAAGCAGAGCCTGAAAACACACTTACAGGTCAGCTGGGGCCCCAGGGGTCGCTATCAACACAACCACAGCCTGGAGCTGTGATGCAGATCGCACAAGTTCCAAGTGTGTGTACAGTCAAAGCGGAATTCACAACTGTTTTGCCAAGTTAGATAAAAATGCCTGCCAGCTAAATCCTTTACCATTTCCACTGACTGTGAAAATTACAGCACAATTGGCTTTCTAGTACAGACGCCCTCATTGTTGAAACTGGACTCCAAACGTATCTGCTGACGCTGCACACCGCTCACAGCCTGGTTTTGAAATGCATATTTTTATTGGTACCAGGCATATAAAACCTGCACAAATGTTTCTTTCTCTCAGCACAAATATGCACATATCAGCGCATTCTCATTTCTCTTTTACACACACAAACATATGTCTTGCTCAGACACACATATGAACACACATAAATATATACAATAGAAGCAGCATATATGAATGTCTCCACACGCATGGACACACTACTGTCTCTCTTTCATACGCACACGTGAAAACACATGCGCACACTCAGCGAGCAAACACTTGTCTTACACAGACAAGTAGTACCCATTCCCGGCTCTCCAGTCCATACACATACACACGTGTGCACGCTCAAACAAGCACACACTTGTCTTACACACAAACTACTGTCGGTCTTCAATACACACGTGTACAAACAAGTGCACATTAAAAGCAAGCACACACACACATATCCACAAACACAATTTGTGTTAACTTGCATTTGAAAACGGTAGCAGCCCAACAAACCATTTATGTGCAGGTCTTAGCAGAGCTGGGCTCAGAAAATACTTTGGCCAGAGGACTACCTTTCTGACGTAGGGCCCATATGGAGAAAGGCATTCGCCTATGAAAGGCCTGTTGTCGACTTCAGTAGACTATCGACAACTTGGCTCGGTTCAGTACTGACCCCTAGACATCGGACGGACACCGGACCACCAGGGACACATCCTCAGAGAAATAGTTGAACCTTGTAAGACCTGAGCTAGGCAGATGCCTCGACAGGGACGAACCCTCAGTGCTCTGACATGGCAACGAGACAACATAACAACGACACACAAAGCACCGAAATCAATACATAACTATCACGATTCAAATGGAATGAATCTACCAAACCATGTAATGAAATTGATAAATACACATTATACTAAACCTCAGTAGACACAGTTCTCTGTGAAAATAAAAAGCTAGTTTATAAGGAACAAACTTAATTTCACTGCGAGAATGGAAGGGATTTCTCAGCACACCGCACAATTTACATGAAAATAATGTAGTGGCATGAATGACTAGACTCAGAAAATAAATACATTCACTGATGTGATGTTAAAGTTGCCCAACTAGCAGCAGTCACGGCTCGCAATACTCGCGGGGGGGGTCTCTCGCGGCGGGGGGGTCTCTCGCGGCGGGGGGGTCTCCCGCGGGGGTTTGAAAATAAAGTACAAAGAAGGCGAAGCTTAAACTTACCTGACCGGGTCCGCCGCCTCTGCTGTCTGCTTCTGGGCCGGGGTCCGCGTTTGGCGCCTTCACCTTAGTCTTCTTCTGCGCGAGTGGCTACTGGCTGGCAAGCCCTCTCAGGCTCTCAGCCAATCCAGACGCTGCTCCAGAGTCCAGCAGCACCAGGATTGGCCTGGAGCAGGGTCACTCCCTGCCCATTAGGAGACCGGGGGCTGCGAATGAAGCAACCCTCGCTCTCCTAAGGGGAAGGCTTAGTGCGCATGTTCGGCTGGTCTTAAAAATGACCAGCCCAAAAACGAACATGCGCACTATTGCGCTGTCACTCACCCTGAGTGCTGCCGCAGCCCCACCCCCTTCAGCGTCCCTCGTTCTACTTCTGACGCTAATTCCATTCCAATCAGGAGTCCTGATTGCTGGAATTAGCGTCAGAAGTAGAACGATTTCTAAATGGGGGCCGTGGGCCCGTGGCATTGGTGGGGCAACGCCCGAACGCCCCCAATGGACACACCGCCACTGTTTGCGGCCTGTTTTACAGTCTGCTGGCCCGGTTTTTACTGTTAATTTCCCTAACAGTAAAACAACTTTGCCTGCAGCAAGCTCAAGTCTATGCGGTTTTCCATATCTGGCAAAGCACCTATACAACGAGTCTTTGCAAATTCTAACAGCCCCAATTTGCACACATGGGGCCCTTTTTAAGCTGTATGATTCTTTAATTGGGGCCACTTTTATTTTGGCCTATTTTCTGTCCCAGTCCGACCCTATGGAGGTGGGTCAAAGCGAGTGTCATAAAGCAGCATTGCTAATGAGCAACGCATTCATTGTAATTATTTGCAACCCTATGATAGCACTATTATTTTACACAGTTTGGAAATGTATGGATCTACTTGCCATGCACTTATACTCACTTTGTCTAAGATTCCCCAAACTGTTTCCACAGAAGGCTTGGGAAAGGCCTGCGATTTTCCGTGGAGGAGCTGCACTCCTTGAAATGTGATTATTATGATTAAACATATGGGCACAAAAAGTCTGGAGACTATTCAGATTTGCCAGGGAACTGAGGTTTACCAAGGTCACATGCAGTAGAAGGTTGAGCAGGTAAACGAGTCTTGCCATCACACCTGTTGGGGCTTGTCTGATTATAGCATTTGCAGGATTGCAGTGAATGGAAGACTTTGGTCTCAGCATATGGTGGAGCAACCAAGATTTATGTCCAGAGGCAGGAATGGCTCTGGAACAGGTGCCAGCGCCTCGGCCCATATGTTAACCATGCAGTTGGCACCCTTAATTTCTTATATTTTTCTTTTTGATTTTTTCCCTCTAATTTGGCACCCATTTAACTTGGCATCATAGGTGATCTAGTTCTACTGAATGCACAAACACTGTACAATGATATTTTGATCAACCAGCAACTCCTAAAATGGTAAACAGGAATCATAGAGATCCTGGATTCTGATGGTCAGTAACATAGATTGGCCATGTTGGTTTTGCATCAGATTCACAGGGGATTAAATGAACAAGCATAGTCAAATAATTGTGATTGGGCAGAAGGGTTCTACTTAGCACTTTGGCCCTGGGTTGTGCATAGCTTAGAGGCAGCTGAGGGCCCCAAAGGCTAATACAACATTATTTTAGAAATATAAAGGGGGCAGCAAATGAGCGGCTACCCTGTGTGTCATAGGCCGTGCAGCGTGGAAGACTTTTTTAAAAACCCTACCCACATCCCTGATGGGAAGTTGGATTTCCTCTAAAGATAATAATGCATGACTCATTTCCAAGTATCCGATAACTGTATCTCTATTCGTGCTAAGAACACATGTTCTTCTGTCTTTCATGATATTCAACCACACATCCCTTGAAGAGTGGTGCGGCGAAGAAAAGAGGAATATGAATATATTATTGTTTGAATTAATGTGGTTAACTTTCTTCTCACCACGTTTCTTGCTCTTCCTGGTCTCTCCGAAAAGCACAGCCGACAACCAGCGAGTGATGGGTAATGAGATATATTTATAAGAGAATTTGCTCTATTTGAAAATAAGCACATATGCAAACTTGAGACATGCACCACACATAACTTTGTACGGATGTCTCAAAATGTCCATCCAAATATACACATTTTGGCATAAAAAATCTGTCTATGAGCATGGTTTGCCCAGACACATTGCATCCATAACTAGTTAAGATTTGGAGTCTGCTGACATTGTCAACGAGCTTCACTGATTACTCATACCCAATGCAATGGCATTCAGTGTGCTGACCTGGGAATCCTGGAGAGCTGGCTGTGATTGTGGTTCCGGGCTGCCGTACAACGTACAAACGCGGAGACGCGACGTGAGGCTGCGCGCGTCATTTCCGGAAACCAGATTCCTCGGAGGTTGGAGACTCGAGCACGGAGCACGGAGCACGATAGACCTGCCTGAAATCCCTCGGGTGCCCTCGGTAAAAAAAAACAAAACAATCTGCGAGAGCCCCGGTGGGGGCAAAGGTCTGAAAAAAGGGGAATTAACCCGAACAGGGTTAAGAAGATAACCTTGCCGGAGTGAAGGTTATTTTTACGGCAAGCCCGATGCACCACTTTACGTCACAGCAGAGGTAAGTGAAAGTGATCCTGGTGATTAATTGGCAAAAATCTCGCCCTATTGCGCTGGTTTGGTCCTAGTAAACGGAAGCAGCGCTGGACTCATTAAGTGAGAGAAAAGCAATTGCATGAAGGTGTGTAGGAGTGGAGACGGAGCCTTTTAGTCGGATCTCATTGGGACCTCTTCCTTAGACTAGATTTAACATTATTTCACTGTTTGTCCTAGTCACATCCTATTGAATTTTGAGTTTTAAAATTAAATTGGCATCAGAACTTTTTTTTGTCTTTTTAAATGGCACCTAAAAAGCAAAAAATAAGTAAAATAAGAAAAGACACTCAGACTATAACTAATAAAATAAGTGAGTCAATTGGAACCCCTGTGGAGATTATGGATGGGAACGTTACAAGGGGACAAAATAAAGTAATGGAGAAGGAACAGACGCCGAACACATCGCATGCAAGTACAAAAGGACGGGGCACTGTATCTAAATCAATAAAAGACTTTGTGGGAAAACATTTCACTAAGAAACCTACGCCCAAAAAAATTCAAGAATTGGAGAGGGACTTAACTCAGGAAACAAATGATCAAAGTGCCCAATGTATAGAAGATTCATCCTGTAATATTTGCAATTTAAGCCAAATAAACATCAATTTGGAACCTAGACTTTCGTCATCGCCTAGGATTTTCTCTGAACTCGGCACCGCAGATGGAGAGTATGAGGAGAGCATTTTAAAAGAGCAACAAGTACAGAAAGATAGTATAGACTTGGATGAAAGAGCGAATGCAGATAAAAGTCTGGGTCAATGGGCAAATCAAGGACCCAAGTTATTGGAAGACACGTTGCGTAATAGCGCGGAGAACCTGGACTTGTCTGTAACACCTTCGGCATCAATGTTGGACTTGATATTAATGTTGCAAAAGATCCTGCAAGGCCTGTTAGAGGTTACACTCTCAAATAATAAAATATTAAAAGCCCAGGAGATGAGTTTAAAGCTCACTGTGTGTGAACTACAGGGCATTAGGGGTCTAATGCCGTCTGTGGTTAGACCAGTGCTGGGTAGTTCAACCCTAGGGGACACTGGGGATATTGGGGAATTAGATCAAATGAAAAATGGCCATGATGTGTATATCTCGAGACACCCAATGTTAATTAGGAGAAGAAGTGATCAGTGGAGATATAGGTGGCAAAAGTCTAGATTTCCGTTAAGGAAACCCACCCAGTATAAAGGGAAACATAAAGGGAAACAAACGGGCTGTACAAAAGCAAAGGGTAAAGAAGGTAAATCTCATGTAACACATGTAACAACAGTAAGAAGAGGCTCTCCTCCAGTTACTAAAAAGGAAAGGAAGAAGCCGGACAGCCTCCAAGATACGAGACAGGAGAAAACAAGAAAACAAAGTGTCCAACAAAAAAACCCTCGGGAAGTAGATAGGGAGGAGAAATGGTTAAAAAAAGGGTAAATTCAAGGGAGGAAATAATGTACCAGAAGAGCTCAGGGAAAGAGGGCGTTAAGTCAAACATTCCAAATATAAAAAGAACCATATGTGAAAAAAAGAATAGGGAATGTGAAGTAATAGAGTCAAGTGATAAAAAGTGGTTATATTTTGAACCCCTGGATGTAGCCAAGGGAAGGAAAAAGTTGAGGAAAATTATTCCGTTAAATCGAGCTCAACTTTTATTTTCCTTCTCAAAATGTCCGAGTCTGCGTGAAATTGAATCAAAGGATTTGAGGCAGGTCGGATTTTTACCAAGTAGTAAAGGTAAGGAATTGACAAAGGTTGAAGTATATTCAGGGATGATTAAATCCGCAATAGTAAGTGCCGAGAAAGAAATATTAAAGGAAGGAATAAGACTAATTACAGAGGCCGAATTAGAAAGTGTAAAACAGCCAGATAGCGTCTTCTTGAATTGTCACGCAGGCTTGGGGAAAAGACAAGCAAGACTGATTGCAGGGGCTTGTGGGCTAAGAGAAAAGATTAAAATAGTTGTTGAAAATCATGAGCCTGATAAGAACTGGGGAAATTGGAGTATAGAGGATAGCGACTTAAATCCATCTTGGTGGGCATTAAATGTGTCTAACCATCTCAGCGAAATAGATTAGGGAAATGGGTCGTCGCATAGACTAAGAATAATTTCGTGGAACATCAATGGTTTTAAAGAACAAATAAAGATTGATTGTGTAAAAAATGTTTCACGACAGGCCGATATTATTTGTCTGCAAGAGACTTGGCTATGCGACAGTACCCTCGTAGTTGAAGGCTGTACCCAGATTAATAAAGTCGCCTCTAAAACAAGATTTGGGCGTCCATCTGGTGGGATTATGACACTAATTTCTACAAGAACAGTAAATAAGGTGACTCTGATAAATACTTCTTGTAAATGGATGCTGGCCAGTGAGGTACGCTTACAGGGCCCGGGAAGGCTAAATGACCATGTGATTGTGGTAAATATATATATACAGTGGGGTTCCCAAGAAGAATATGTAAAAGAAATGGGGCTCTTTAAAGATGAAATGAAATCCCTAAATGATAAATATGGTAAGGATTTCCTAATTATTACGGGAGATTTTAATCATAAGTTAAATCCCGAAAAGCTGGATCCTTGGCTGAAGGAAATTCTAAAAGCATATGAGATAATGCCGGCTCTTTATCCTAGTTGTAATATGAACACGCAAGATGAAGCTCTAGGGAACTTCTTAGGGGCACAGGGGTTAATTAGTTTAAATGGCAGATCTGAATTTGATAGACCTGCGGTGCAAACATTTAGAAGAGGCAATCAATTGTGTCCCATAGATTACTGCTTTGTACATGCATGGAATTTTGCCTTAGTAAAAATGTTTAAGGTAATTAAGTGTAAAGAAAGCGACCATTACCCACTCTATTGTGAAATAGTAAGAGCCCCCCAAGAGTCTGTGGAAAAGTTCTACCGCAACCAATGGATTACCCTAAACGATTGACCACAAAACTAACTGATGAATATATAACAAAATTAGCTAGATTTCAACAAAATCTATCCTTTGAGGTAGTAGGGAATTTGAGGGTCCTATGGTTTGAAGAAAAAATCTCCCAGGTAGTACAATGCCTCCGTGTCAACCTAAAAAGATGGAAAAGGGTGGCAAAATTTTGAAAGGGGGAGGTAGAAAGCAAATGGGCTGGTTTGATTCTGTATGTAGAGGGAAAAAAAGATACTGAGGAGAGAAGAAAGAAGTATGAGGCTAAGCTATGATCAGAAGGGCTACAATAATTTGTTAAAATTGAGGAAAGAATATAAAATGTTAGTGAGAGCCAAGAAAAGGAGCTTTAAAGAAAAATGTTGGGACTCCATTCTGGAAACGATTGAAACTAAAAATATTAAAGGATTCTGGAAGCTGATTCAAGACGCGGCGGGTCGATCCCCGGGAACCTTGAGCTGTGAAGTTGATGAGGCATCCTGGGAGGAGCACCTAAGCCAATTATATATGGCTGGTAATGGGACAGTATTAAGTGAGGAAAGAACTCCCATGCGGCAGGTAGTAAAAGATCTAATTCCCTTATGCTCCCTTGAAAATGTGAAGAACACCATTAGGAAATTAAATTTAACCCGTGCTGCAGGGCCAGATAACTTACCTGCAGTTATAATTAAAACAGAGCTAAATTGGTGGGCCCAATTTTTTTCAAAGATGTTTACCGCAGTACTAACCACAGGGACTATCCCAAAATCATGGAGGGGAGCGGTAATCAGGCCTTTACATAAAAAAGGGGACAGAAAGGACCCAAAGAATTATAGATTAATCAATCTGCTAGATATTGGTGTGAAAGTGTTCTCCAAAATAATTCTGGGCAGACTGAAGGACTGGGTTGAGTTACAAGCGATTGTCCCGGTAGAACAGGGAGGGTTTAAGGAGGGGCACTCAACCCTCGATCATTGTTTCGCCTTGTGGGCAGTGGCTCGGAAGTCGGTAGAACAGCAAGGTAAATTGTGTTGCTGTTTTGTTGACTTCCGGGCCGCATTTGATCTGGTAGATAGAGGAAGCCTATGGGAGACGCTAAAAAGATATAATATCCCAGAAGAACTCCTAGTGGTCATCCAAGAGCTGCATAGTGAGAATTGGGCACAGGTGATCAAAGATACAGTAGGGGGTTTGACCCATGAGATAGTAATCAATAACGGCCTAAGACAGGGCTGTGTATTGGCACCTCTTCTTTTTCAATCTTTCTCGCTGATTTGCCATCCTCCTTAATGATCAAAAGAGGGGCAAGCCCAAAGGTAAATGGGAAGCATTTGCCCTGTCTATTGTATGCAGATGACTTAGTTATCCTTGATCAAACAGAACTAGGCCTGCAAAGAAAGTTAAATGCATTTAATACATATTGCTCATCCAAACATCTAACAGTAAATATGGAAAAAACTAAAATATTGTGCTTTGGAAAGAGAGACCAAAAATGCAGTTGGTTCCTGGGGCAAACAAAATTAGAAATTGTTAATGAATACAAATACCTGGGAATATGGTTTGATAAAGCTTTAAATTGGGGTATACATTTACAGGCCCAGAAAACAAAAGGTTTAGCTGCAGTATGTGGGTTGAAAAAATTTAACAGTAATTATGGTGCTATGTCGCACAGACCTGTGTTGAAGGCCTTCAATGCTATGATCCCCCCTCAGATGCAATACGGAGCAGAAATTTTGTGTTTAGGGGGGAAATGTTCTTGGGACAAAGAGGAAGGGAAATGTTTAAAAACCCTCCTGCCATTGCCCAGCTCATCTATGATACAGGCCATTAGGTTAGAACTAGATTTGCTAGCATGGAACATACAGGTCCAAGTTAATTTATGTAGATTTTGGAAACGGCTAGGGTCAAGTAAGGAGGAGAAAGTGGCATGTTGGTGTATGAGGGAGATCCAACAGAGTGAATTGAAGTGGGCAAAAGTAACAAGAAAGAAATTCCACTCCATTTGTGACAATTTAAAGGTGAGAATTGACCCGGAGTCGTTACTTATTGAAGAACGGATGAGTGTTCTAAAAATCTTGGGAAAAGAAAAATCTAGACAAATTGATATGGATTATTTGAAACAAAAAGAGTCTGTGCATTTATGTTAAATAGCTGGAGAAATGATAACTGGTACCCGTATTTAGACACCCTACCAAATCAATGGTTGAGAATGGAACTGTTAAAGGTGAGAGTAGGCATCAATCCTGCACGTACAAATGGGAAAATAAAAAGTATATTAATGGATGGTGATGGTAAATGTACATGCGGAATGGGAGTAAAATGTTCTTGTGTTCATATTTTAATGGATTGTCAAAAACTGTTAACTCTACAACGATTGTTTTTACGGCCAGTTTTTTAAAAATATGGTATAAGGTCAAGGCCGCAAGCAATCGAACTTCTTATTGATATGCAGTTCCT
This sequence comes from Calotriton arnoldi, assembly GCA_963921515.1. Lineage (NCBI taxonomy): Eukaryota > Metazoa > Chordata > Amphibia > Caudata > Salamandridae > Calotriton > Calotriton arnoldi. Next base: position 3,038,273 of record CAWUFW010000854.1, read on the forward strand.
TGACATTGCTATTGCATTGGCGAAGTTTATCCAAGCTGTAAAGAGATTACTTATGGAATAGGGAATGAAAGAGTGGACAAGGGAGTGTCAAACAGAGTTAATTGGACAATTTTAGTTGTTTAACGAAGTTACTAAATGCTGGATTTTTATGCACCTGGAATTGTTTTATGATAACTGATACTAGGGGAACAAGTTTTATGAGACAAAGAAATAATGAACTTGTTATAGTAGCCCAATCCGGTTTTATGGTGTTTTTATAATTTTTAACCTATTGTATATTAGTTTTTTATGGTGTTTTATGTAGTTTAAAGACCAATTGGTCATAATAAACTTATTTTTGACTACTACAAGCTGGCTGAGGCTCGTTGGGATTTAAACTCATGATCTTCACATCTCCACATGTGTCAGCAGCAAGTGTTAACTCGCTGAGCCACCTGGACGGCCATGCCAACATCTCCACTGTCGTAGCTTGCATTGTCTGTATTGTCTCCATGCTTCAGTGTAGGTGGACACATGTTTCTAGAACCCCCATTACTCGGCCACGGGGTAAGGACAATTCAATGAATATGAATGAGCAGAAGTTGCTACTGCAATAAAGGTGTCTCCATCAGGTCGGTTCGTAATGGGCAAGTCCGTTTGGCAACCTTGAGTTTGTGCAATTTATCACATTTGCAGAAATTACTTTGGCGCACACATGCGTTATGAAGAAATTTGAAAAAGGTAAGTGAACATATACAGCATAAAACTAGGGCTGAAACTAGGGCTCTGACACCCTCTGTTTCTAACTGTTGGAAACTCACACTACTTTATACCTAAATCAAAGATTACTTCAAAAGACTGAACCCAGGGTAGTGTCCATGGGAGTGCTCCTGAGTGCCCGTAGAGCTGATCAAGTGAAGGCCTTTTATTACTTGGGCCATTAAGCCTTCTGGAAACATAATGGGAGCATACAATGAAACGCGCAGTGAAAGCACATAATGAAAGCATACAATGAAATCACACAAATAAAGCCCACAAGGCGATGAAGTTATACAAGCAGTGCACAGAAATGCATAAGAAATAGCACAATGGATTGGGATAAGAAAGAGTTGACACATCTTTAAATGAAACAAATAAGGTAGGATTGGAGACTGGACCTCTAGGAGGATTGGAGTCAATAGGGGGCATTGCAACATAGATGACAGGGAATGTGATACCAGGGAGAAAGTCTGTATACGTTTTTTATTGGTTACATGGTTGGTTTCAATGTAGTTTTCTACGACTCTTCTTTTTCACATAGTGTTACCTTTGTCAATCATGATGTTGTTGATGCTCAGCTCAGAGGTGATACTGAGCGACTTTAAAAGTGGTAAACTACAAATTAGTGTTCAATATCTTTGAAGGGAAACGCAAAGACTCAGGGGCATATTCTCAAGGACTTATCGCCGATTTATCGGCACTTTAGCGCTGCAAAAGTGGCGATAGATTCATCGCCCTATTCCCAAGCTGGTGCAAACTGCCGATATCGCCAGTTTCCCAGCGATACCTGCCGCAAAAAACATCGCCACGGATGAGAGCGACAACTAACGCTAATGATATGCAGAATAGGCGTACCCGTGCAAAAACACACGAAAACACCACTTCGCGATATTCCCAACGACCAGCCCGATCCGCGATGCGACCCAAAAACAGGCGATAAGGCGCGTTAGCAGCAGGGATTTAACACCTGCCTTTTACTGGTGTAAAGCCGGACGACAACCTGCAGCATGAAAGGGAGCCCAGCCCAGAGCCAAATCTGAAGACCAACACATGTCATGGAGCTACTGACCATGCAGCTCGGAGACCCAAGAGGGCCACAACACCCACTGCCACCTCCCCCAGGCCCCCCCTCCACCTCCCGGACTACCACCGAGGCAGCGCAGAACAAGACAGCTGACCTTCCCAAAACGGCATGGCCCCTCAGCCACACAATTGCAGAATGTGGGGAGAGGTGTGAACCAGGTATGTGTGAAGGAGGCAAGTCACCCATGAATAAGAATGTACACAATGCCAAGTGTGGCGGTGATGTGCTGGACAGACTACAGTATGCAGAGCACAGACATGTCCATGTGGACATATACTGCTGGTGTTTGTAGTGTTGTGGAAAGTGGACGCAACCATGTTACCTCAGGCAGTGAATTAATGAATGAATGAAATTTGTACTTGTAAAGCGCACTGTTACCCTAGGGTGTCCTGGCGCTGTACGCATACCGCTGTGGAACCCTTCCTGTCTTTTTCCCTGTGAAATGTCCACTCCTGGGCACCCCCAAGGTGAAGCCAGGCATCCCAGCGCTGGTGGGGCCGTTGTGGAGATTAAGCAAGCTATTGCCCAGAGTTGCAGAGTGGGACCCATGATTAGAATAGGCACTGAGGCGAGAATTATCAGGTCCGAGGAAATTGAGCCCAAGACCCGCCGAGGCGGGAATTGAACCCTGGTCCCAGGCCAGATCTCTGCATCAGGGTCTGCCGCTCTAACCATTGAGCCACACTTCTCCTGGAAGACCCCGGTCATGTATCCGTGTCGTCCCCCCCTGTAAGCGTAAGCGGAGTGGGCTGGCGTACGCCAGGCCAGTGTAGGAGTGTGAATAAATAGGCCGGGGCTCTGGGCGTGGTTCACTTCCCGGATCGCCAACGCGTCTGCCAGGGAGGTGCCCCTCACCCTGCCACGAGTCCGCCGCCATTACCACCAGCCTCCTCAGCCGATCGCTGGCGTCCGCGACACAGGCCCCCAGCGCACCCAGCGGCACAGCACCGCGGAGTTATGTGTGTGCTGACTACTGTCTGCGGCCTACACTGCGGTCAGCAGGGCCAGCAAATCAAATCCAATCCTGACCTGAGAGGACACGCCATCCACTCTGGCTGCACACCCGCTGAGTGCTCCATGTGCCACCAACTCAGTGCACCACAAGTCATCATCACGTGGCTGTGGGCCCTTTCTGACAGCTGCCTCCGGCCTACACTGCGGTCAGCAGGGCTCACAAATCAAATCCAATCCTGACCTGCGCGGACACGCCATCATCTCTGGCTGCACACCCGCTGAGCGCTCCAGGTGCCACCAACTCAGTGCACCACAAGTCATCATCACGTGGCTGTGGGCCCTTTCTGACCGCTGCCTCCGGCCTACACTGTGGTCAGCAGCGCCCGCAAATCAAATCCAATCCTGACCTGCGAGGACACGCCATCATCTCTGGCTGCACACCCGCTGAGCGCTCCAGGTGCCACCAACTCAGTGCACCACAAGTCATCATCACGTGGCTGTGGGCCATTGCTGACCGCTGCCTCCGGCCTACACTGCAGTCAGCAGGGCCCGCAAATCAAATCCAATCCTGACCTGCGAGGACACGCCATCATCTCTGGCTGCACACCCGCTGGGCGCTCCAGGTGCCACCAACTCAGTGCACCACAAGTCATCACCACGTGGCTGTGGGCCCTTCCTGACCGCTGCCTCCGGCCTACACTGCGGTCAGCAGGGCTCACAATTCGAATTGAGTCTTGATTTATTTATGGCGCAGTCCAGTAGGCAACAGACAGTGCTTCCAGTGCGGCCCGCCCGGACGATGCATCATCGCAGGCCGCGCACCCGCCGAGCGCTTCCGTTGCCACAAACTCAGTGCAGCTCAAGTCATGGACCCTTTATGATTGAATCTGTGTGTGTGATCCGATGATCACTGTTCTAGTTGTTGCCAGCACCAACCACACCCTGAGGGCTGGCTTATACTCACCCCACACCCATCCAGCACAGGCGTCACTGGACATGTGACCCTGGTAATAAAAAGGGGCTGGGCGCACGTGCCCGTAGCCAGTTCCACCATACATCTAAGTGTGTCCGTGTGGTCATTATGAATGTGTGATGGCCCCTGGCCCTACCACATCACATCGTGCTGTGGACGGCGGACGCAAGCCTGTCACCTCAGGCAGTGGGTAAGACCTTGGACATGGAGCTCTGTTGTCCCCCCCTGTAAGCGTAAGCGGAGTGGGCTGGGCCGGCGTATGTCAGTCCAGCGCAGGGGTGTGTAGAATTAGCCCGGGGCTCAGGGCGTGGTCCAGTTCTGGCCTGGACAAGGAAGTAACCAATGCGTATGTCTCTGTTGTAGTTCCGGCGCCACCCAGCCCGCAATTGACAATGTTGCAATGTAGCATGCACCCGGAAGGCGGGCTCGCACGAACGGTGAAATGAAGGAGCGCAAGACCGCTCGGGGTCTTGGCTCATACATGCCAAGTGTTGTGTGTATCTGCATTGCCGCAGCATGAGCCAAATGTCTAGCCTTAATCGCAGCGCGAGTTCAGCCTGGCATGAACTCTACATCTGTGTCCGCACTATCCTTACCATAGGCCTACACTCACGTGGCCGCCCACCTTCAACGGCCAACATCACAGTGTCGTTGTCAGGCTTGTGGACATGCGCAGACAGGCATGACAATGGTGTGCCATTGGAGTGCAAGTGATGCAACCGCGCAGCGTACACAAGTGAATAGGCCCGGGGGGAGGGAGGAGCAGCTGTGAGGCAACGTAACACACAGTGATGCCGCTCATTTGCCACATGCAAGTCATGTCAAACATGAATCCCAAAGTCGCACGCATCCCACCCCACACCCAACAAGCCACATCACAATTCCTGAATGCAAGCAGATGACAAACTGACATCAGGGATGAAAGCTCCTTTCTCTGAACTATCAGGCAGAAGCACATCTGCACATCCGACCTCGGAATTGCATGTGCCCTGCACCCCCTGACAGATACGATAGCAGTTGAGGACGACTCCCACACTACGCACAGCCCGATGACAGACCAACGTATACACACCCCACACACAGAAGTCCTTGCTCAGAGTTATCTTGCATGGAATGGCCTTCACACTTACTCCCACACCATCCCAGGTGTACAACCGTTGCACACTTAAACAACTCATTGATCCGAGCTGTGGCATTTCATCCACAGAACTGGCGCAGGTCAGAACAGTGCAGCTTCAACCAGGGCCAGTAACGCAATGGCAGAACATTCCGGACACATGCACAACCCCTGTCACATGGAACTGTACCGTGCACGTATGCTGCATTTACTGGGGGCACTGCCATTGTTAGTGCTGCGGGTCAGTTACCGGCTAAGCTTCCGCCTTGCCAACGTCACCTGCGTTCAGCCTGTGTTGCATTGTCGATCGTGCATATTCGAGTGGTCCATGGATGTCTGCCTATCCAACAGGACGGTAGGCGAACTGGATTACGACATGTGTGTGCACCCCCTGTTGGCCCACGACCAGGAGTGTCACCGTGGTACCCGTCTATGGGATGCCTGGATACTTGGCATACATGCTGGCAGCTGGACCTGGGATATTGCAGAACTCCTCTTGTGCAGTGACCACATTGAGCCGCTCCCCTATTGGGCTGTGGTGCTAATTGGTGACAGGGGGTGGACGCAGCACATCTGTCCGGACCTGCTAATGGATAGCCTCGCCGTCCTGTTCGATGGAGTCAACAACGACCTCATGTTGGAGATGATTGCCTACGAAGCTGCAATCGCTTTCATGGACGTATAACTACGTACCTGCAGCTACAACAGTTTGGAACCCATTGCACATGTCCCGACGCCTTATTGCATCTTGGGGTTCTGGTCACATATCCCACGACAACAGTGGACATGGCTGCATTCGCCTGGACCCTGAATACGTGGGCGGACAACCACGCGGGGTAACACACACCTGTGAAAGGTGAGGCACTCCCCCGGAGTGGACAGCGGCGCTTGGCAACGTTCCTCATTCTGACATGCTGCTGCATTGCTCCGCATGTTGTGGCACTTCTCTTGCCCGTACTGACACGCATATGCTAATAAAGTCTACGCACATCCACTTGTATTCAACTGTGATGTGAGTTGTTTTGAATGATGATGTGTGTCTCACTGCCTATCTGGGTCACGGACATACATGTGCATTGATAGCATTACCCAGGGAGTACCATTTATGTGGAATCACTGTCCCTACATTCATCAATACTTTCATGCATAATTGATCAGGGCCATGACACATCAGTGTGAATTTGAGTGTTTTATCCGCATTCAGTGGGGTGTTTCAGCTGGACCAGTACAGGGCCATGCAAACCCCACTTTACATTGTTGCCCCGTGGAGGGCCAGCCAGAGTCCTTTAGGGATTGACAGGTTCATCGGAAGAGGAAGACTTCAGTCTGCAGTGTGATTGCTGTGTCATTGGTAACCATTCCAAATATGGCAGTCCATGTCGTGGTCCAAGGTGAGTGTCGCGACAGTGGAAGATGTTTTTCCAGGGCATGATGCAGAGGGCAGAAACAAGCTGAAACAGGCCATGTGGCGGTGATGTATGCTACCACTTCAATCTCACCACCAAGCCAGATTCATCATCATCTTCGTCCTCTGATGTGTCAGGTGCCTCACATGTGGGTGGTGGTGTTTGGTCTGCCGCACTGCGTGGCACTGACACTTCAGAGGGCCGAGATGTGGATGGAGTAGTAGCAGCAGCATTCATCCGCGCCAGGCCGTGTGGCGGCCATGCCATGATGAGGATCTGCAGGGCATGGAAGATCCCAGCTACATCTTGCTGGTTTGCAGCCATGGCAGCCAATCGTTCCGCATGCATCCGCTCCATGTTCTCCATGATCCTCCGCATGTGCCCCAACTCCCGGCTGACATCGCTGGAGCCACTCTGACTAGATAGGTGTTCTTGTCTCCGAGTCATGACTCCAGCGATGTCAGCCATGGGTTGTTGGAGAGCATGGAGCGGACAGTGGGTGTCCGTTTGGGACTGTAAGTGGACCCTGATGGGACTTAGACACCCACGTATGGCATCTAGTTTGGCTGCCATGAGGTCGAACCCCACCCGCAGCTGATCAGCCATCTTCTCCTGGCACCCTGACACACGGCGTTGGAATGCCATGTGTTGGTCGTGGGGGTCCTGGGAGACAGCCGTGGTGGTGGGTGCTTCCTGCTGTGTGGTCTGTGCAAGGGGTGGGGTCTCCTCGATGCAGCTGGGCTGCCCTGCTCCTGGAGGTGGGGTGCCGAAGCTGTCCATGAGCTGCTGGAGGGTGTCCGTGTCGATGTTGGGGAGGTCCTCTTCGTCATCAGTGCTGAGTTGTGTGTCTGCTCTGCAGGAGGTGTTGATTCTCCCTCTGCAATGTGAAGGGGAGATGCAGATTGACACTGTGTTCACATGTAATGTTCACGCATTGTACAGGTTTACTGACGGACTGCATGTCAATGTACATTGTGACTGTTTGTGAGGAGATGCATATTTGATGCGGGACAGTTGACATTTCTACACCATCAGGGATGTGAGGTTGTACTTGTCCATTGTCATCTCACAGTTTCCTGCTATGCCAAATGCGAATGGCCATTTTCTACACACAAGCGGCAGCAGTTGTGTCCTCTGTTCTGTTGTGAGGGTGTTGCAGTTTGTACCACATTGTTGTCAATGTTGAGGTGCTCTGATTCTTATGTGTGTGTGCTACATTGTGGGTGTGTTGCCCCTTCAACTCTGATTTGGCTGGCCCTTCTCCCTTTTGGGCGGTGTGCCTTTCACTTCTGTGCTTATACAGTGCTGAGATATTGCAGACTTGGGTAAATTGGGCTCTTGGTCGGAGTTGTGACTTGGGCATGGTTTGTCTGCAGATGTGCTCTACTTAATTGTGCATGTGTGCCATTGTGCCCATCTCCCCCGTCCCTCCAGTCCCTGGTCGTTACTCACCCTGTTGCTGTTGGCTCGGGTCATGTTGTGCAGTGTCCGGTCCACCAACTCCTGCCACCGTCTCCCCAATGATGACTCGGCTCACCATTTCCTCCATCTCATCCAGCTCCTGGTGTGTCGCTGGGCTCCCACCTCCAGTCTGCATTGCTGCTCTCAGGTTGGCAGCGATTTTCAGCTTGGTTTTGCACTTCACATCAGTCCAGCGCTTCTTGCAGTCGTCCACTTCCCTTCTCTTCACTCCGACTGCATTCACCTTGGCCAAGATGGACTGCCATATTGTATTTTTAGTTGCCAATGTCACAGTGGAGGTGATGGACAATTGGTGGTGGTGTTTTGTCACCTCCGTAATGAGGATCTGGTTTTCCTGCGTACTGAAACGCGTGTTCCTCTTATTCTTCTCCTTGCCCTTACCTGTCCCAGAGGTCCCAGGCTGGTCCTCCGTGGGGCTTGTGGGGTTATGGTTGTCCTCTGTACTTGCTCCGGCTCCCTCCATGGTGCTTCGCAGTTGTTTGTGTTTTGTAGGTGTTTTTTTTTGCCGCTTTTATAGTGATTGTTCCCGCCTTACTTGTGGGACTTGCGGGCCTGGCGCTGCTTTTCGCTGGATTTTTATCACAGTTGGGCCCATCGCAACTTTTTTCACGTTCGGGTTTCCTTTTTTATCGCCGTCGCGGTAGTTGTATCGCGGACATTTGAGGCGTTCTCGGGAAACTATTGCATGTTACCGCCGTGTTGGGAATACGACGTTGACACGGAGTTATTTTCCCGCGATAGACGGCAATATGGAAAATTGCGTTAGCCTATTTTGGCGATGTTTATCGCACGTTCTTGTGAATATCCCCCTCAGGAGGACAGGTAGCACCAAGGTTCAGGGCACGCAAGTTTTACAAAGGTTCACACTTCTCGGTTCTCAGTGCGAACATGGCATTCCATTTATTATGCTTTATTGTGCTATTTTATATATATTTATTCAAACAGAATACAATATTTCTGACAAGTCGTGATTATGATAATGATTTGAGATCCAGTTATAAGTTTAAAATTTTACAAATGAATTACAGTGTATGTATTTATATATTTGTTTTCATCTTACAAGATGGCGCTTATGTTACAATACAGATACTTTGTCTGTTTTTAATGTCCACGCAGTGCACTATGGGGGTATCAAATGATATTTATGTCGTAAAATCAATATGGCACATTATAGTGAACATGTTTACGCTGGCAGCCGAAAGGCATTGATTTGTCCTCTTGCCTTACAATAAATTGTGCAACTTATAAAGCAGCCTGGAGAGAGAGAGAGAGAGAGAGAGAGAGAGATATTAACTGAAAAACCCAAAGTTTACAGGAATGTTAGAGTTAGGCTGAGATTTCACTCATACAAAACCAGAGAAATTCAGCAGTTATAGTTACCTGAGCTAACTATAACTCAAGCCCCCGCAATGCACTGCTTATGACCTCACATATTACATCACTCATGACATGGTCAGTGACATCACTGATGACATCAGTGATGACATCATCCAGTGACTGTGAGTATTTTAAAAAAGTTTATGAGTGTTAAATATATATACCAAGGTGTATTGGTGAATCAGTGGATGTCCTTGGGGACCAACTACCCCTCCTGTTACCTCCATTAAGTCCCACACTTTGGGATTGCCTAGAGGTCTTCGAAGGCCACGTCCCCTTTCTCCACCACTCTGCAAACGCGCCTCCTGACGCACTATTGGTTGGGGGATGAAGTCCACTTTACTCCTGAGGGACCTTGGGGGTCCAGAAGCCCTCCTGGTACCTCCTGTTAGTCCTACGCAACGGAATTCCTGATAGCTGGTCGGAGGCCCAGCCCCCTTTCTCCACCACTCTGCAAACGTGACTGCTAGTTAAAAAACCTTAGAAATTCACTAAAAAAACCAAAGGTTACAGGGACGTTATAGTTAGCAAATAGAATTAAAAAAACCTTAGAAATTCACAAAAAAACCCAAAGGTTACAGGGACGCTATAGTTAACAAGAGTGTTAAATATATATACCAAGGTGTATTGGTGAATCAGTGGGTGTATGAGTGACTGTATGGATGACTCAGTGGGTGCGTGACTGACTGTATAAGTGAGTGATTAGGTGTCTCAGTGAATGTATGGGTAAGTGACTGGTTGTGTGAATGTGTGTATCTGTCTGTCAGTTGAAGTCTAAGTGGGTGTATAAGTGTGTTAGTGGGTACATGAATGGCTATGTGGCTGATTGAGTGGTTGTCTGACTACGTCTATGGTTGTCTGGATGTCTGTGTTTGTGGGTGAGGAGGTGTGTGACTGCCTGTATGGATGAGTGAGTGGGTGAGTCAGTGACTGTATGGGGTACTGTTGCATGTGTGAGAAGTTGTATGGGTGAGTGAGTGTCTGTATGAATGTGTTGGTGATTGAGAGCATGTGTCAGTATGGGTAAGTAACTGAGTATGTTAAAGGCAGTATATTTGAGTGACGGGGTATATGAGTGACTGTATGTGTGAGTGAGTGAATGTGAGAGTGGCTATATGAATGAGTGCATTCTTCTGTCAGTGGCTGTATAGCTGAGTGAGTATATGTTACTATTTGTATGAGTAAGTAAGTGGGTGGGAGTGTAACTGTTTGGGTGAGTAAGTGGCTGTGTGATTGACTGTATGGGTGAGTGTCTAGGTGTGTGAGTAGTTCTATGGGTGACTCACTCAGTGTGTGAGCACCTGTATGGCTGTATGAGTGGATATGTCAATGGCTATATTAGGGAGTGAGTAGGTCTATGAGTGGCAGTATATGTGAGTGAGTCGATGTGTGTGCAGATCAATGAATCAGTTTAGTGAGTGTGTAAGTACTGCTATCGCTCTGTAAATGGGTTTGTGAATGGTTGTGTGGGAGTAGCAGAGGGTGTATCAAAGATTCTATAGGGGTGTGAGTGGGTGTGTCAGATATGCTGTGGATGATGTCATCACTGATGTCATTTGAGATGTCATCAGTGATGTCACTGACCATGTCATGAGTGATAAAATATGTGAGGTCATAAGCAGTGCATTGCGGGGGCGCAAGTTATAGTTAGCTCAGCTAACTGTAACGGCTGAACTTCTCTGGTTTTGTATGAGTAAAATCTGACTCTAACTATAATGCCCCTGTAACCTTTGGTTTTTTTAGTGAAGAAAGCGGACTTACCGGAGTTTCTTGGCTGTTCCGTGGAGTGAGTGCGGCTGGATCGCTTCAGACGAACGATCACTGCGGTGGTATATATATATATACATTGGTGCTGTTTGGCACATCTTCATGAAGCTTTGCAAAAAAAAGTGCATTCACCTCAGCTCCTTCCTGGAAAGTTTTGGGGTGATCTGTCAAGCGAGGCTGAGAAAAAAGGGGGAAGGGGTCCCAAAACAGAACATCCGCATGCATTTTCCACAGACTTTTTTGGAAAGCAGTATTGCAAAACCTACTGAATGGAATTACACCAAATTTGGCAGGAAACGATCTTGCTCCAGAAAGCGTGCTTTTTGTGGTTTAGTGTAGTTTTGGAAAAATTAAGCTCCAAAAATATTTTTATATCTGGACAGTTTGGTTTGTGAGATTCCTGTGAACCCAATTTTAAAAAATAGAGCTTTCTGAGTGGTCTAGGGGGCTTTTTTACCCTTGGACAAAATTACTCCCGCTGTGTGGCCTCAGGGATGGATCCCTGGTGGCCATTTGAGCCTGGGCAGGGGGATCATGTGCCTCTCTCTCCTAATATAAAAGTTTTTTGCCCTGGTGGATGGGGTCCCTTGGGCCTCTATAGGCTCTGGGAGAGGGGGGGTCTGTGCGCCCCCTCTCATAATAATATATATTTTTGGCCCCGGAATAGGGGTCCACAGGTGTTTTAAACTCAACAAACCACTGAAATTCACCGTTCATAGTTATCTCTAGTAACTATAACTCGTGCCCTAAGGTAACTATAACTCATGCCTTCACCATGCACTGCTAATTTCCCCACATATTGCATTGCTCATGACATGTTCTATGACTTGATTGATAACATCCCTGACAACATTTGTAATAATATCATTGATGACAACACTGTGCATGGCGTGGACACAAGATATAGTTACCTTAAGGACGTTCACCAAACTTTTTAAATTCTTTTGTTTTTCAGAAACAAACTCCCAAAGCGGGTAGTTTGTTTCAGAAAAGCAAAAAACTAATGGCTGTTACATCCTAGGAATTTCACCCAGAGTGTGGGAACCATTAATTTTTTGTCCCTCACTGTCAGGGTTTTCCTAGTGGTGACAGACAGGAAAAAAGCATTGCATCATCCACCCTAAATAGTGTGGGCAGTGTCATGCCCTTCCTCTGATGGCCCCTCCTGCATCGAGCCATCAGAGGAAATCTCCCCTCGAAGGAGTCAATGGAGTCTTAGACGATGAAAAACTTAAGGTCTGCCCATTTCTAAATGAGAAGTTTACGATGGAGCACCTGTCTGCCAAACTCTAAATTCATGCCCTAAGTCTGTTGGAAACACTGTGTGTTTAGAACTGGGGAAGCTTACAGTGCAACTGTGCTCTGAAGTGTGAGAGACTACAAAACACAACAAACTTGCAGCAGGTGGGAATGCTATGCAGTGCCTCCACCTCCCACATCTCAGGTATTCACAGACCAGAGTACAGCTGGGATGGTGCCCAGGCAGAGTCTTTAAGGGCAGAAGCACACTGCCAGACTTTGGGTGCCAGCAGGATTTGCAGTGCTGCTTGAATTCCATAATACAAAAATTGGGACTGAGCATAAAAAGGGTCTATCTGAGTTTTCTGTTTTACAGCAGTTCCCCTCTCCCACTTCACTGCAGCTCTCCTATGTTCTTTCACTTCTGGATCTTCAGTTTCTCCTTCAGCCTCAACTGAGTAGCTGTTAAACTCTCCCTCGTTTGCTGAAAATAACATTATCAAAGTATCAGAAAACATTGCAACACAACTTTCAACTTCCTACATGTAGGACAGTGGGTTTCTGTTGCAGTACCCCCCCACCCTCACGTTTTGCCTGATTCTGATGCGTCTTTAACTAGGTGTGCACTGGGTTACTTCTAACCAGGTTCTCAGTTTCTGTGTTCTTTCCAACAACTGTACATTTGTTTCCACAATTGGAACACCTCTGGTTCACATAAAAGTCGCTTGTAAAAGGTACCAGCGGTACCAAGGGCCTTGTGACCAGAGAGGGTCTCTAAGAGCTGCAGCATGTAGTGTGTCACCCTAAGAGACTCCTCACCAAACACAGGCACACTGTTAAATGTTATGTTAAAAGTATTTATTAAGCGCACGTACACCAAGCGGTTTCATGGCGCTAAGAGCAAAGGGGACGCTGCATTGACGGGACAATTACCTTACTGATAAGCTTGGGAAAACAGCCAGGTCTTAAGCTTTTTTCTGAACTGAGCATAGGGGGTCGCTGACCTCACTTCCACGGGAAGCGAGTTCCAAAATTACGGGGCCAGGACCGCAAATCTGAGCCCTCCATGCTTTTTGCGTTTAAATGGTATAGTGGTCAATAGGTTTAGATTGGAAGAACGCAGTTCTCGGGAAGGGATATAACGCTGAATCTTTGAAGAAATAAAAGCTGGGCCATTCCCGACAAGGGCTTTAAAGATGGTACATCCCAGCTTAAAGGCGCAGCGTTTGGCCACTGGAAGCCAATGTAGACTCTTCATCAAAGGTTTGACATGATGTCGGCTGGGCTGACGGGCGATTAACCTGGCCGCGTGGTTTTGCACCAACTGCAAACGGTGTAATTGATATGCTGGAATACCAACATATAATGAGTTGGCGTAATCAATACGCGAGATTACCAAGGCTAGGACGACCAAAGTCAAAGCCTCAGTGGTCAAGAACCTACTTCCGGATTCTGCGCAGGTGGAAAAAGCAGGCGGAGACCACAGAGCCGACCTGGGCTTCCATGGACAGATCGCTACTAATCACAATCCCCAAGCTCTTAACGGAGCCTGCTGGAAGTGGGGAGCTACCCAGAAATGGAGGCCAAAAATTAGAGTTCCACGGGTTAGCTGGTCCACCTGTCAATATGAGCTCAGTTTTATTAGGATTCAATTTCAGGTGATTGTCATTCATCCAATCACTGATAAAGCTCAAGGTAGACTGGAAATTGGACACTGAAGAAATGGAAGAATTGATATCAAACACCAGCTGCAGATTGTCAGCATAGTTAAAAGTTTCAACCATTCTTTCACGTAGTGACCAGATCAAAGGTAATAGGTAAGATGAGAAATTGGCAAGGCGGACTGCTTGAAATTGGTTGCTGAGGAAGGAGGAAATCCACTTCAGCACCAGACCCTGGATCCCGGCATTGCTGTCATGGTCGACCAGGAGACCGTGATCGACCGTGTCAAAAGCAGCTGATAAATCAAGGAGTACCAGGGCCTGGGTGATGCTCTTGTCAGCCCCCCTTCTGAGCTCATCCATAACTGCGAGGATAACTGACTCTGTTGAGTGTGCAGGTCTAAATCCTGCCTGATGAGGATCAAGGAAGTGGGAGTGTTCAATGAAGGAACTAAGACAATTCGCTACATGAGCTTCCAAAATTTTTCCTAGGTAAGGCAGCAGCGAAATGGGGCGGTAATTACTAAGAACCAGGGGATCAGAGTTGGGCTTCTTCAGAATTGGAACAATTTCAGCACTTTTGAAGGTGTTGGGGACAATGCCAAGTTTAAGGGAATTGTTAAGAAGTGCGAGAGGAGGGTCCGGGCAGGTAAGAAAAGCTTCACGTAAAATGTGAGGAGGGCAGCAATCGGTGGGAGAACCGGAACCAACTTTTTTAAGTAGAACAAAGAAATTTTCCTTTGAGATGGGGGGGATTTGATCAAGTAAAAGTGAGTTTTGACATAAGATTGGAGAGGCCATAGACGAGATAGAAGGAGGGATACTGGCCTTGATCGTGGCAATTTTCTCAATGAAGTAGGAATTGAGAGAGTTGCATAAAGATTGCGAGGGAACAGGTTTTGCCAGGTTTTGGTGCAGATAAAAGTGAGGAGTCGATCTGGTACACATCCCTGTGTGCCAGGCCTACCAGCACTGCAACAGGCATAGTTAAGTCACCCCTAAAGCAGGCCTTACAGCACTAAGGCATGAGTGCACTATACCTCATGTAAGGGCATAACTGCATAAGCAGATATGCCCCTATAGTGTCTAAGCCAATTCTCAGACCTTATAAGGGCGCAGTGAAGCCATACTGAGTACATGGGCTGGGAGCTTGTCACTACGAGTTCCACAGCTCCATGATGGCTTCAACAAATTCCAAGATGTTTGGTACCAAAAATCTCAGCTTAATAAACCCACACTGATGCCAGTGTTGGATTTATTAAGAAATGCACCTAGAGGGCACCTCAGAGGTGCCCCCTGAAATCCTACTAACTCCCTAGTGTGTGTCTGACTGGCCTCTACCAGCCTGCTACCTCTAGACATGTTTCATACCCCCTGATGTGGGAGCCTTTTGCTCTTGTGGGTCAGAAACAAAGCTTGCTCTGGGTGGAGGCGCTTCACACCTACCCCCAAGCAGGAACAGCATAGAAAGGCGGTGAGCCCCAAATGCTTCCCATCCTTTGTTATGCTGACCAGGGCCTCTCCAGATAGTGCAGATGCCCGCCCCGCTGGCCAAGCTCCATTTTTGGTAGAAAGGTTGGCAAGAAAATTATTAAGCAAGTGAGGTGTGTCTCCTCTCCGCCAGGACCACCCATAAGGTTCCCTGAACTGAAGTGACTCACTCCTTTGAGAATCCTCCATATTGTTTTGGAGGATTCTAGCCAACAGGGTTAGGGATATGCCCCCTCCCCAGAGGGAGTGGACATACAAAGGGTTGCAGGTGCCCTAAAGGTAAGTAGCCCATCGGCTACTATCTTCTGACCCCTGTAACACCCCTAAAACTAGTATTTAGGGGCACCCCTGAACCTTAATCCTCAGATTACTGATGACCTACGAAGAAGAGGACAAAGAAGAGCCGTGCAGCAGTAAAGACTGAAGACATCAACTGACTTGGCCCCAGCCCCACCGGCCTGTCTGCATCCCTCAAAGACCCTGCTAAAGAAAGGTTTCTCGCCCCGCAGTCCAGCGACCTCCAGAGCCCTGGGAAGACTGCCTGCCTTCTAAAAAAATTCCTAATCTCCCATGGACAGCAGACCTATTCTGAAGAAAAACAACTTTAAAGACAAAGTGCTCTGCCTGCGGAACCGCGAAACTAACTATCTCTGTACCCGACGACCACGGGTGAGTTCCATTGGCCCACCAGTCCAGCAAAGGTTCCTCAAAGATTTAGAGCAAGAATCCACCGTGTATTGACCCCTGCCAGACTCCTTGCCAACGCCTACAGCCTCTGCACGATGACCCCCCCCAACCGCGACCTGCACCGGTAAGCTGATTTCCGACGCTGAATAACACCCCTGCACCCGAAGCCCCTGGGCCTTGGGGAGATCAACCGACAGTGTGCCCCAGTGCCGCTGAGGGTGCAAGTTTGGTGCTACCTTGCGGCCCCCGTGTGCCTACCTTAACCCCCGGAGACTGGTTTACCAAACCGTTCTACTTACCTTAAAGTAGTACCACTTCGATTGCCCCTTTTCTACATTGGTTAACATTGGCACCAGATCCCAAGTTTGACATCTGCACCCAGCCGCCCTACTGCCACCGGTGGTGCAGTTTTGTCACTGGCCTGAACCTTGCCTGGTACTGATTCTTCATCCAGAAGCTCAATATTGTTAATCGTTTACTTACCTGCATATAGCTGATTGTGTTTCCTCCCATTGGATAACATTGTGTTGATTAAAAAATGCACTTTGTCCACTTTTTACATTGAAAACAGTGATATTACAAAACTTATTTTCCTGCAACAAAGTTTTTTTGGTTCTATAAAATAAATATACTAAAAGTAATATTTTTACAAACAATTGGTCTCGGATCTAGTCATTGAGTGTGTGTAATCATTTCTTGTCTGTGTGTGTACAACAAATGCTTAGCACTGCCCTCTGATAAGCCTAACTGCTCGCCCATACTACCACAATAGAGAGCTTTAGCATTATCTACCTCCGCCTCTGTAAAGCCTCTGGGGATCCACTGGACTCTGTGCACATTATACTTTACTTTGGTATAGTATATACAGAGCAATCTTCATACACCACAATGGGCCAGGATAGAAGGAAGCAGCCAAATGTGTCTATTGACTCCAACATGGCGTGCAAAAGAATCCCAAAAGAGAGGGGGTTACTAATGCAAGTCTCTAATGGAGTCTACTTGGAGATTGTGCAGGAAATGTCCTATTTCCTCACCCAAGATCTCAATTCCCTCTCACCGTTGTCCCTGTATTGCCTATCAGCAGTCCCATGTATGGCAATCGTAAGATATCCATACTGCTTGCGGCTTTGGTGTTAAGGTATTAAAATAGTCGAGTTAATCTATCAGGCTGGCAACTCTAGGAAGAAAGTGAAAGATCATGGGATCAGTGCCACCATAGTCATTAAAATGGTAGCAGTTATGTGCAGGATATGGTATTTACCAATGTGCTCATTAAAGAGTGAGAAATAAAATAATAATTGGCAAAGCCAATAGGTTTAGCCTATGCGATATCTATTGGCTTTGTAAATTATTTTTAACACGTTGCACAATAGATGAGCTTCTGTGCAACATGGCTTAAACTAAAAAAAGCATTATGATGCAGTCAGTGCTGGCTGCGTCAGAGTGCTTTTTTAAAAAACTTTAAGCCATGTTGCACAGCCGCTCAACTGCTGTGCAATATGTAAAAAAAACATTGACAAAGCCAATAGATTTCGCTAAGGCGAAACCTATTGGCTTTGCCAGTGCTTGTTGTTTACAAGCAACCCTCACTTCTTCGGAGAGGATGTAGCGCAACGGCTAGAGCTGCCGACTATAATCCAGGTTTGAGTCTCGGTGTCAGCTCAACATCCTGTGATTCTGAGCAAATCACTTAATATCCTTTCTCTTCCAGGACGGTATAGAGAGAATGAAAAGGTTTTTTTTTAAAAAGCATGTTACTTTTGTTAACTAATACATAAATATGTTTCCTCACATCAACATGCACTGCTATCCAACATAAAGTAGCTCTTCAATGCCCTGTCAGGGGCAACAAGCACTATATAAACACAGTTTCAACTCAATAAACTATTTTGCATCTTTATCAAACTCAGAGAAATGAGAAGCTGATTGGGTGGTGTCTTCGTTTGAACCTATATTATCATACATGGAAATGGCCCTGAATCCAATGAAAAACAAGACTGGAGTTACCAACATGGCATCACTTTTCTGTTTGGAATAAAACATCACATAAGAAGCATGCACATGTCATTCATGGGTGCACGGCAAACACAGACACGCAGAAAACTAGGCATCTGTGAGCAATGTTTAGATGAAAGCGGTAGAGTGCCCTCTAGGAGAGGAGCTGAATGCACATTCCCCACTGACACTGAGCACCTCTGCCGCCTGAGGCACTATATGCCTAGACGCCACACTCGCTGTCCACCGCTCCACAGAAGTCACATGATATTTGGCCATGTGACCCCAATCAATAAGCTTACCCCACCCACTAGGACTTGAAGAGGCAAACCAGTGGGATTGGCCAAGGGTGCAAAGCTACGTCTTAAAGGACCAGCCACACAGCAATAGAGCAATAAGACTGATACGTAGAGAAACCACAGCAAAGTCTATGTCGTAATTTCCACTGGCGATGGTGCGACTGTGCAAAGAGAGCAAAAAGAGTACCTGCAGGGGAAGGACACTGACCACCGGAAGCAGTACCTAGTCCAGGCTCCACTGCACGACAAACAGTTGAAGCCTTGGTGAAGTCTTGGTTTCAGTCAAAGTCCAAGAGTCCAGGCGTTTGAAGAGTGATGTAGTGTCAGGGCTGAGTCTGGTCCCACAACGAATCTGAGGACCCATCCATAAGTGAGCCCTAAGGAAAGGGTTGGAATGACTCTGGGGTCCCTCCCAGAGGAGGGGCGTGACAGAGGGGATGATACTCTCCTATCCTTTGCCCAGTTTCGCGCCAGAGTGGGAACCAAGGGTTTCTGAACTTGCTCAAACTGGAGTATGCAAGGAGGGCACCATCTGTGCCCTTCAAAGCAGTCTGGTGGCACTGGCAAGCACCCCCACCCCAGACCAATACACTAAGCCCTATCTGGGAGGTGGTCACACCTCCCTGCAACAGGAAACCTATTGTTCTACCTTCCTCTGCTCGAGCTTGACTCAGCAGCAGGAAGTTAGAATCGTGTCTGTGGTCAGCAGCAGCACTAGCTTGCTTACAGACCCTGAAAGGCTGTTACCGGAAGTAAGGGGCCACCCAGTACATAAGATCATACTTCCAATACTGGAATCGATATTGGGGTATAATTCCAACATGTTTGATACCTGACATGACCTGGTTTGGTGCAGCCATTATATAGTTAGACATCTTGTAATGACTGATGTCCACTATATATGTCTTAAAATAGCTGACTGCACTTACAAACCCTGGAGAATCGACTCTGGGGTTTGTAGAGGTGTCCTCCTTATGCAGGGGCACCCTCATACTTGTAACCAAGCACTCTGCCCTCAGGACTGAAAATCCTGCCATTGGGGTGACTTATAGATTTTAAGTGCAGTGACCTCAGATATAAGGAAACATATCTGTTGTGAGTGGTGCAAGCACCAACTCTCACAGGCTGCAATGGCATGCCTGTAGTCACAGTGTAAGTGGACTCCCATGGGTGTCACAATACATGCTGCAGTCCATGGGAGACCCCTGGTGTACCTATGCCCTGGGTACCTTAGTACCATTTACTAGGGTACACCAGTAGCCAATTGTGGAGGTGCCAAAGTACTTACCAGAACCAATTTAGGGGAAAGAGCACAGTTGCTGGGATCCTGATTAGCAGGATGCCAGCAGACTAGGTCAAAAACACACCACCAGGCAAAAAGTTGGGGTTACCATGAAAGTAGATCCTACTTTCTTACAATGGGGAATAACCACTATCGCTCGAGCAAGGAGGGAGTAGGACAGGAAATCGCCAAGGAAACACTAGAGCAGGACCTCTGGGGGATTATGTGATTGTTTGTGAATGTCATATTTTTCCATTGTGTTGGTGAGCAGTAGAAAAGGGAGTGTTTGGCTGGACAATGAGTTATTGCAGTTGCTGCATGCATTTTGAGTTGTGAGCCAGCGTTCATTATCCTTTATCCACCTCCCCCCGCAAGAGCCTTGGACTGCTCAACCACATTCCTACTGAGAGTGTAAGTGTAGAAGGGGTACTTGGCACAGTTGCTCAGGGTATATAGTAGGTCGGGCCCTGGACATCAGGAGTAAAAGGCCTCAACCCCTATGGTTGCGCCCAGTAGCACCTGTGTGCCCCATGACCCTCTGAAAGGGGTTCTGACATCACTGGTCTGTTGTCAGCAGGGATCAGGATGCAGATTAATTCTGTACAATTGTCGTGGTTATCAGTGCCAATCGAGCAGCTTTTAAAGAAAACTGAACTTCAGACAAGATTCAGTTAGTCCCCTTCAGTGTCGACCATTCCCCCTCTGAATTGTCTTTTGAGAGCCTGTTTTGCTATCTGGCTCTAAGTAGATGTTCCATGGGTTTCAAGTACAGGTCTTCTATCAAAGTACTCTACAGCACTGAGATCACACACTTGTGGATCCACCATTGCTCAAAACACACATATATCGGTGACATGGTCATGTCTGTGAGCATTCAACTTGGCCTTCTACTAAGGCAGGTGATAAATGAATAGACCCTCATGTTTGGTTGGTACTCAGACTAATTTCTTTCACCAAGGTCTCAAAGGGCTTCAGTCGGTTCCCAGCTCACATTTTGCCTATGCAGAGAATCCCTCTGGAGGACCAAGTCAGCCAAGAAAAAGGGTTATTTAGGAGTTCAGCATTATTTTACAATGATGTTTTGAGATGTAGGAAATTGTTCATCTTTAGGGATGTATGTTTGGAATCCCAGAGATGATCCATAGCTAATAATATTGCTTCTCTGAGTCCAGTATTTTCTGCCTGACATACAATATTTCATGGCCGTTTGCTTCCTGATGAAGGTTGTGTGAAATGATCACCCAATCTGGGGTTCCATCTCTTCGAAAGGGTGGTATGGAATTTAAGCAAGGTGATGTGCCTTAGAGTAATTTTGTAGGTGAGGAAGCAGTAGCCCTCCTGAAGTCATTAATGAATATAATTTGGGTTTCTTCAGTGTTGCTTTAGCCCAGTTCATGATGCATCTTTTTTTTTCTCAGTCAAAATTCAGTTGAAGAGAGTGAGGAATACTGATCTGTTGCATTCCAAAAACCTATTTAAACATGGGTGCCATCACCCTAGTCTGGATCCGACCCTATTAGAATAGTTGTAAGTCTATTCCATTTCAGGAAGTCATTCCATTTTTGTACATTGTAATCAGCGAAAATGTCATTAATAATAATATTATAACTGAAGCTCAACAAAGGGCATATTTACAAGGAAATGACGGAGTGCGGAGCTGCGCCAAATTTGGCAGGGACGTGCTCTGACATTTCCAAAACGCAGGGTTGCGCCGTATTTGCGAACGGTGCACCCCTGTGTTTTCCCAAGCGCTGGCAGTAAAATTAGCTGCCTAGCACCACACAGGCCCCTTTGCACCATAGTGCAAGGGTGCCTGCAGTGCAGGGAATGATCGTTTATGTGCAGGAAGGTGTCCCTTCCTGCACATAAACAATCAATAATGGCAATTTGTTACTTCTATGTGTGCTGCAATCTGTAGCACACATAGAAATAGCAAATCGTCATTGTTTATTTGCAGGAGGGGACTCCTTCCTGCACATAAACAATCATTAATGCGTTTTGCTCTTTCTATGTGTGCTACAGAAAGCAGCACACATGAAAAAGCAAAAACGAGAGAAATAAAAGTATTTCTCCTCATTGAGCCATTCTAACACCTGCTATTGCATAGCGTTAGTTTTTGGCGCTGCCTCAGATTTACACATCCTTGTAAATCTGGGCCAGCATCAAAATGCAATGGGTGTTGCAGTGGAATGCCCACAACAACACCTATTGCATGCCCCTTTTACGCAAAGTGATGCATGTACAGGGGCCATATTTACAAGGCGTTGTTAAGCCACTGAAAGTGGCTTAGAGCTGCTTTGTAAATATATGTGGAGAAGGGCATAGCACCACCAGAACGTCCCTAAAAGAGACGTTCTGGTGGCGCTATCCCCTTGTAAATATACCCCTAAGTGTCCTAGCGATTTCAGTCTATTGGATAGCGATCTGAATGGTGTGCCATTCACAGAATGTTATCTGGTGACTTTGGTAATGGTCAGTGTCTGACACTTTACCCAACTTATTTTGCCTCTAAAGAATGCAGAGAATTCTAAGACTAGACACCTCATCGGGCTCCGGTGTGAGTAAGATGTGATGGAGCTCAGATTTCACCTGTAAAATGTATGCATTATTATATGACAAAAAGCTGCAGACAGCATTTCTAAAATGGCACGCAGATTTTGGTACATGCAAATGAAAACATGAAAGAGGCCTGCAAATGAAATCATGTAAAACAATGCTCATTTAATTAATCATGGTTGTTTTAATGTGTAGTTTAGATTTAACCTCATTATAGAAATATATAGTTAATTTAGATTAATTTAGAAAAAGTGTCTTGAACTAGCTTATTTGTGCTGAATTAACACGCATTTTTGCGTTGTAGAAAACCATGTGATTTCAGTTTGTTTTAGTAGACTCAGCTTACTGCAGTGTTTGACCTTGAAGATTAGAATGGAATGTGCTCCTCTTCCCTACCAACTTTCAATGAAAGGGCTTTGTTAATAAATCATGCCCTCCTGTCTCTTCGACCTTCACTATGTTGCATATTTTTTTGTAGCCTGTTTAAACAGTGGAAGTGAAGAGAAAAACTCACAATTAATACTTTTTGTTACAGAAAAATGTAATTGTTTTTAAAATGTAAAAGGATGTGAAGTCATGTAATGAGGAACACGCCTGATTATTGACGTATCCAGTCAGCCCATGGGGAGACAATGTGTCTTGAAGTTCTGATTGGACCAGCTACGAGGACCAAGCACGTGGGCTTTTGCTTGAAATATGGCTTACAAGTGGGAGGGGTGGCTCTTTTTGCTCATTTTTTCCTGAGGGCCAGGCCCAGCTTCTGTGCTGGACACAGAGACGGGGAGGAGAGAGAAGGAGGGGCTGCGTCTGTGGGGCTATTTTGCAGCTCCTGAGACAGAGAGACAGACCAGCACAGTGAGGCAGAGAGAGAGAGCTGAGAGAATCAGAATAGGTTTAGATTTTAGGTGCTAAACTTTAAATTTCATGCTTTGACTAACTGCTTTTGAAAAGATGTATTTGTCCTATGCATTTATTTCTCTTTATGGGAGATTTTTGCCATTATTAATTATTGATTAGCCTTGCAAGACTCACTTTTTTCTTAGAAACTCTTTAAGAGTTTCTGACTGACAATTTTGCGCCACATTTTCTTCCAACATGGAATATGTTCTGTATTAATGCTATTTTTCCAATTTTTTTCAATTCTGTAACCTGATTGATATTTGACTAATGAATAAAGAGTCAGAGAACCTTAACTTTTGACTAGAAAATAAAACCCTTTAAAATACTCACAACTCTCTTTATTGGCTTAAATATTAATTGCATTTTTGATTTTTCATGTTTATATAAAGTCTCCTGAAGGTAATACATGGTGTCAAGGGCCCAACATCTTTACAGCGGTAAATAGAGGTAAATGAGGTTTTGCATTGAGAAATTACCGTGAAATTACCGCTGCATCAGATGTTGTCAGCATAGTGCATCAGTATCAGCTCACCAGTTTACGTGTGGGTACCCTTAATTCATGCTAACTTCTGGATGGCGAATACCAAAGGCTTAAATACAAGTAGGAAAAATAAAGGCACCAAGGGGCAGCTGTGGCGAGTACCCCTATGTATGAGAGACTGTTCAGTCAGGAAATCCCCAACCCTCATTCAATTGATCTCTTCGTGCTTCCTTCAGCCAGACACCACCATCACCCCCAGCTGTTAAACCCCAACTTCCCTTCCCCTCTGTCACAGTCTGGTGTCCTTTGCATGATCACTTCCCTAACTACATCTCTACATTGCCTCAACATCCTGCACTGCTAGTAATGTATAGTCTCAACTAGATACTAGACTCTGCATTTCAATTCCTTATTGGTTTTATTAAGTGCACTACATTCTCTTCAAAGATAGTGATATACACAAAAATACAAAAAATCAGAAAACACTTACAAATAGCAAACACTCTTATATATTCAGAAAAACCCTACAATAGAGTCATATATTTCCATAACGTAATTACTCTTTATAAACCAATGTCCTTTTGCCACCATATCTTGCATTAATCGTACTCAACTCTCTTATTCTAAATAATGTCCCTCCACGACTCTCATCCGCCCTCCTGGATGAAGTCTACAGAGAATGTCTTCTTTTGAATGTTGATGTTCAGTTCAATTTTAGTGTTAGTTTTCCGACTAACTGACTGCCTATCATTTTTCTAAATATCATTGTTACTGAGGGGCTGATTACAAGTTTGGCGGTCCATGGGACCATCAAAGGGTCAATTTAGTTAATTTTTATGGTTCACCATAACAAGGATTGTGGCTATTGCTTGAGAAGAGCTCACATCCCTCTCAACCAACAATCCAAGGGGCATATTACCAAGAACGGCGTTAAAATTATCGCCGCTTTAGCGGCAGGAAACTGCCGCTAAAGCGGCGATAATGGGCTTGATAATATGCCCTTGAGAATTCCAATAGAAGCCCATGTTTACACCAGAACATGGGCTTCTATTGGAATTCTCAAGGGCATATTATCAAGCCCATTATCGCCGCTTTAGCGGCAGTTTCCTGCCGCTAAAGCGGCGATAATTTTAACGCCGTTCTTGGTAATATGCTCCCAAATTTTCACAGTTACATATTGATCTCCTTTTTGAAGTAATCCCGATCCCATTGCTCTTGAGATCGGGATTACTCTTCATCCTCTCTCGTCTCACCTAGTTAAATATAAGTCTGATCCATTATCAGGTGTGGTGTGGACTCCACGACTAATATTGAGTAAAAGGGGACAAAATATATGACTCGCTGTTAAATTATTAGGTTGTTTCTTCTTCCTTTTAAAATTGTTTAAACTAAATGATGTACATCTATAATAAGTGTGTTACAAAGGAGTAATTATCGCACAAACCTCAATAAAACAATTGTACATATAAATACACCTCTGGCACTGCATGCCCCAAGCTCAACATCTTGCTCGTTCTCTCCCTGCTTGGGCATACGTCTAGATAATTTCTGCATGCTTACGCAGTTGTGACAGCATATCATTTCATCTGCCCCTTTATCATCTGTCCTTTTATCCCTTAATTCATTTTCTCCAGGTTAGAGAATAAAATTAGACTGGTAAAGAGTGGCCTATATTCAAACACAGGCAATTCTATATATGATCATTACATATGTCTTACAACTTCTCAGATTTACATTTGGAAACATTTGTACACTTCTTTAAGATCCGAGTCGTGTAATAGTCAAGAGTGCATCAGTCCATAGCCTTTAAATGGTGATCTTGGCTTGCTCCTGGCAGCAAATATCGGCCTAGCCTGGATTTTTCTCCTATGAGTATTTCCATCGCACCCTTTCCAGTCTGGCTCTTTCATGATGGTTGTCTCGTCTTGTTGCACTCTTATTTTCCAGGTTGCTTGTGTTTGATGGCTCTCCCAAGCACAACGTTCCCCATCCCATTGCTACGAGTACATCTAAGAATTCCTCTTCATTTTCAGGTTCATCATATTCTCTCATTCTGCGATCTATATTGGCAATCACTAATTCTTATGTTGTCCCACTTTCTCCTGTCCTACAGTCTATTACCTTTTTATTTATTCTCCATATTTTCAGGCCCCGTCCAAGTTGTTTGTTCATCCTTTTATCCCCCTTCCTTAATCATGCTTCTGAGATGTCTAAACGTTGCTGAAATTATGTGATATCTTTCCTCAATGACTGTACTTCTGTGGCAGTGTTTATCACTGTTGCGTCCAATGACACCTTATTGTCTGCCAGATCTTTCAGTTCCAATGCTTAGTCAGATTTTGTTTGAGATTCTGCCATTTCTTTGTTTGGTAGCTTAGAATTGGTTTTCTTAGCGACAGCTTTTGATAACAAAAGCTGTCTTACGGGTTTAGGTTTTGACATGGGCAAATATCATCAGGGTACAGATACTGTCACCTTTAAGTTTAGGTGTGCACACCAGAGCTTATTACATTATCATCACGTCTATAACTTATGCCAACTTCATTTGTTGTGATCAATGGCTGGTTAAATGTATTGTTCCTTGAAGCATTCCTATTCCATTATTTATTTTATTTTATATTATTATTTCTCTTGAATACTGATCTCCCTTAGAGATTGTCTTCTTGTTTCAATTTATATTTGCTGGAATTGCAGCAGGCCCCTGAGTTCTGCCCGGGTTCCTCTCCAATTCATTTAAAGGAAGCTTAGTGTTTATCCGTTGCTGCCCTTTCTTTGCACTTAACAAAAATGTCCTCAGCTTCAAGGACCCCACAGTGTTTTTCCTAGCGGGTCCCGGTTTTAATCTACCGCCAATAGTGTTGTTTACATCCTCCTAGCCCTCGGGTCAATATTAGCCCCTACTTCACTTCTCTTTGTCACCTAGTTGCCTGACACTCCTCCCCTCCTGGGTTCTCCTTGTTCGCTCCCGCTACCACTGGGATACATGTCACTGCTCAATCTCAGTTGCTGCTGTTCCCCACTGGCCGTTGCTGCCACAGGATTCATTCGCTACTCTGACCTCTCTGATCACACACTCCTGTGGGCACCAGATTTCTTAAGACATTGTCCTCTCTGCAGTGGTGCGGTCTCCCTTCTTTCTGTACCAGTCACTCCTAACTTGCTGCCGACCTTCTGCCTGGCATCTTCCTTCTGGCAGCTTATTCTTGGGTCATCCCTGTCATTCACCTACTGCTTCTCATTCCAGGCAATTTCGCCACCATGGCAGTGCCAAGTCTAGGTTTTGTGGGGCCCCAGGCAGAATAGGAACCTGCGAGGCCCCTCTAAGATGTGACACCACAGTAAGTGACACCACAGTAAGTGACACCACCGTAAGTGACATCTATTGAACATATATTTTCTGGCATTGTTGAAGCAGCTTTGCAAGAAACTACTTACCTAGGGTGAATATCACTAAAATGGCTACAAATATAAAACCGAATCCTAATAAAATAAGTACTTATATTTTAAAGTTGTATTAAGTGGAAATACTTACATTAATCAAACTGAGTGAAAAAGGCCAAGGTCTCTCCAAAACTGATATGATCACTCCATTGTACACTAATTGTTTTCGGATTAGAACAAGATTAAAATTCCAAGTCCAATTTTTTCAGAGATAAAGCAGGACTTCAATTGACTTTCCCAGCTCTCCCTTTATACAGAGGAAGTGCTAGATCGGGTGAGTGATCTGCAAAAGCTACAGCAAACAACAGAAAGCACAGACTGCCAAAGATAAGAAGAGGGGGTGGCACAAATGTCAGAAACAGATGAGATGGCTAATATATTGGTTGGCAGAAGCACCAAAGGCTGGACCACATCGGCACATTGAGCACCTAAGCACAGCAATTAATCTCAAACTCCGTTTGTAAGAGATGCAAAGAGCTGAACTAACTTAAATATATACATAAGAGATGGCTAAAAAGGGAGAACAGTTTGTGGCATGGAAGAAAGACTGCCAAATCTATACTGGGAACCAGCCACTAAAGAGATTAAATAAAGCAACAAAAAGGCCTTACTATAGTAGACTCTTTACAGTTTACAGCTATATGGAAAGGAAATACAGCAATGTGGAATATGTAGGTTGGGAGAGTTGGTGCTTGACTTGCAAAATAGAACTAAAATAATACCAGAGACTTACAGTTTAAAAATAATAAGTCACATGTCCCTAATATCTGAGAAGACACTTGCCAAATTGCAAATAGGCCAGAACCATGCTACTCAACTCATATTTAGCCCAAGAAGTAATAATCAAATTGCTCCTGCCTTCAGGAAAATCCATTAGATCTAGGTTGAACAGAACATTGAATACAAGACCCTTACAAGACCATTCCCATCATCCATAAGTCACTCCAGTCACACCCCAGGTATGTTATCAAACACTGTTGTTCTCCCAACCTCCAACGCAAGATCTGCCTCCCTGAACCTACTGGCTACCTACTCACATAGGCTCGGTGTTTGGCAGATCACTCCAAGTGCATTGATGTACTCTATGGAATGCTCCCTCGCTCCTCAGGGCCCCAGACACAACCCCCATCTTTTCCTCCCCTCTCACAGGACGCCAGTTCTAACTGAGCTCCTGGAAATCAGTCATTTCCCCGGCCTCGCTGTCACTCCTTGATTTTTGGGTTTATGTGTTGTGGGAGGAGGTGCTCATCGCATGGTACTTGCCCAGGCCGACCCATTGTCATTCTGTACATGACAACGAGCCGGCTGGTGTTGAAAAAACAGTCTGACGGACTGTGCATACCAACCATAAGGCTGCATTGCCTTTTGGGTTGTGCGCTAGCAGCCAAGCCTGCCCTAGCAAAGAACCCAGTTTATCTACAGTAATTGAAAATGAATCATCTCATTAACTGGCGCAACCATGGGCCAATTGTGGATTCTCCACCTTTCCTACTTGAGACTAGCCCCTTCCATGGTCCTGCAGCACTTAAGTCTTGGAGGGTGACATACTATCAGTAGACTTTTTTGGGCACTGATGGACTATTAGTCACAGAACACATTTTTGGGTGTTTCATTCCACAACTACCTGTTCTAAACCAGTCCCTTTTAAAAGGCTTATGGCCAGATGTACGATGGTTTTTAGCATGCGCAAACGGGTCTTAGATCCGTTTGTGCATGCTAAAAACCATGGGCCCATGTACAAACAGTATTTTGCGAGTCGCAATTAAATTGCGACTCGCAAAATACTGTTTTACGACTCCGGTATTTGGAAGGGGCGTTCCCTTCCAAATAGCGACTCCATAGCCATGTACAAATGTTTTGCGACCGCAATTGCGGTCGCAAAACACTCGCAAATTACCACCTACTTCAAGTAGGTGGTAATGCATTCGCAAATGGGAAGGGGTCCCCAGGAGACCCCTTCCCCTTTGCTAATGCATGCAAAATTCTTTATTAAGGGCAGGCAGTGGTCCCAGGGACCACTGCCTGCCCTTAAAAAATGAAACCAAAACGTTTCATATTTTTTTTTTTTAAATGCATCCCGTTTTCCTTTAAGGAAAATGGGATGCATTTAAAAAAGAAAAGGCTGCTTTATTTAAAAGCAGTCCCAGATATGGTGGTCTGCTGAGCCGAGCAGGCCACCATCCCTAGGAGGGCCAGCCATTCCAAATGGGGTCGCAAAATGCGAGTGGCTCATTAATATTCATGAGCCTCGCATTTTGCTAACCCCATTGGGAATCGCAAACAGTGTCCAAGTCACTGTTGTACATGTCAAATAGCGAGTCGCAAATTGCAAGTCACAAAAGCGACGCAATGTGCGAGTCGCTATTTGGCAGGTCGTACATCTGGCCCATAGCATGGCTGGCTGGATATGGTGCTAATCGGGTATGATTAATGTGATATACTAAAGTTGAGTTCCAATATCTTTACCACCTCCTGGGGTAAGCTTTGGATGCTCCTCGCTGTTACCACCTTTAAAGAGATAGGTTTCTAAAAGGAATAACTCTTAACCAAATGACATAGTTCTGAAACAGCAATCATAAAAAATGGTATCCTGCACAGATGCTGCCACTTAACCACCTTTGCCTCTGACCCAAAGAAAAGGTCTCACAATAGACTTCTGCTTTTTTCCATTTACATAAAAAAATATTGTGGAACATTTGAGAAAAAGGTAGGCAAGAGATGCCTGAAGAAGCTGAGAAGTTTTGAGCCTGCTGAAGGGTTTTTTTTCGCACAGGAAAGACCACAGCCTTATTAGTTTTTGACATTGATAGTAACTGATGATGAGGCAAGCAAGATATTGCAAAGGGAGGTCAGTGCAGGAGCTATGATTTCTAGATTTCCGGTCAGAACATGTGCAGGAAAAGGCCCCACTGGGAGTGAGATTTAATATAAGGGTCAAGAGGAGTAATAGAGTACACAGAGAACAGGCTGAAATTCAGCAGACACATTGAGGATGGTTCAAGATCTCAACCCTTTGTGAAGCATGACACATGCATCTCAAAACTAAGACAATTTTTTACATGGAAACTAAAGAGATAAGAAATTGAAAACTTCAGCAGAAGGCTCACAGGACTTAGCAGCACATTCTGGTCCAAAGACACTTGTACCTTTTCTCCAGCATCTTACTTTTTTTGCTGATTCTGCCCACTTACATCCACCTCTGCCAATCTTGCTCTACTTTTTACCTCATCTCTTGCCCAACGTATTGCCAACTCTTGCTGGTTCGACTTCGCCCCTGCATTACCTCCTTTTTACCTCTCATCTCTACACAAGCGTCTTACCTAATCACTCTCTTATTCTGCCACTCTAACATCCATCTTTCCCTGCAAAGCTCTACTCCTTTCCTCTCAGCTTTCCAACCAGCCTCGGACCTTTTTGCTGGTTCTGCCTCCTTTACACCAACTTCTCCCTTTTCTCCAGCCTCATCTTGCTGGACCTGCCCCTCTTATATCCACATCTCCCCTCCATACGCTGCTCTGTACCACTTTTCCCTCTAGCCTCTTACCTTTTTGCAGCTGTTCTCATCCTTTCCATCCACCTCTACTCTTCCACCCTCCCACTCTCTGAAAGGTTTTTGCATTTTTGCATTGATTCTGCCCTTCCTAACATTACTCTCTTTTGCATCCTATTATAAGTGGGTGAGCCACGGAAAGGTCTAGCCAGAGGCCTGACTCTGCTCAGCTCGAGGTCCTCTTGGAACCTCAAGCCCAAAATGAGCCTAGCTTTCACAGGAGGTAATGTGTCCTCCTGGCTACAGCTGCCCACCATACATCATGGAGAGCCAGGCTCGAATCCTGGCCTCGGCTCAGCATCCTGTGAATCCAGGCAAGTATCTGTTTCAGAAAATAAAAATAACGTGGTCTGTGTTGTGAAGTACTCTTATGTCCATGGCCAAGATTGGTGCTGTGTAAAACTGCCAAATATACAATGTGGACCCTGCCTGTCACCCATGCTCTAGTCTTATCCTCCAAGAATGAAATTCAATGCATTAAGCTTTAATATCATAAAGAGATACCCATGTAGTGGCTGAATTGCACAGAAAGAATTGGAAAATCTAAGATTAATTCCGGCTTTTCTGATTGACCAAATTGTGTGATCCTAGGCAAATGCTTTATTTCACCAACCTCCATTTTGTTCATTATCACACATCAGAGCCCTTTCATGTATGAGCATTTAGGGTGTGTGGTGTACATCTGTTTTGTTTGATGCAGTAGACTATAATTTTGCTCCCTGATTAATAACAATCTAGCCCACATATAGGGTGCATGAATCCTGATGTGCCTCTTAGTCAGGGACCCTGGAATTATGCAATCAATTTTGCGGGCACTGCATTTTCTGCATATTTACACATTGGATGCATTTGACACCTAATCCATCTGCTACATAATATGCAGCTTTTAACAAAACCATATTTTTGTTTCTAACTCAAATGGATCAAAGGTTACCAGTGGCGTAGCTAGCACTTTGGCCACCCGTGGCGGTCCCTGTGTTTGCTGTTCCGCTGCGGCTGCATCAAAGATGGGGGGGGGGGGGGGTAATGCTGGGGAGATTTTTCCCATTTGCCTCCCGAGACGTCAGGTAAGAGCGGGGGGAGGCTGCCGCCCCCAAAACCCGTGCCGCCCACCCACTCTACCCCCCTCTTGCTACGCCACTGAAGGTTACTAAAAACGCAGCAATACGTTGCTGCCCAGCGGAAATCTCTTCACAAAGGTTGACTGGTCATCTTTCTGTTGCTTATTGCTGTAATTGGGTGTCATACTGGTACTAACTAGATGATGCTTTCACCCAGATAGTAATAACATATGAAAAATTGCAAAATAATGAGGTAATACTATCACAAAATGTGGCACATTATGCCAGATAATTTGTTTTTTCT
Organism: Calotriton arnoldi; assembly: GCA_963921515.1. Lineage (NCBI taxonomy): Eukaryota > Metazoa > Chordata > Amphibia > Caudata > Salamandridae > Calotriton > Calotriton arnoldi. The sequence goes on from CAWUFW010000854.1 coordinate 3,070,118, forward strand.
TGCCGCATACGTTATTAAACCCTGCCTCCTAATTTGATCCTTTCCTGATGCATAAATCCAGTAACCCTACTTTTAGTTCACAATTTACATTATTGTCTGTGCAGGGGCAGAAATGTTCCTCAGTTAATGTTTACAAACTCTTACTTTTACTAAATACATCTCAATCCAGTGATTTAATCTAAAGTACTAACGTTAATTAATTATGTTTTTTTACATTTTGATGAGCCCTATAGACTCTTCAGAGTAATTTGTTGGTTCGCCCACCTCCACATGCTATCCATTGTTGTGAGCAGGCTAGGTTCTAGTAAAGGAGGCCGGGTGGGCCAGGACCCCCTAAGATAGATCCCGGGCCCTCTAAGTCTCATTTACAAACTGAAAGACATCTTTTGTTCTTTTTCTTTAATGATTCATCTGGGACTGCATCCTTTCTTTCTGAGCCTAATTGTTTAACTTTCATGCAAAACATCAATACCTTGGCCTACATTAAGTGCCTGGAGAGGGGTGCCAAGTTTGTGGGGGTGGTGGCTGTTATCCTACACATGTGAAAAACAGGGATACCTCTGGCCCTTCATTTGTATCAAAAAGGACTCGCAAGCTCATATTACAAAGTATTTAAGAAATGATATACTGCCAGGGCCACTGTAGTTACGCAATCCTGCAGCCACAGTGTTTTCCAAATAACTATGGTTTTGCTGCATTTACTACATAATCCATCATCTGCTACATAAACTGCAGAAAAATGTTTGTGCTTCAAACGGATCAAAAAGTTACTAAAATGGATCCAACACAGGTTGCTGCTCAGTGGAAGACCCTTTGCAAAAGTCTGACTGGTCACCTTTCAGTTATTTGTTGCTGTATTTGGGTGTGAAACTAGTACTAAGGTGAAATATTTGCCCAGACAGTGTTAACGTGTACATCATGACAAAATAATGAAGATATATTATCACAAAATGTGCCACATTACGCTCTATAATTTGCCTTTCTTGCAGCATAATTTAGTGACAACTGCTGCATAATTTGGTCCTCCCCTATTGAATAATTCCAGAGTTCCTGCATGTGGCAGAAACAATCTGATAGAATTTTCCTATCCCAAGAAAATTAATTGAAACTCTACATATAACCAATTTGTATCCTAGTAGCGGTTTGTTTTATCATCTTCCTGCTGTGACACTATTCCTAATTTGTGGCACTATATGAAAAAAACTGCTAATACCACATGTTTTGAATTTTCTCAAATGAAAAGACTTTTTGCAAAGTTTCAATAACACAACTTAGATACAGCTTGGGCAGGAGCAGTGCAAGTTCCCATAATACAAAGAACATTACTGGCAGCTCTTCTATGGCAGCACTAGAAAAACATACTGCCACTGTCCTGCCTACTCACAATCTCCAGAGGTGCTAGTTGAGACTTCTAAAACAGTATGTGCATTTATTCTCTCTCAACAAATTCTCTCATTATGCCACACGAGTAGATAGAAATGGATTGCAGCACTACTATAACCCCTCCGGTCTTACACCTATTAGATAATATAGTGGCTAAGTTTAAGAAATTTGGTTATTGGTGACTGGGGTATGAGCACTGGTCAGGCGGCAACCACAATCCTTGTCCGGGTAAGGCACAAGCAAATCTGTGCTCAACCCACTGGTAGCTTGGCACAGAGCAGTCAGCCTTAACTTAGAATTTTAAAGTTTTAAATAAAATTAGCACCAAAATGTGTAAAGCACCAACTGTGGATACCTGGGGGCACCGGACCGGGACAAATTCACAAGTTCAAGCATACCACGATGAAGCATGAGCCAGCTACAGGGACCCAGTTAGACCTGCTGAACAAAAATACCTTCAATCCTGGTTTGCGGAGCCTTGCTTGGATCCGTGTCGAAGAGGCATCACACAGCGGAGGCGATGCATAGTTTCTGAGATGCGGCAAGGCTGCGGTGCGAGGTACAGTTGCATCGACGTCGAGGATCCCATCGACAGGGTTTGCGTTTTTGGGCAATGAGTCTGTTCTGAAGAGCTGCAAGGTTGCAATGCAGAGTCCGGTGTCGTCATTGAGGTTTCAGTCAATGGAAGATGCGAGGTCCTGCACCAAGGGTGTGCAGCAGCGGTTCCAAAGTTGATGTGTGCTGCGGCTGTGATGCAAGTCTTAGCGGCGGGTCCAATCCACACAGCAGCAGTAATGCGTCGGTTCTACTGAGGTTTGCACTGTGCAGCGGAGGAGATGCATCATTTCCCCTGAATCCACAGGCTGGCAGAGCACCTTAGGCCCACTTCCAAGGGTCCAGGAATGGGAAGGCACAACTTGGTAGGGTATGCTCACAAATTGCAGAGTCCAGGTGCAGTTGCAAGGTTGATGGAAGCCTATTATGTACCTTCGGCTTCAGATCAGCCAACTAGCCCTTGGAGTCACTCTGGGTTCTGGGGTTCCAGCGATGCAGGTTCAGACCTTCTCACCCAGGCAAGAGGGTAGCAGGCAGCAGGTCAATACAACAAAGGAACAGTGCAGCAGAGTGGCATTCCTTCAGCAGCACAGTTCTCCTTCTTCCTGGCAGAGTATCCACAGGTCCAGAAGTGTACTGAAGGGGTGGTGTCTGAGGTCCATCTTTTACACCCTGGTGCCCTGGTTCTGGAAGGTAGGAGAAGCTTCTAGACAGCAGATTTGAAGTGCAAGGAATTCCCTGCCTCCCCTGCCCTGGTTACAGGCTGGCTGAAGTGAAAATGCAAGGTCGTTAAGCCCTTTTTGTGGAGACAGGACACAGCCTAATCAGATGTAAGTGAGCTGTAAACAGCTCCTCTCTCCCATGCTGCCAGTGATGGCCCCTCTTGTAACACCTAAGCTCCCATTGTGTGTGGCTGTCAAGGAGGAATACACAAATCCCAATTGCCAACTACACCCAGTCATGTGACCTGAGACAGGCTGCAGGCACCAAATGGCTAAGGCAAGAAAATAGCAACTTTAATCATAAGTTAGGATTTTAAATCGTGATTCCAGTGATAAAAACTTGAACCAGTCATCTCTTCCCATTTGGAAATTACACTTATAAAATGTAATAAGGCAACTCCAATGTTAACCTGTGGGAGAGATAGGCCTTGCCGTAGTGAAAAACTACTGCCAGGACATGTCCTAATTACATGTCCTAATTTGTAAATACATTGCACCCTGCATTCTGGCTGTCCAGGGCCTACCTGAGGGGTGTCTGATATGCATTAAAAAGGAAGGGTTGGGCCTGGCAAAAGGTTTACTTTTCCAGGTTGAAATGGTAGTTTAAAAACTGCACACACAGGCTCTGCAATGGCAGGCCTGAGACATGTTTAAAGAGCTACTTACATGGGTGGCACAATCAGTGCTGCAGACCCACTAGTAGCATTTCATTTTCAGCTCCTGGGCACATGTAGTTCCACTTTACTAGGAACCTATAAGTAAGTTAAATATGCCAACTGGGTAAGCCAATGTTGCCATGTTCAGAAGAGAAAGCACAAGCAATTTAGCACTGGTTAGCAGTGGTAAGGTGCACAGAGTCCTAAGGTAGCAAAAACAAATTCAGCAAACAAAATAGGAGGAGGGTGGCAAAAGGTTTGGGGATGACCCTGCAGGAAGGGCCAAGTCCAACACAAAGGCATTTGCTGCCGAGATGTTCCTACAATCTAAGGCTTCTTAAGTTCAAATATTACTACTCAGCCTTTCATTTTTGACTCAAGAGTAGGACTGAAAGCAGTGTAAAAAAAGCTTGTATGGCCTGCCATCAGTACAAAAGTTCTGAACTGCTAGGTGTACCTGATCTTGGTAAACAACACACATATTTGAGCTTCCAATAATTGTGATATTTTGGCACATTTTGAAAGGTAAAGTGGAAGCCTGCTTAGACCACTAGCGTTATTAGCTATCAATAAATCCACAGCTGTGGATGGGGTGGTATACATTCTGCTCAAAGGACTGGCAGACGAATATTGGTTGAAAAACTAGCCACAAAATTACAAGTCCAGTTGCCAACCTTAGAAGCTGTACTCTTGGCACAGAGGGCAGCTAAGTGTAGAAACAGGGTCACATTTGATGTTTAGCCGGTTGCCACCTTTGATTGCTTTTCTAATTGGTATTGCTCTTATATGAAGTAAATGGACAGCAGTAGTCAATACCAATAACTACAAAACGTTGCATAGCTCTTTGCTGTCTCTTTAAAATAAGCATGGCCCCAAGTCTTGGTAGATCTCTGTCTGATGGGCACACTCCATATAATCTAGGCCTCGATGTGACTGCTATTCAAAATGCCTAGAGCTGCCAGTGGAGAACAGGTACAAGGCAACAGGATTGCATGGTCCAATTACGCACACCCACACACCTACACAATTACACACACACCAACCATTTCAAATGTCCTTTACATACACAAAATCCTTATCTCATAGGCAGCACAGCAGCACTGCAGGTAAGGCTGACAGAAGAGGGTGAGGTGTAGAGAGTCAGGGCTGAAGTGGAGAGAGAGGAGACTGGGGTAAAAAGAGAGCATAGGTAGGAGTACCAGGGAGAGAGGGAAAAGGGGAGTTAGTGAGGAAGACAGTGTGAGGGTGAAGAGGCGAAGAGAAGAAAGAGGTGGTGAGGAAGAGAGTGAGAGGCATGGAAGGGAGTAAAAGTTGTGGTGAGAGAGAAGGATGAGATGGAGACAGAAGGTTGAGATAGAAGTGGAGGCACAGTGAGAGGAAGGCGAGGTGAAGAGAGAGAGACACACAGAGGAGGCCAAAGCAGGGAGAGAGGAGGGGGAGAAGGAGAAAGGGGAGAGTGTGGCAAAGGAAGAGAAGGGTGGGATGAAGGGAACAACAGGTGCGGTAGGAGGATGCAGAGGGTGAGAAGTGCAGGGTAAAGTGGAGACTTATAGAAGGGTAAGGCAGAGAGAGGAGGATTAGGCAGAGGGAAAGGAAGGTGAAACGGGGAGAAAAGATGGTGAGGTGGAGAGAAAGGAGGATAAGTCAGAGAGAACAAAGAAATGAAGCACAACAGGGAAAAACCCCTAGAAATAAGTTAAAGCTAATAAGCACGACCCCCGCAGTATGTAGAGTATGCAGCTCATCCCCCTACAAGACCATTCAGCATGGCCAGATCCAGCTCTCAGACATCCGGGAAACGCTAAGCAACTCCATTAATCTTCATGGCCCAACCAAGCATCTTCATGGCCCATCCAGATCCAGAATCCTGGAGCCGTAGCTGATTGTGAACCTTGCACGACACTCTGATTTTGTTTATGCAGGGGCAGGGCTCACTTTTCACCTAAGGTCACATCAAGAACCGATCTAATCGCTGTTGTCATGCAGTTGCAGTGAACGCCCTCTCGTTGATGCTAATACTATGAGCAGTGCCTTCCATTGCTCTTAGTTAAATGGCTTCTGGGATTTGTGCATATTTCTGGTTAGAGACAATGTAGCATGGAGCCAGAAGGGAAAAGCCCTGTGAAGAGAAAACATACTGAACAGTGTTAGGAAGAGCAAGGCATTGCGCAATGGCTTGCGCTGTATCCTGGGCCACAGCCAAAATATATGTGCAAGGCAATGAGTTAAAATACGCTTTGGACCTTACAGGAGAAAATCTGAGCTTTGCTTAGCCACAGATAAAGAAATCACTTGAAGTTTCTTTCCAAGATTTCACTCTTGGTACTCTGCGTCCATACTGGTACCTGTGGCAATTCAGATTTTACTGGACAACGACTGGACTGATATTGAGAAGAACCCTTCCCAAACTTTATAGCAAAGAAATAGAGCCTACATAATTTTGCCTCTGTATTACCAATAGTTAGACTATTTGGTAGCAAATGGTTCTCCCCAGCCTTCTTTGGCATTTGATGATGCATCCCCTGCTGACAATATGCTAAAAATTAATTACAAGATCTTATTCTGCATTACATTTTGTGATTAGAGGTGGGTCCGATGCTACATATACAGACCAGTCTCATTTAAAACACTGCAGGATCTGTTTGAAGTCATACGTAAAGAGGAAGATACTGTTCCAATATTGCCACAAGTTCGATTTCTTTCAGATGTCACATTTGATAAGCTGTGTGCAATGGTGGATGCCTTAGGGAAAGCAATTTCTTGTTGTAGGCATGTCTGATTGAGGTTCTGGTAGCTTGAGGCCCTTCTGCATAAATTCCTTCTTCATTTGCGTTTTCTTGGTTCACTTTTATTCGGTTCCCAATTTCAAAACTGAAGCACGAAGTCTGTGAAAGACAAAAAGACATTGTTACCATTCAGAAAATCAAACACTAGGGGCCGTGGCTTTTTTTAATTATCACTTTTTGGAAAGGGTCAGCAGCAATTCCAGTCAAATGGACCCTTCTGAGGTTGAGCTCAATGTCAGGGGCCTTCTTCTATGACAAGTCCCAGTCTGCAACTTCTAGTGTCTCAAGCATCCAATCAGATCCTCTAAAAGCTTGACTATATGGGAAATGTTTCACGACTATCAGTATACGGCAAGTTATCCCATTTTTCTTTAACGATTTGGGAAAGAAAGGGTACAATAACTTGGGTGCTGGAGATAACAAAGATGTGTTACTCATTGGAATTAAAGGAGATTCCATCGTCAGTGTTACTTATTATGTTGTTGCATCAGCTTCAAGTAAAGGGGAAGGCAATGTGTAAAGGAATATAGCATGTTACAACGCGTGCTTTTACTACTTGTTAGGTAACAACGCGGTCGTTACAACGACTGCGTTGTTACAACGCGATGCCATTACTACGCAAGTCATTACATCGACTTGCAGTAGATGGCGCCGTAACATTAGGAATGTATAATTTACTATTCCAAGTCCAGCCTACGCAACAGTAGGGAAGGTGTTGGAATAGTAAACTATACTATTCCTTATGTTAGAGCGCCATCTACTGCAAGTCGATGTAATGACTTGCGTAGTAATGGCATCGCGTTGTAACAACGCGGTCATTGTAACGACCGCGTTGTAAAGGCATCGCGGTCTAATGACCGCGATGTAAAGGTTGTTTCCCTGTGTAAAGGGCTAAGCCTCTTGCTGGAGAATGGTGCAGTAAAGATGGTGACAAATGCTTAAAACGATCAAGGTCTTAACGCCATTCTATTCTTGGAAGCAAGTCCAAATGGAGATTTCAGACAAGCATTAATTTCAAGACTTTGGATAAGTTTCTCGTGCAGCAGCAATTCAAGATGATAACGCTAAAGTCTATAATCACTTAGGTAAATCCAGAGGATTTTAGGATCTCCTTAGATCTAAACGATGCTTATTTTCATTCACCAATTTGTCAGAATCATCAGAAGTAACTGAAATTTGTGTTAATGATCATCATTATCATTTTCATGTACTCTCTTTCAGTTTGTCTTCCGCTCCTCGACTCTTTACAAAGAATCTGGCTCCATTGGTTGCTCGTTAGACTGAGCCCCCTATTTAGATGATAGGCTGATTGTTGCATCTTCTTTTTCCAAAGGTCAGGAGGATGAACATCTGCTGCAGAACTCTTCAAGAACGTTTTTTGTTGAACAAGGAGAAATCACATCTTCACCCTTCACAGAATTTAATTTTGTTAGGGAACATTTTCAAACATTGTTAAAAACTGTTCTGTTACATCATGAGAATGTGAAAAGGTAGCAATTACTACTGAAGTCCATAGGAAATTCTCTCTTTCTGCAGAGTCACCCCAGAATTTTTGTCTTTTACTGGACTCTATATTTTTGCTGGCTGTAGAACTCTGTACAATGTATCCTGTTAACCTTTAATAAAGTGCTTTGCTCTTCCTTTCATCATGGTGAAATTGGCATACCCCTAAATGGTATAGTTAACTTACCTGTAAGTCCCTAGTATATGGTACAAAGGGTGTCTAGGGCATGTAAGTTAAATGTCACTACTGGACTGTAGCACCTATTGTGCCATCCACTACAGCGGCAGCGCAAATATGACTGCAGGACTACCATTTGTAGCCTGGCTGTAACAGTTCTCAATTGGAAATTCGACCTCTTTAAACAACCCATTTTGACAGGTTAAAATGTTCCTTTTAAATACTTATAAGCCACCCTTATGTAGGCATTGTTGCCCATAGTGCAGGGTGCATGGTATTTAAAAGTAGGGCATGTAGACATTTAGGGGTCGATTCCGATCTCGGCCGGTAGGGCTCCGAATCGGATTCGGCTTTACCGGATCCGATTCGGACGCCCTGTTTCCGACCGAGTCGGACGTGCGTCCGGACGAGCGAGTACGATGCAAACGTACGCGAAATCGCCGACCGACTCGTTCGCGGGACCCAACCGCTCCGACCGACTCGCATGGACACGACTCGCACCGCGCAATGGAGACATTCCCCGGCCGGGTAAGTGCGATGCGCGCCGCAAGCAGTCCGACCGACTCGCGCCGTCCGGCTCGAGAGAGCAGTCAGAGCCGCACTTTGGGGGTCCGTGTCGGACCCCCCTGTACGACTAGCCGCGTGAGTCGCACACAGGAGGGACCCATGGGTCCCCCCTACCTGTGCGTGTACTGCGCGACCCGCTTCGACACGTACCCGCTATAGGGGGCGCCCTTGTTCGCCTCGCACCCATTGAGTCGTTGGGAGCCCGCGTACGCGTTGTACGACCGGCTCCCATTGACTTCAATGGGAGTCCGACCGAATCGAGTCCGATAGCATGCGAACGCATCGTACTCATTCGGTCGGACTGCTAGGGTCCGATTCGGTCAGAAATCTCTCCGGGTCCGGCTCGGTCGGAGAGATTTCCTGCCCGAATCGGAATCGGCCCCTAAATGTTAAACATGTCCTTACAGTGAAAAAAGCCCCAAAAAGCTATTTTCACTGAAACAAGGCTGGCTGTTGCATAGGAAAACACCAGGTTACATTGTTATGTTTAACAATGCTAATTTCGGTTAGGAAATAGCTAGAAAAATAATGAACTATTTTTAATAGTTGTTAAAAATCCAAATCAGTGGTCAAGTTGGAGATTTGATCAATATTAAGGAAAATTCACTTTTAGAATGTTATCTTTTCCCTGTCTAAACCCCTGGAGGCCCATTTACTCTCCCACTTCTGCCAGTCAGTAATTAGCATTTGAATCAGTGTGAGTGGGTGTGAAATCTCTCCCAGGAGCAAAAATAATTGGCTGACCTGAATGGACAGAGATAACCTCTCTGAACCTGACGGAATATACACGCTGAGACTGTGAGCAACTTTTTTGGCATTAGAGTATGAAATCCTGCTTGAATGTCAAATCTTGCTTGACAGGTCTACTGAGGTTTTACATATAACATGTGGGGCTCACTTCTAAGGGTCGGAACCGGATGGCAAAAAAATTCATGTGTATCCACTGTCTGGTTGCTGAAAATCCCTGCTTTGTTCTACCAGACTTTTGTCTCCTTTTATTGTGGGTACAGTGACTGACCCATACTTGATTTTAGTGTTACATGTGGGAGGATACTAGTATTACCATAGTACCCTCCTCACACACCCCCAGCCCTCAGAGCCCAAGTTTAGTGTGGCCAAAGTCTTTCTCCATCTTGAAAATGCCCAAAGTGGTAGGGTTAGTCCCAGGTACTTTTAGCCCATTAGTTAGGACGTGCCCAGGGGTAATTCTCACTCACTAGCTCATGCCAGGCATAAATGTGGCATATCCAGGTACCCACTTCAAAACACTCCTGGACTTGAGGAAGATCAGAAGAGAACTGAACCCAGTGTCTGAGGCCTGAGAAGAACCTTGGAAGACTACACCTGCTCGTTCTTGTACCCAGGATAGAGAAGTGGACTTTAGGGAGCATAAGGCTGACCTCCTGTTAAAGCTATAGGGACACACCAAGCTACAAGAGGCCTTTTCCTGAAATTACCCAGATGACCAGTGGCAACTGGACCTGGATGGATCCTGCTGTTTGTCGTCTGCCTGCCACTCTTGCCTCCCTTGAGATCCCAGGGGCTTTACAAGTGTACGCCTGTGGTGGAATGTAACTTAAAGGACTAAAGACTGGTACAAAGGGTGAATTTGATATTACGACACTTGAGATATAATAGCGATAGCGTAGGAGGATAGGAAAGCTAATAACCAGTAACTGTCGAGAATTAAGTAATATTCGCATATGTTTTTTTTACCTCACTATCTATCACTCTCCTGTACGCGGCCGGCCCAATGTGGTTGTAGGCGGCTTGCTGTGTTTTCCCTTACCCAGTCGTAAGAGTTACTGCCTCGATAATTTGCACTGCCGGCCCTGCTGGGGATGTAGGCGGAATGCAGTGGAGAGAGACTTTATTTTTTCTAATAAAGTTGTTTTTTAAAAATCAAAAAAAAAAAAAAAAAAAAGGACTAAAGACAACAGGTAAAACCTTCACCAGGATGTACCAGATTGGTGTATTCGCTGCGGTCAGCAACAAATTGTGGCTTGGTCCCGGTCTTCTGCGACCAGTGACCATCATTGGCACTTTATGCTTGTTGGCGCTATTCCTATTTAAAAACAATTAAAATTCATATCTCTGGTTTCCATGTTGGATTTTTATCATTTTGGTGTAATTTTATGTATTCATAATTTAATTTATTTATAACATTTTACTCTATTTTTATAATATGGTTTGGGATTTTTTATTGTATTGCATTTCAGCTTTATTACTGGTTTGGTACTGCTTAAATACTTTATGCAATGCTCTAAGTTACACCTGGCTGAGCTGTGCCACCAGGCTACCAGGGGGTGGAGCTCAGGTTGATTTGATGTCTTTAAGGGATCACCCTGAGAAGGGTTGTGATTATTCCTTGAGGTGGGTAGTCACCTGCCCCAATTAATAACCCATTTTTTACAAGGTCCCTTTTGAAAAAGACATCAACCCACACAAGAGACTGGCCAACGCTTCAAGGGTTGATGACATCAGCCCGTTATCATCTGAAACACTTGGTGATTTTCATGCTACAGCATTGGCCCCCAGCATCGAAGCAGTACGAGATGGAATTGAGGGCAATGTTATCTCTCAGGGAATCTCAAGCATGATGATTGAGCAATGCCAATCTGATAGAATGTGTGTCATTGGATCCGCAAGAAGCAGTGGTTCTGATAAAGATTCCAGTTCAATAGGCTGAGGAGCAACACTAAAGCAGTAGTCGGTGCAGGGTCTGTGGTCTCCCAGGGAAGCCCTTAAATCATCGAATTGGGAGTTATCACACATCCTGAGTGCAATGTTACATGTTTTCAACACCTGAAAGGAAGTGTTTTGGTAGTGAGTAGACACGACCAAGTAGCTTCCATGTAAATCATTGGGGGAATGAGACTGTACTCATTAAACAGAGTGGCACAGGACATTTTTTCCTAGACAGAGGTGCATCTCCTTCTCTATTGCCCATCTATCTTGGATCAGGGAGAATGGGCCTGGTGGCCAGCTCCGTTACCAATTCCCATCCTCTGTACAATATCATCTCCATCTCAGGGCATTTCATAGAATCTGCAGTAGGTGGAGGGTCCCCATATATATATCTTTTTGTATTCTCATTCAATACTCTTCTCCAGTGCTTTAAATGGGAAAAAATAAGTGAAGGTACTCATTAGAATGAGCTACAGGTGTAGTGAGGGGGCGGGGCTTGGGGCGGGGTTCTAAGGGCAAGACATGATGATACTTAACGACTTCTATATTAGTTGCAGCACATACCAAAACACATGAGAAATGTGTTTATATAAACAAAGCAGGTTAATTCATTACACAAAATGAAAGAGAAATGCGATAATATGTTAACATTTCCTTTTTGCAATAGTTGCACCTTCTTAATGCCATACTGTTAATTGCTGTTGTTTGGCACAATACAATATATTTTTGAGCACGTGAGTAGGAAGAAACTGCAAATCATCATGACCCTCTCCAGAAAATATCTCTTGTCTCTTCCATCGATCTATCCATTCATCCTTTCATCCTACCATTTACCTGCTGATGTCCACCATTTAACCCTTAAATTCTGCCGTCTATTCAGTCTTTCATCCATCATTCAGTTTTTCACCATTCCGTCTGTCCACCGTTCATATCCAAACCTATCCATCCATCTCCAAACCTATCCATTCATCCTTTCACTCATCAATCTCTTTATCCACCCTATCGCTCATTCATCAATCCTTTCGCTCATCTATCCATCAACCCTTTCAATCCTTTATTCCATCCACCCTTTCATTCCATCCACCCTTTCACTCAATCCCTCCTTTCACTCATCCATCATCCACCCTTTCATCCATCCTCCCTCCCTTTTATTCATCCATCCAATCTTTCACTTATCCACCCATCATCTGCCCTTTTATCCAATCATCCACCCTCTTTCACCCATCCATCCATACTTTCACTCATCCATTCATCCATCTTTACATACACCCTTTCACTCACCCATCCATCCACCCTTTCACTCACTCACCCACCCACCAACCCTCCCTTTTACGTTATTTATGAACCTTTGTAGCAGAGCAGACATGTACACACAAAGTGCCACCCATTTTCTTTAAAATACCTCCTGAGAGTATATTGATTCTCTCTCTCTTTCTCTCACTTTTTTCTTACAAAAAACAGGCATACGAATGCAGGCAAACACACAAACATAAGCAGGCACACAAAAGACTTTGGTATGATGAAAGCCATGTTATACTCTTCACCTACCATGGCTTTTTGAATTGCCACCAGGGCCGGACTGGCCATAGCCTGATTGCCACTGCCAGGGGACTGCCATGATTCCTGTGTTTGCACAAATGCACAGGATAGTGTGAATGTGATTGACAGCACAGGGCCTGAACGGACCCTGCTCTGTCAAACATAGCGTGATGGAGGGCACTGGGACATTATTCAAATGAGCCCTGCTGAATAGCTCAGCTGGGGCTCAGATCGGGGCTACAGAAGCAGCGCCTTGGCTGCCAGAGACATGCTCCACTCCTGCTCACCAGCACTCACAGCCAATGAGCCTACCTTTTCATGAGTACCGGTACTCTCCTCAGCAGTAGAGAAGTGCTGGTACTCAGAGTGATAAATCTAAGAAGTGCCGGTACTCAGTACCGGCCCATTTAAAGCACTGCTCTTCTCCATCTATTTTGCTCATTGGTTCCATCTCGCCAGCCATGGGGAATGAGGCTCTCTCTCTCTCTGTCGGTCCCGTGTTCACCTATATGCATTTCTGCCAATTCCAATCTTGGCCCAGGTTCTGAAGAAGGTGCAGAGGGAAAGAGTGGAAGTGGTTTCAATAGCTCCTCTCTGGCCGAGGGTTTGGTTTCCAGCTCTACTCTTGCTAGCAGTAGAACATTGTCGGTAACTGATTTTGATTCTATCTCCGCTCAAGTCTCCAATGTTGTCATTAGAACCCCTTTGGAGACTGCCTAGCCTGAGCAGAGAGTTCTGCAGCAAATATGCTATTCTAAATAGGTTGCTATAGACAAACAGCTAGATAAGAGGTCATCAAGTGAAAGACATCGGTAAAACAATTTCCTCATGTGTGTTTCAAGGGGTATTCATCTAGAGAATGGTGATCCCATAAGTATTTTGGATTTTTAATGACTTTTTAAAAGATTTGCTGCTGTCTACCTTGAGTGGACGAGTGGTGGCTATAAAAGCTTCCCATTCTTTTGTTTCTGATTTATTGCATTATTCCTTTAGCCGGTAGAGTATTCCTATTAGAAAACCTGTAACCCCCTCTAGAGTCAGTCTCACCTTGGGATTTGACTTGGTGCAAAGTGTGTTACAAAAGGCACTATATTGTTTTTAGTATCAATAATTTCTAGACGGAGGTTTGCGGATCTTAGTGCTTTATTAGACCCTGCACTTTATTTGCAATTGTTATGAGAGTGAAATGGTGCTGCATATTTGTCATGTTTTTCATGATGAGTATGAATTTGTATTCGTTCTTTTGCATAATCCAGATTCAAGGAAGGACGCCAGTGTGCCTTGCCTGCATACGTTCCTAGAGTACGAAAAGAAGTGCAGCCTTTGGTAAGACGGATGCGCTATTCGTTAGTTCGGTGTTTCTAGTAGTAGCTTTGTACAGGTACATACAGTACACTCACTAGATGGATTCACCTGGCCACTGTGAACGCGTGTGACGTAGCAGAGGTTCCTCAGGCAGGTACAGTGGTAGCAAGGTCTACCCGCGGAGTTTCAACCCCACGGGCTGCGTGTAAATCAGCTTCTTTATACAATATGTGTAGCAACTTGGGAAGTTCCTCATACATTTGTGAAACATGAATTAACAGCGTGAGGTTTGCATCCTGCTAACTCTGGTCTGGGGTATGGAATGCAGTTGACAGTTAAATACTCCGTTTTGGAGTATCATTTATTTTGAGTCTGAGTTTTATACATTTTAGTTTGGGAAAATCTCAGAAATGAGAAATGGGGCGAGGAAGGCGGGGAGACGGCAATGGTCCAATTACTGACCGGTTGGTTATCTTCATTATAGGTCATTTCCGGTGTAGAGGGGAAGTTAACGGTACGGCTGGGCTGACAACAGAGCTCTCTAGGCAGGCGTTCTCTGAACATGTGTTGTTACATGGGGAGTGGTGGAGGAGCGTTACACAGAGCTGCCAAAGCGCACATTTGTTTTCACTCTACCTGTCTCTGTTCCCTTTCTGAGCTTTCTAATGTCTTCTTCCGTAGTGCTATGTAGTGGCGACAATGTGACACGCTGGCACTGGATAGAACTCCAAAATTATTGATAATTACATATAGGCATGAGTTATTTTCAGTGTGGTGACAAGTTGGCAGAAATACTGCTCCGACCTACATGACTGCGCTTGGGTACTGGATACGTCATTAACAGGCCGCATATTCTGTTTCAACATAACCCAGCACTTTGTTTTAAAAGGGAAGAAGAAACAAGAAACAGGAAACGTGGCTCTGCAGATAAGGTTGAGCTTGGCTCAATGTGAATGTAAGAGAACAAATATTCTTAGAATGTATGTGCTGTAGAATCCCTTTCTGTTAAGTAGAAGAGAAGTGGGAACAGTTTAAGGAGCGCGACAAGGAAGCCGGACGTCACCAACTTGGTAATTTTTTTTATAGTTTGTCAAATTAATAACAGCATTTTTTTAAAAAAAAAAAGCAGCTGCTGAAGAAAGATTGCAAAACGTAAGGCTTATAGGCGAAAAAACCAAAACATACTTTTTATGGAAAAAATCAGCTGACAGAAAAGAATGTCACCTTGGTAAAACCTAGCTGGTGGAATGATATCTTGCTGAGCGGATAGGCCTCCTCGTAGAAGTCAGTCATCACTTTCTTTCACACACAGGACCAAATAGGAAAGAAACGCTGTACATCTAGCCCCGTACGCCTACTGCTTCACCCTTGTAAATTAATGGCATTAACCTGTCCAAAAACACGTACCAGTAATACACCCGGCGATCTGCCCCCGTCACAGCTCACTGAGCATGCTCCTTGGAATGTAAAGGGCCTTTTATGTCTGGCTTCACAGCACAAAGTAATGTACATTTTAAGTCTTGCTTGGCAGAACAGCTTTCAGCAGACCTTATGTGATCAACAGAAAGAGTTTTAAGAATCAGTCTGAATGGGGCTTTATCTGCACCCACATGTTGATCTCCTCGTGGAGAGCATTTGATTTGGCAGACGTTGTGTGCTTCCACTTAAAACAGTGATTGTACTGCATGCTTTGTCTTGAGAGAAAGCTTATAACCTATACATCAAGGCTCAGTTGTTAAAGTGACAAGTCAACGATCAAGGCTATAGGCCTGACCTATTTGACAAAGTCAGTAGGCCTATTTATTCTGAAAAACATTTGTATAAGGCAGTAGGCCATTAAGGTTGGATTATTTTTAGTGTGTTAAAGCATGTAGAAAGGACTTTTGTTACATGTAATCACATATATTACCTTAATAAGCAAGTGTTTTGGTGTTAGTTAGCCCTTGTGACGAACCCTGGGGGTAGAGAATCTGCACTGTGAGAGTTCTTGTTAGACACTGTTAAGAGCAGATTGGTATTACACTCTGTTAAAGCCTGTTGAAAGGTGTTTTGTTACACAAATCTTACCGATTACCCTCATACATAAAAGTTTTGATATTGGTTACTCCCTTTACCAAAACCCCGGGGTAGATGATTTGCACTGTGTACATTCTTGCTAGACCTTTTATGCCTGCTAAGTTTAGTTGTCTTGTAGTAAATAAATTAGTTAAAACAGTGGGCATACATATAGATACATATAAGGGCTTTGGGTCAGCCATCTTCTTCTATTGGTCTTTTCGAGCATTATTCACATTCAGCTTTCCCAAGTGATAGCTTACAGCACGGGACAACGGTTAAGCCCACTTCAACCAGTGGCTCTATTGCCTTGTGAGTGACGCCATTTTGCTTGATAAGAAGTGAACATCGACCTGAAAATGTGTGCCCTCAATGCAACTCCTGTTGATTTCCATTTTCTCCTTTTATAAGTACCATTTAATTTCTTCTCTTCTAATTTTATAGGTTTTTTTAGAGCATTGTGTAGCTCCCCATACAGTGCTATCAGGCGGCTCATTTGCTGCTCATTTTATCTGCAGCGTGCCTCATCCTGCACGGCCACTACTTCAACAAGCATTTGCAATGCAATAGGTCTCGCATTTACGCGAGTTTGAGCTATTGGCATTGTAAATGACAATGCCTTTTATTTATGTTTTGGTTTTTAAAACATAAATAAAAGGCATTGTCATTTACAATGCCAATGGCTTAAACTCTCGTAATTCCGAGACCTATTGCATTGCAAATGCTTGTTGTGACTGTGGCCCACACATTTGGTGCATTGTAGTTTAATTCAAAAGTGCACGCCTCCCTCTGCTGGGATTAAAGCTTGTCTTTTAGTCAAGTCACAACAGTTACAACCTGGGATTGCTGCCTAGTGCATAGAAGGTGAATAGATCGCTGTACAAGAAAAAGTGCAAACCACACTTCACATGAAGCAGGTGAAAGAGAATAACTCACATCGTTCACACTAGGGATGTAAACGGTACAGGAGTTGCTATTCTTTGCATTATATTAGCAAACCTACTACTCGTCAAGCTTTTCAAATTCTCAAGGAACTGACTTTCAGGGTTTTGGGGTGACCGGTTCGGAAAAATGTCATCTCGGGCCCCTGCCGGATCAAGAAGATGGTGCCGGAGAGCGCGCGCCACGACACCTTATTGACTGCTGTTCTCCCAGCAGCCAGTGTAAACTGGTTGGAGCCTGTGAGGAGCAGCGCAAACGCCTTATTGTTTGTTGAAAATCCTGGGACAGATGGAGACATTTATTGGGAGTGGGGTGCACGGCCAAAGCAAAAGAGCAAAATGTTTTTTTATATATGTGCGATGGCACAGGCTTCTATTAATCCAGCGAGAAAATAGTTTTATTACCATCTGTGATCTAATGTTACTGTTTCAAACTTTTCCGACCTTTTTCTCTTGAATCCAGATTCTCTTTACCCATGCTAGTTGTTAAATGTGTCTGCGCACGTGGGAAGCTTAGGGGCTCAGATTACAGCCGCCTTTTAAACAAGGAGTATGGAGGGAGACATGACGTAAGAAAACTGACCCGGCTGCCGCGCTAAAGAGTTTTAAGTTCTTTCCAAAAAACATGGAGGTGCGCGAGCCCTGCCCTGCAAAAATAAAATAACATAGGGAGACATGACGGGTGGGAACACACGGAGTATGGAGGGAGACATGACGTTAAACCCGGCCGATGATTAACTCGTTAACCGGCAGCGGGGATGGGTGGAGAATTAAACAGGCAGCCTGTTTTTTTGTGGTGGGAGGGAGGGCCCCCTATGGGGAGATGGAGTTTTGAAGACGAAAGCACGGCACTCATGAAATGGGCGCCGCGCTGAATAGTTTAAAGTGATAAAAAAAATGAAGTTGGGCAAGCCACACAGTGCAAAAAGAAAAGAAAATGAAGTGCTGTTGAAGAATACCCCCTTTCTCTCGTGTGCCGTGGAGAGCCCCTGCTCCGAAGCATGTCGTGCATGTCGGCGCCGTAAACAAACAAGCGCAGCCAAAGCGGACGGCCAGCGGGGATGGGTGGAGAATTAAACAGGCAGCCTGTTTTTTGTGGTGGGAGGGAGGGCCCCCTACGGGGAGATGGAGTTTTGAAGATGAAAGCACGGCGCTCATGAAATGGGCGCTGCGCTGAATAGTTTAAAGTGATAAAAAAAAATGAAGTTGGGCAAGCCGCACCGTGCAAGAAGAAAAGAAAATGAAATGCTGCCGAAGAATACCCCCTTTATGTCGTGCGCCATGGAGAGCCCCTGCTCCGAAGCATGTCGTGCATGTCGGCGCCGTAAACAAACAAGCGCAGCCAAAGTGGACGGCGCTGACAATGTAAAGAAAAGAGTGCTTACTGTCTTTTAAAGGACAGCATGTAAAGCCGCCAGTAAAAGATCCAGTCCACGTGGGCAGGGAAAAAAGTAAACAGGGTGCTAACCAGGAGGGACTAAAAAGCCTCCGGGACAATCATAACACCCGTTTAGCATAATTGGTGACGCAAAATGACGCGCACCAATGGAAAACATGGGCGGAGCAGAAAGCGAACTTCTGAAATCGTATTGATTCCAAGAAGCCCTCGCAGAGCGAGCAACGCATGCGCGCTGCAACGCCAGACGAGACTTAAAAATGGGTGTCTTCTTGCAATGGTGTGGACCGTAAAGTATCATTATTTTACCAGTCCCATATATCTGACAAGTTTAGAAACATTATGCTGGACAGCTTGGATCACTGCAACAATGCTACACTATGCATAATCCGGCAAGATGGCCACCGAGTGCGATGTTTACTGAGTGGTCATTTTGGCATGGCATTGTGCACAGCGTATCATTGTTTAACTGCTTCTAGGATGCCAACATCGTGCTTCTAAATGTTTAAACTTATGACAACAATACATTATGAAGAATATAAATGCATGACGGCTACATGCTGCTATGCTTAATTTTATTTTTTATTGCAAGCATATGCTTCCCACATTTAGGCGCAACATGTTTACTTTTTTCTACATTTTTTTTTTATTTCTTTCATTTATCTTCCGCACACTTCCTGAGTTTTGTGTCTGTTTTTATTGTAGATGGATATGTGGATGAATGCCAGAATGGAACAGTGTGTGGATGAATAGATGCTGAGCGACACATTTTTATGTGTGATGACTTATTGAGTGCCTAATCTCACAAGTGACTGAAGAGGCATTTGAAGTTATAAGACAGATATATTGGCAATGCCAATGCTTGTTTTACGTTGATTTGTCCTCAGTGGGGAATTTTATGCATAGTACAAGTTCTATCCCTCTCAACCTTTCAAAGTAACTTGGTGAATGACACAAGCAATTTTAGCGAGAGAAACCGATTTAAAAAAAAAGAAACTTAGGGGCTCATTACGATGGCGGGCGGAAGCACAACCGCCGTGCTTGCGGATGCAAAAACCACCAGTTACCGCCGGCACGCAGCAGTCCACACGCCCGCCCAATTACGATGCGAAAAGCAGGCCAAAGACCGCCGGCAAGCCAGCAACACCGTCCGCCATCAAAGTGCGCCCGTTCACGTAGCGGCGCAGCACAACTGACACACACCGTCCGACGAAACACGTCCCGCCCGGCGCATAAATTACGATGCCGCAAACAAACGGCTCCCACGGCCAAGAGACACCGCACGTGAAAGAGAGGCGGTAACACGGACGCAGAGCACGGACAACGAAGAAGCGGCACCCCGGGCATGAATCCAGCACTGCAGGCCCTTCCCATGCTTCTGCTGATGCACCACCAAGGACGCAACGTACCGCGGAGACGCAGGTAGGCACACACACAACAAGTGCACGCAAACAGCGCACACAGTGCAAGGGCGGAAAAAGCGGACAACCCCCACCAGCGCGTGTACACTACACATCCACCATTGCATCCACATATGACACACAGGCCAAATCCTAACATCGCGGAACACATGTGTACACACCACCTGGGACTAGGAACCAACCACCCCGTCACGGCCACAAAGCGCCGATGACGCCGCCACACATGCGCACAACGCAGAGGCCAACCGCAGCGCCATGCATGCGTCGCACACAGACACAGGGACACAACCAAGCAGCACACACATCAGCCCCACCCCGAACGCACATGACACGTGACAGGCCTGCCACAGACATGTCCCCAACGCCCAATTCACGGACAACACCCAACGCCACACAACCGACGCACACATGTCAGTGAAGTCACGCAACAGCAGGACACACCCCAGTGTAACAAACATGGCGAAGCACACAGCGGCGGCAACACCAACTAGGAGAAGCAGGGCCCCTTCGGGAAGAGGAACGCCAGTACCACACTGAAAAACCCATACCACCCTGCACATATGAACAAGACACATGAAACGGAACACCAAAGAGCCCGGGGACCGACAACAGGTGGCCCAAGAATAACATCCACACACAAGGCCCAACGCAGAGCGGAAAGGCAGGCTGCCGCCCACACAAGGGAGAGCAGACAGCACTGAATGACCTTCCATTCCAACTCCGAAACCACATCCCTACGACAGAAGCAGGTGAATACAGCCATTGTCCAAGAATAGACCAACACAGGCATGCCGAGGAGACCGACCACAGGGCAGATAGCGCATATCACAGAAGCACACAACGGACGGGGAAGAAAGAAGAAAACACTCCCCCATGTCGGCCACATGCAAGTTAATTGGAAGGAGTCACACAGCACTGACCTTGAACTGTCTGAGAAGCATGTGGGAAGAGGGCCCGTGTCCTCCAAACAAGCCAACAGAACACAAGTCCTGTCTCCCTACGACTACACAGAGCTCACAGCAACCCCGGAGCGTGCACATTGCAGACTGCACACACAGCCGGAGCACGCCACCTCAACGAACCGCTGCGAAATGGCAACCGCAACACACCTACCCAACTACGCCGAACAGCTCAAGCTGTACAAAACCAACACGATACATACATTGGGATGCGATCTCCTGTCCCTGCTGAACGTAAGTTACCGACTGACTTACCGCATCACATTGTTCAGCTGCGTCATGCCCGTCTTCTACTGTCGGAGGTGTCCCTACCAGCATCCCGTCGAGATATGCCTCTCCAACCCGGCATGTCTGAAGGCGGACCTGCTACCACTACTCCTCCCTCTGGACGCACACGACAGGGCCTGCTCTGCCTATGGGGGCATGGCGTATGTGGCCAACATCGCACCCGCACTGAAATGGGACCACTGTGCCTCCACACGACGGATCATCGAGAACAGCTACATCGAATGTCACCCAGCATGCCCCATCATGGTCCTCCAAGGGACAACTTACGAACAACACCTTGACAGCCACCATCCGCTTCATTGGCTGGCAAACATGTACACCACCAATGACATGGAAGCCCTGCTGGACGGCATCGCATACCTGACAACCTGTAAATACGTCGGACCACAACGCAGGTTCCCCGAGTGACCTATGAAGTCCAACCCCGCACCCATGCTCAGCTTCCGCACGGACTGGCCAGTCACCACCACAACAGCCATACCAAACGACCGGCAACTGTAACCACACCATCAACGACATCGCCATGACATCGGATATGACCGGGACATGCACACTGTTCCCCATCACATCCAGGAACACCGCATGCATCGTGGGAGGCAGTGGCATGGGCTCTGTGTATCGCACCCACATGGACGGAACTGCACGAACAACCAGGACACGACATGGATCCAGCGCACATGGACACACACACCGCTCAGTGGACATGAATAGGTCGCCTGGAGTCTGTGGGTGCTGCACCCCTCCCACCCCCGCCCCGGGAATCCCATACCAGGACCTTTGCATGGACGACAAGTGCATACAACAACAACACGACCCCAGTGACTGTGACATGTCCAGTAACCACCACAGTGCAACAACAAGTGGCACGCCTCTGCATGCACGCAAGCACATGCCCTGATGTCATCTCACATGCACGCGTGCATGAGGAACAACCGCAGCAAACCTGTCACATGGAACTGAGATGGACTGTGCCCATGATGCCGAGCGGTCTGGTAGGCTACATGTATACCGTCTGTGTCAAAGTCCGCAGCTCCGCAGCTATACGTAAATGTACATTAGCACAGCCTTGGCCAAGCAGATGTTACCCCACACCCTATCCCATTTGTAATCATGCTCAGTATATCCTCAACATGTATTCCGCTGCCAGTAGTGTCCACTATACTGCATCACAGAGGACAGAAGACTCAATATAATGTTTGAAACCAAAACTGTCTCCGCTGACTCATTTCACAAGTACGAATGAGAGAGGATGAGAGTATGTGAAGTACACGGCAGTCGTGACATGACCATGTAGTCCACTGGTATTGGATGTCAACGCAAATGAGTAGCACTACTGTGGAAGACACACATGTGTCGTGTGAAGTCGTATGGACGCAGTGCTCAGGTGGGTGGGTGCGACGGGTAGATGCGCACATGCCAAGTTGGAGCACGCCGTGTTGGGAGGGGTCATGAACAGTACACCACCGCTTCCCTGGGCATTGTGAGAGGACACCTGTCGGGGGGAGTGAACACGTGTGTGCACAGCAGCCGGGCACACGTACAAAGCGGTACCAGGCGCACCTCAGCCCACCCTCTGTGGACAAGCTGGATCCTGTTGTGCGCCCGCCATGCCCCTTGACAAGGCACACACAGCCCCAGTCGACCAGGTGTAACCCCAACATAGTCAATCCGCACAGGCGATACAGGGCACGGGATGGCAGTGGAGCATGGTGTGTGAGAGGTCTCCTCGCGCTCCTCCTGGTCATATCACGCAGGCAATAGAACCTCAACGTCTAGCATGGCACAAGTCAGATGGAAGTGTAGGGGGACGCACCACAGCACGAGCAGCACTGACGTCACGGGAGGTGGCTCGCACCATCCCATCCATTGCCCATCATACCAACCACGCCACATGCCATTGCGACTAAGTGCAAGCGCATGCGCCACCACCCCCGAGCCCTCCCCAGAGAGGCCAAAGAGTGAATGTGTGGGCCATCAGCCACAGACGGACGCGGCATGGCCGCAAGGGCAGCCACAGCCACTGGGTGTCGCAGGTGGCGGATCCGGAAGGCGAAGACTGTGATGCATAGTCCATGCAGGCCGGGTCTCCATTTGGGGCACCACGCAGGTGGACGGCGTCCCGCCACACATCATACCCTGGACCCACACATACACTTCTTGCCCTCTCTGGTGCGAGCTTGGGGCTGCCTGTGCAAGCGCTAGCCTCGCAGGTGAGCATGCATATTGGGGGGGCGAGGGGAGGACATGAGGGCTGGGGCAAAGATGACTGTATCACTGTCAGTTAGTACAAGGGATGACCCAGATGTGGAAAGGAAGAGACGTGTCCCGTGTGTACTGCAACTAGTCGCCAATCCAACTACCCCCCTTGTCCGGAATGTAAGCCCGCACCTAGGCCCGCCCATCCGCCACATCTAACATACCACCAGCACGACAACCTTCCCATTCGAAACACTGACTGGGGGTGGCGACCAGTGAACAATCATGTGTAGCCTACCCACGCGTACATGTGGGCCCTCCATGATCCATGTCACCTGCGGCAAAGACATGACATGCGCAATGAGGGAAGTGAGGAGAGCTGTCCGCCCCACGCGCAGAAGGTGCATCAGCTCCACAGACCCAGCAGCGAGTCCAGCAGGGGTCAAATGTGCAGGGGCAGCTGTGCCTGGTGTGAAGGCACATGCATATAGACAGCACATCGACCAATGTGTAGTCTGCCCACATCCACAGTCCATCATCATGCGGACATAGGAATTGAACACAGGGCAACACATCTTAGTTGGTGCACCCACCGTGACCAACAATGCGCAATCATCGATGTACCCGCCCTGTGCATGGCCCCCCACCCAACGGAGGCACATCCAGTGCCACCATCCCACACACACAAGCCTTCCACGGAACATGCTGTGTCCAATGGTCAGTACAGAGTCAGCGCCCATCTGGTGGATCCTGAACAGGAGACACATGCACACACATGCCAGCTCCCACTATGTACGTCTGCCACCTGGCACGTGCAATGTAACCTCTCACCTGTGACGTGTGACTGCAAGCACACAGCCGTCTTGGCATGGGGCTGTCAATGTGGACACCAGTCAATGTTTCGGGAGCTGTGATCCGTACAGTGCTGTACATAGGGTGCAGTGCTGACACCTACTACTGTCTCATATCCCCTCGTGCCACAGGTCCCACTTGTATTGGCCGCTCAGCCCGTGCCCACATCGTCGTCGTCGTGTGCCATACTCATCCAGCCTCGGAAGCAGTTCCATGCTCAGCAGACACTCATGTTGCCGTGGCGTTGCCGCTTGACGAATATGCAGTCAGTCCCCATCAGCACGCCCGCAAGTCATTGGGGCCTAGATCCCCATGTGCATGCACATGGCAGTGGTATGTCTCACTTGCCATTGCCATTGTTGGGAGACCTGTGTAAGTGTATTGTGGCCGTGCCGTCCCAGCTTGACAGCTGGGCTGTGGCTCATGTGCTTGCTCAGTCATGTCAGTGATGTGTATGCGAAATTGCTATGTGCCGTGTTGCTTTGACATGTGTCCTCTGCCATTTAACCCAGGCGGAGACCGAACATTGACCGCCCATACCAATTGCTGGCGGACATGGAGGATACTGAGGTCATAAGGAAGTTTCGGCTGGACAGGCCAACCCTGCATCGACTGTGTGCCATGTTAGAGCCCCATCTCCGTCCCCGCAGGGTGTATCCGACTGCTGTCACCCCCACGGCTAAGGTGATGGCCGCCATGCATTTCTTCGCCACTGGGTCATTCCAGCACACAGTGGGCAGTGGAGGAGGGATGTCCCAGCCCATGTTCAGCAAGGTGCTGAGGGATGTACTGGCAGCCATGATGCTGTACCGGAACAGGTACATCAGATTCCCCAGGGCTCGTGAATTGGCGGCAGTGAAGGGTGCATTCTATGCCCTTGGCAGAATCCCACACGTCGTGGGAGCCATTGACTGCACACATGTTGGCCTTGTTCCACCACAGGCCACTGAGCACCTGTACCGCAACAGGAAGCACACGCACTCCCTGAATGTGCAAGTGGTGTGCCTTGCGGACATGGTGATCACCCACGTGTGTGCAAAGTTCCCAGGCTCGGCCCATGACGCACACATAATGCGCAACAGCATCTTGCCACGACTGATGGCCAATCTGCAACAGGATCGTGGCTGTATTGTCGGTGAGTATGTGGAGTGGTGTAGCGTGCTGGTTGTGCGATGCTGTCCCCTGTCCAGTTGGAATAGCAACGGTTCTCTGTGTCCCTCACACCCAGGTGACTCTGCGTATCCGAATGGGGCATGGCTGCTCAGTCCATTGAGGAATCCTCGCACCCCAGCAGACGATCGATACAATGAGGCACATGGGAGGACCAGACGTGTGGTCGAGCGTACCTTTGGCCTCCTCAAGTCCAGGTTCAGGTGCCGCACCGGGGGTGCACTGGCGTACTCCCCACAGAAGGTGTGCCAGATAGTGGTGGCGTGCTGCATGCTGCACAATCTGGCCATTCGGAAGCAGATCCCCCTCATTGTGGATGACGGAGATCAACCAGGGCCCCAGCCCGCAGACCAGGACAGCTCGAGTGAGGTGGACAGCGGAGAGGAGGAAGCTGGGAATGTGCGCCAGCAGCTCATCGCCCGCTACTTCACTTGACGGTGAGTGTCCATGTACGACGGATGATGTGTCTGTATCTGTGCAGGTGTGTGTGTGCTGTGTCAGGGTGGCCGTATGTTCACTGCGTGCAGTGTGACAACGCTCCATGGCCAGGGTAGTATGCCACTGTTGGTGACTGTGGCATTGTGCCCTATTGCTCTGTGCGATGTGTGTACATTGCTTGTAGTTGTTGACATGTACTGTGTGATGGGTGTGTGACACACTCATTGAATGTGCTCCTGTTCTGTCTCCCACCCCTAGGTCCCTACAGGCCCTCCGGATTCCATTGCCATGCCACGCATCAGGTGCCTTTCCGCCCAAGGTGGCCGTTGTATTCCGTACAAATAAAACACAGGGCACAAACAGCAGTTAGTGAAAAAGGTGCATTTATTACAAACTGTGACATGTGATTGTGTGTAAGGTGATGACAAAAGTGGTGCGTGCAGTGACAATGAGCTGTCGGTCATGGCTGCGTGAAGCTCAGGGTGTACCCACTGGTTCTATGTCCATAGTCCAACACACACATGCCATCCAGATGGCTGTGTGGAGTGGGATCGTAGAGCAAGTCAATGCAGTGGCTGGTCAAGGAAGGCTGGCGGAAGGCTGGCTGGCTGCCTCACTTGCGACTGGAGCGTGCGAAGTCCTCCCGGGAGATCTGTTTCCTCTTCGGACGGCCCCTTCCACGTTTGGGAGGGGGTGTGTGGTGGCGACCTGCTGGTGGTGGGTGAGGTGTGCTCACTGGCTGTGGACGCAGGGGAAGTGGACACTGCTGCCCGACCCTGCGCCCTAGCAGGTGGTGGCGGAGGTGGTGTTGCTGGCCTTGCCTGTGACCCCACCGCCACCACCAGCTGGCCCATGAGGTCCACGAGTTGGTCCATACGGGACACGAATTGGCCCATATGGGCGTCCATGGACCTCAGCACCCCCAGCACCTCCCGCGTGTCTGTAGCAGACCTGGCCCATTGTCCTTGGGCCTCTTCATAGGCCCCAAGGACTCTGGCCATTTGAGGCAGGGCATGGCTCCCAGGGGAGGCTGGCGTTTCCCTGACCCTGCTCCTCCTACCAGTCCTGCTGCCACCGGCCTGCCCACTAGCCACATTGCACACCACGGTCCTCGCTGTGGCTCCCAGGGTGGATCCAGTCGGCCGGGCCACCACCTGCGCTGGGGCTGGTGCCAGCGTAGACGTGGTGGTGGTGGTGGCGGTGGTGGTCGGTGCGGCGATGGTGGCGGTTGCGGCAGTGGTAGTGGCCGCAATGACCGTGGGTGTGGCCGCAACGACAGTGGCAGCAGGGGGCTGGGACTGTTCAGCATCCCTGGATGATGGGTTGGTGGGTAGGAGGGGTCCTGGGGAGCGGCTGGGCCCTGCCACACCAGATGGGCCTGCTTGGTGGTCCGTGTCCGAAGAGGATGACAGATCCTCCAGATCCGTGTGTCCTCGTTGGGGGCTTGTGGGCTGGCTGTGCTGGCTGCTGTCTCCATCCCCAGCATCCGGCAGTTCGTCACCTGTGGAAAGAATGAGATTTGTTATTGTGTTGCACCTGGCGAAGTATGTATTTGTCGTCTGACATTGGCAGTTCGTGCAATCTCGTACATGGGTTTCCGGAGGCGAGTGTGTGGCTGTGGCATCTGTAGTTGTGTGTGCTAGGCAATGGGACTGTGTGCTGTGCACATGTGGCATGGGACGGATTGGCCATGCCGATGGGTGTGTTGCTGTGCCCCTACTCATTGTGACTCTGGTGTATGCGGGCTCCTGGCCCATCCTGGGTCTGGTTTGTACTTTGCTTTTGGGGTTCACATGGAACGCTTAGGAACGCATATGGCAACATGGGGGCCATGCCCCAGATTCGCATTTGGGAGGGGATATGCTTTTGGGGTTCAAATGGAACGCTTAGGAACGCATATGGCAACATGGGGGCCATGCCCCAGATTCGCATTTGGGAGGGGATATGCTTTTGGGGTTCAAATGGAACGCTTTAGGAACGCATATGGCAACATGGGGGCCATGCCCCAGATTCGCATTTGGGAGGGGATATGCTTTTGGGGTTCAAATGGAACGCTTAGGAACGCATATGGCAACATGGGGGCCATGCCCCAGATTCGCATTTGGGAGGGGATATGCTTTTGGGGTACATGCTGTGAGCCATGGGTGCCGAACGTGACATGTGTTGTGGCAGCATGACAGTGCATGGTTTGAGGTGTGTGCATGCTTGACATGGCCTGCATATTTGCTGTCTGTTGTGATTACTGGACATGGCATTGGACGCATCGTTATGAGTGAGTGATAGTTGTGTGCCAGCCAACGTATTGCAGTTGTCCCATCTCCTTGGTGTGCGTGCTGCCCTGTGCCATGTGCATCACTGCAGTGCTCGGGGGGTGTGGCCCATGTTGTGTGTTGTTGCTCACAGTGTGTCGTGCGCTTAATTGACTTCTGGCACATGGTTGGTCATGGGCATGTGTCTTAGCGTGACTGCTGTATGTGTGGCAGCTGTGCGGATGACATGCCTTTCATGAGACTGGGGCTGACGGATGGGATGGATGGTATGTTGTATGTGCATGGTGTGTCTGTGAATTTGATGGGTTCAGTGGTGTTCGTGTGCATTTCTGTTGTTCCGCTCTGTTGCGTCTAGTGTTGTTTGTCTTACATAGGCGTAGTTGTGGGGTGTGTGGTTGACAGGCAGTAGGGGCTACATGGACAGGACTTCAATGGTGTTTCGGTTGTGTGTGATGAGTTGCACAGTGGCTGCCGTGTGGGACTATATTCAGTGTGGCTTGTGCATGCAGACGTGGCTCCTTGGGTGTTGCTATGTCTGTGATGGGTCATGTGGGGTGTGAGTCTGTTGTTCATGTCCGTGTGCACATTGTTCACTTGTTCGTGACGGTGGGCGGTGCTGCGTGTTCGTCTGCTACGTGACATGTCCCATGTGTTGGTCGTGTCATGGTCCTCATGCCTCCAGTAATCCAGCCCTGTCCAGTTTTCCACCTGCAAGTTGTTCGTGCGTGCACTGTACTGGATGCCACATGGCTCTAAGCGGGGGTGCTCCATGTTGCAGGTCTGTGGGGGTGGGGGGTGTTGTGGGTCGTGGGGTGGCTGGACACCCACTGACACCGATTGCTGTGGACCGTGATGTCTGCCTTTCGGCTGTCGTTGTGCACTGCGGTGGCTGACACGTGGCTGTGGGGTGTGGGGGATGCTCCTCCTTGCTGTGCTGTGGGACTGGGGCCTGGTGTGTGTTGTACTTGGGCTGTCCACCCTCCCACCCACTGCACTTTGTGTTCCTGCCACTTACCTGTTACTTGTCGGTTAGTGCAGCTGTGGCGGACACATGGGTGTGGTGGGTGCTCGTTGTGGCGCTTCTGGCATATTTGGGGACCTGTTGGTGGTTACGTGGCTGGCTGAGTGTACACATGTCCCCACGCATCTTACAGTTGTTCGGTTTGGGCTGTGTGTGGTAGTGTCTGTTGCATGTGTGTGTGATGTGTTGTGTATTGTGTGCTGGACATGGGGGTGTTTGTCCCTGGGAGCTGTGGCATGGTAGTTGCGCATGTGAGTACATAGCGGTGTGCTGGTATACATTAGTTTGTACTTACCAGCCTCCACTCCCCTGCTAATCCGGCGAGGATCTCCGGATGTATTACGACTCGCACCTTCTCCTCCCACGCTTTGAAGGTCTTAAAGAGCGCGGGATTCCCTCCGCCAGTGACGGCAGCCAGCTCTCTGTTTTTGCCCTCCTTCTTCTTGACCAGGCTCTTGACGTCATTCCAACGTTTGTTAATCTCGACTCTGTTCCTGGGCAGGGTCCCGACTGCATTGACCTGGTCTACGATCCGGTTCCACATTCTGTTTCTGGTGGCTAGTGGTGTGTGCTGGACCATGTTCCCATAGATTTGTGGGTACACCTTGATGATCTCGTCGACCATGACCGTCAGCTCCATGGGCGTGAACTTGGGCATCCTTTGTGGTGCCATGGTGTTTGTGGTGCTGGTGCGGTGTGTGTTGTGTAATGTGCAGGGGGTTTGTGGTGCCGGGGTGTGGTGGTGGTGGTGGTGGTGGTGGTGGTGGTGGTTGTGATGTGTGCGTTTCTGTGGTGTGCTGCTGTCCTTGCTGTGTCACTGTGTCCTCTCCTCTCCTCTCTGGTTTGCAATGTAGCAAGGGGTTGTGGTCTGTGGGAGTGCTGCTTTTGTACTCACCTATGTGGGTGTGTCCTCATGGTCTGTTGTTTTCAGGTGTGTTGTGTCTGGGGTTCTGGCCTTTGTATTTTTTGTTTGTCCGGGGGGTGTTTTAGGGATGTGTACTGTGCTTGTGTATTTGTGCGTGCCTTGCTGTGTGGACTTGTTGGCCATGTTGTGTGCTATTGGTTTTGTGTGCGGATGGTTTCTGTGCAGGTACGTTGGCGCCATGGCTTCTGCCGTGTCGATTCTCATCGGCGTTGTTTGCGCTGGCGGGCGGTATATTTGTGTTTTTTCCGCGCTCATGGCGGTGCGATCGTAATTTCACGTGCGGTGTGTCGGCTGTGTGGGCGGGCGGTTTTGTGTTGTCGTGCGTGTTTCCGTCCGTGGCGGGCGGTTTGACTCCGACTCGGACGATGGCGGGCGGTATTTTGTGTGATTTTTCCGCCGATGGCGGTTTTCGGTTTGTGTAATCGTAATGGCGTGGTCGGTGTTCAGGCGGTGTGTGCGGGCGGATTTTTGCCGCTTCCATGCCTGGCGGATTTATTTACGCCGGGTATCGTAATGGGCCCCTTAGTATGATATTATTTTACCCTTCTGGAATATGCATTTGAAACACTCTGGATAAACGTGTGATTGCTATTTAAAAAAGTAATATCTATTTACATGGACTCTGTCATGCACCACCATTTTCCCAGTTATGAAACTGTCTAGTAGGATGTCAGATGCATAGCTCAATGAAGTAAATATTCACAACTTGAAAAAATATTGAATGACTGGTCACGGCACGGGTTAGAGTTCTGGCAGCTCTGAATGAATAAAGACAAATATTTTTAAATGCAGATTGCTCACAAATCTATTGGCAGTAATGTGGGTGAACAAGGGCGGGTGATTTGGTGCATGGCCACTCAGGGGGGTGAGTTGATATGTATGAATTCAACATTGAGGGAAGCGAGGGCCGCTGGACTTTTGCATTTTCTCAGTTTTTCTACACAGGAAAATATTTTTCACCATGCTGGAATGACTTCCCTACACCCCATCAAAGTGTGGAGTTGTTCAATTCTCCTTCCTACCCTGGAAAGGGATTTATGCCTGCCCTTGGCTGGAAAAATCGTCAACCATTTCCATGGTGGGAAAAGGTTATAGGGAAGTTTGTTACTGCTCACAAACTGACATGTTTGTGGCTGTTCAGAAACTTTCAAGGTGTGCTATGTATTGAAGCACCCACGTTCTGCTCCTTGTGTGAGAGAGAAAATCCTGCATAATAGTACATTGTTGGGGGTAATATGCGGGATTAAATGGATTTCCAGTTAACATGTCACGATTTGTGACAAACCTAGGACGTTGCATAATCTGTCATTTTCGATTGTAAATCCATTTTTTTTACAATTGAAAATAGGTTTGTGAATCAAGTCAACAGTGTACAACTTTTATAACAGTGCTACCGTCAATGTATATCTCACAAGGGTGTTACACAAAATAGTGTGCACGGGCCCCATTTCAGACCTATACACGGGCTCCCTTAAACATAACTGGGCCACATTCCAATGGCAGAAATGCTCTACATAAATACCAATAAGTAATACAGGACAACATTAAAACACATAAAGACTGCAAAAGACAGGCTAGACAAGCCATGAGTGACTAGAACAGTTTCAGCACCTTCACGGCCTCATTTATGAGGCCCTACCGGCACTATTGCGCCACCGGAACGTCACTGTTTTGACGTTCCGGTGGCGCAATGTGCCACTGGCATATTTATAAGGCCACGTAAAGCCACCTTTACGTAGCTTTTCATGGCCTTATAAATATGTGCCCCTTTCACGCAGAAAACTGCGTGAAAGGGGCGTTCCATGGATGTTGCTGGGGGCGTTCCCAGCAACATCCATGACTTTTTGACACTGCCCCAGATTTACGAGAAATCGTAAGTCTGAGGCAATGCCAAAAACTTATGCCATTCTGCAGCACACATAGAAAGAGGAAAAAGCCTCTTGCGATTGTTTTTGTGCAGGAAGGTTTCCCTTCCTGCACAAAAATAATCATCCCCGCAATGCAGGCACCCTTGTACCATGGTGCAAAGGTGCCAGCTTTGGTGCACCGCAGCCCATTGTGCGCCCTGCGCAGGGGAAAAGGACAGGAATGCGCCGTATCTAATAGTTACGACACATTCCAGCCCTTTTCTTTTGACGTAGGGCAGCGCAGCAGCAAGGCCTGCTACGCTGCCCTACAGGAAAAATCCCATAAATTAAATAAATTAGAGAACAAACACTGCGAGCTCCATCATGGCAAAGGGGTCTCACTGGGACCAGAGGCCTCTTTGGCTCCAAAGGGATAAAATGCTCAGGCACTGCCGCTAATGGTGAAGGACTTTGGCCCTGATTTTGAGTTCAGCGGACAGGCTACTCCATTACAAACGTCCCGTCCACAGAATTACAAGTGCAGTATATCCAATAGTACTTGTATACGGCAGACGGGATATTTGTCGCATTTGTGATGAAGTAACACGTCCGCTGAACTCTAAATCAGGCCCTTAATTAAGTTGTCATGTTCAAGGCAGAAAAAAGTGCTCCATCCCAGAGGGAGAGAGAAACAGCAGCTATATCCTATTGGACATGACACTCTTCTGCTCTCTTCCTTGGATGCATCTCATTGCAGCAACTTTGGTTGCTGTGCTGCATTGTGCCAAATCTTTGTAAATTGTGTCCTTGTTTTTAATTACCCCCCACCCCGGTCCCTCCAGTCCTCGTCCCATTCCTTACTAATTGGAGATGACCATCTCCACGAGGACACCTAACCCCACCCCCTCCCACTGGGAGTACATAAGCAGTACCTACCCAGCATTCCGCCTGTTCTTTTTTCCGTCTGCTGACAGAGTGGGACGTGGTTGCTGGTTGTACTTACCTGTGTTTCACTCTGCAGTCTTCTCAGGATCCCGTTGGGCTGCTGGGCTGTCCTCGACATGCTGCTGCACGGGGGCTCCCGGCCTGCTGGGCTTGCTGGGAGCCGTGTTTGTGGGCAGCTGGCCCTTTGTGGCTGGGGCCCCGGTCCTCCTGGTCTGTTCCGGGTTGAAGGGCACGTCTTCTTGTGGCTCGGCCGGTCTGGAAGTCACGCTGCTACAGCTGTAGGGTGACTCGAGTGCCTTGTGGGCCGGTATGACCGTCTCCTGTTGCCCGGCGCTGGACTGGTGGAGGGCGCCTTGGCTGGCTGGTGGGGCAGGTGGTGTGTGATGGTGTCTGCCTGCCCCGGGGGTGAGTACCGCATAGCGGTACTGGTTCTCTCGCTGGCCTTTTGAAACCCTGGCCTCCCGGCTGCTTGAACTGTGTTTGGGTCTCTGTTGTCTCTCTCTTTCAGGAAGTGTTTCCGCATGACCTACTGCCGGCGCTGAGTTGGTTGTTGGTTCCTGGGCTGGCTGGTGTGGGCAGGTGGTATGTTATGGTGTCTGCCTGCCCCGGGGGTGAGTACCGCAAAGCTGTTTTTCTCCTGTTCTGGTTCTCTGGATATGGCCTTTGGAGTCCCCGGCCTCCCTGATGCTTGGATATGTTTACTGTCTCCCCGCTCTTGCTGACTCTCTCTTTCGGGGGGTTTTCCAGTCTGCCTGTTGCCCGGCGCTGCATTGTTGGACTGTGCCTGGGCTAGCTGGTGGGGGGTGATGGTGTTGTGTGGCATCTACCTCCCCAGGGGTGAGTCCCGCTGGGTGGTTTTCGTTCATCTTTTCCCTGCTCTTCTGTGTGTCTGTCACATTTCATGCGGCCTGTGTCGGGCCCTTGGGGTTCCTGGCCTTCCTACTTCTTGGGTTCCGTTCTCGCCTATGGGGAGGGCTTGGTCTGGTGCCCTCTCTCTGGCCTGGCATGGCCCTTGGTGCTGGGGTTCGCTGGTGCGCTGTGCCTCTACTGCTTCTCGCTGGTCTCCCGCGGCTGTCCGAGGGTGGCTGATGGCTCGGGGGCTGCGCTGGTGGGGCCCCTGGCATGCCTGGTTGCCAGTGCTGGTGTTTACCTATTGCCCGGCACTGGGTTGTGGGGTGCACTTGGGCTGGCTGGAGGGGGGTGAGTGCTGTGTTGTGGTTTCTTCTGTCCTCTTTCGTTCCTTGCCGGGTGCCTTGGCTGGTTTTGGGGGTCCTCTGCCTCCCTGCTGCCCGGGTCATTTGCCGCCGGTAGGGGCTGGGTGTTGTGGGTCGTCCTTCGCATCTGCCTCTGCGGCTCCTTTGTTTCTCCCCTGTTGCTTCTGCCTGGCTGGTGGGGGTGTTGGTGTGGCAGTCAGTGTGGTCTGATGTCTGCCTGCCCTAGGAGTGTGTGTCACAGTGCGGCTTTTCTGAGTTTTGCTCCTGCTTGGCGGCCCTGTTGTTCCCCTTCTCCAGGCTTTGTCTTTCTCTGGCCTGGCTTTGCTACGGCCCTGGGACAGTGGCGTCGTGGGGGCTGTGCTCGGGATGTTCCTGGTGTGTCTGGTTGCCGTTGGCCTGGTTTGTGTGGTGCCTGCTGTGTTGGCTTGGTCCTGTTGCTTTCCATTTGGGGCTTTCCATTTGGGCTTGGTCCTTTGGTGTTCCTGCAGGCCTTCCTGCTGTTTATTTCTGGCTGGTGCGTTCTGGTTCGGGGGATGGTTTTGTGCCTGAGGTGTCTCTGGTCCCTGATCTGTCTGGTTCTTTTGGTGATTCTGCTGTTGCTGGGTCTGTTGGGGTCCGTTTTCTGCCCTGTCCCTCTTCTGATCCCTGCCCACGCGGTGGGTTGTGCGCCTTTGGGTTATCCGGGCTTGTTGTGGTGTTGCCACTAGTCTTCTGGTCTGGTGGTGGGGCCTTTGCTTTGCCTCTGTCTGTCTTGGCCTCACTGTGGCTTTGTTTGGCCCCTCGTTTGCCTGTGCGGGAGGGGTTGGCGGTGCCTTTCTGCCCTTGTCTCCTGGTTGTGTCCGGCTCCGGCAATTGGGGCCTTGGTGCCTTGGGGGTCGCCTTTGGGTGTCTGCCTGTGTCCCTTGTCTGGCTTCCCATTCTCTGGTCGCTTTGCGCCTTGTTTGGGTCTTTCAACCCCTTGGTGGTCGGTGGTCGGCGGTCCTGAGTTTGGTTTAGCTGGGGTCCAGCCTTCTTACCCTTTCCTCTCGCCTCTCCTCTGTGCTTGCCTTCCCCTGGTGTGGGCTGGGCCATGGCATTGGTGTGCCAGTGTGGGCTGCTTGGCTTCATCTCTGTCTTCTTGCCACTTTGGGTTCCCTGTGTGGCCTGTCTGTGGCTGGTTCCTGTGCCTTTCTCTGTGCCCTCGTGGTTGGGGGTTTCGGGGCTGTGGCTGTTGGCCCCGTGCCACTCCTCCCGTGCCAGTGGTGGTGCCGTGTTGGTGGCCTCGTGTCTTGCTGGCGTGTCTATTGTTCAGTCTGTTGGCTTCTCGGGTGTCTGTGGGCACATCTGCGGGGTTGGGCTGTGGGCCGCCCTGTTTGTCTCTCCTGTTTCTGCCCTTCTGAGACTGGTGTTGGGACTCGCTTGGGGTGGTTCCTTGATGTCGTCCTTTGTCCTCTTGGCCGGTTGGTCAGCTGTTGGTTCGGTTGGAGGTTTACTCCCTTCCGTGTTCCGGGTTCTTCTTCGGTGGTCGGTGGCTTGGTCTTCCCCGGTCCTGTGTTTCTTGCCTGTGGTCGGCCCCCGGGTTTGTGGTTGTGGGTGTTGCCCTTGGTGTGGGTTGTTTGGGGCGGCGTCTTCCCTGTTGTCCCTGTTTGGTCTTTGGGTTCCCCTGGTCTCGGTGGCCTTGGGGGTTTTGCCTCTCCCCGCTCTTAGTACTGTGCCCTGGTCTGGTTCGGGGTCTGCTGGGGTCTGCCCCTTGCTTTCCTTGGGCGGGGTCCTGTTGTTGGCCTCCTTTTGGTGAGGGGGGGTTGTGCTTCTGGCCTCTCCCTTCCCTTTGTTGGGCGGGGTGACGTGTTTGTGTCCCGGTGTCCCTTGAGTTCGGGGTGGTTGCCTCGGTCCTGGCCTGTTGGCCTGTCCCTGTGCCCCGAATCCTTCTCCGGGTTTGGGTGGTTTGGGCTGTTGTCCAGTGTCTACGCTGGTGGTTGGTGTTGGACGTTCCTGCCCTAGGGCCTGGTCCTCCTCTGGGGGTTTTCTGTGGTGGTGTCCTCTGGGCTCTCTGGTGGATGGGGCTGTCGGGTTGGGGGGGACTAGCTCTTGGTCTCTGCTCCCTTCCTTCCTGGTTTGCTCTGTGTGGGCCTGCCCTTGGTTGGTCCTCTGGGTCGGTGCCTTGACTCTTTCGGCGGGCCCTGTCTTTTTTGTCTGGGTGCTCTGCTGTGGGCCTCCCCTTGTGTGTTAGGGTTGGTTCTGTGGTTGGCCGTGTCGACCTGTGTCTCCTGCTTTTGGCGGGGCCTGTTGGGTCTCTCCTTGCTTCCCCTTGGCTTTCTGGTGGGGTTGTTGTGGTTTTTTTTGGCAGTATTGGGCGTTCTTCCCTTGTCTGCTGGGGGTTGCTCTCATTCGTTTCTGCTGCTGGGTCTGTGGCGCTGCGTGGTGTTACTGGGCTTGGTGGCTTTCTTGCGGGTGGGTGCCCTTCCAGGCTTTTTGTGCCCTGTGAGTGCTTCCGCTTCTTCTGGGCCACCTTGTGATGGTTGTTTTGGGGGACCTGGTTGCTTCGCCCCCTCTGGGGGTTTCCTTTGGGCTTGGGTCCCTGTGGTTTGCCTCCTTTTCGGCCTTTGCTGATGATATTGCTTTGCTGGGATACCGATTTACAGGCCGCCTGGTACATCTGGCAATTTTTTGGGCTCCCTACAGGACTGTATCTCAGGACTAGCATCTAAATACAAACAACTTTTGATACTAGGAGATTTTAATTTGCATATGGATACACCTACAGACCCACAGGTAGTGGCGCTGCAGGAAATTACCTTGGCATGCGAGTTAACTCTTTTTATTGAGAAGCTCACACATAAGCTGGGGCATGTGTTGGATCAAGTATTCTTCAATAGTGAGCTGGCTATGGATCCTCCAGTCCCATTAACGTGGTCGGACCACTTTTTAGTCTCTTTCCTGATTCCAATAATGGGGAAAGGTGGGCTTTCTGAGACTGAATCTACAGAGTATACCTGTAGAGCCCTAAACAAAATAGATTTGCCGCTTTTAAGGAGGGCCCTTGTTACATCTGTACCGAAATTGACAGACAATGCAACTGAAGATGCTGACGCTATTGAAGGGTGGCTCCGGACGAACATAGATACAGTTGCACCGCTAATAGTACGTAAAGTGAGAGGGTCTCGGCAATCAGCTCCCTGGTTCAATGAACCTTTGAGAATCAGTAGAAGCAACTGCAAAAGGCTGGAGAGAATCTCTACCGTAATCTCTACCGTAATCTCTACCTTGAGGAAGATAGGGCAGTCTACAAGGCAGCCCAAAAAGCTCATTATAGATTAGTGAGAGAAGGAAAGACGAATTACTGGAGAGAAAAAATTACTTCAGCAACAAATAGGAGTAAGGAGATCTTTGGGATAGTAAAGTCATTTATGGCGCCAAAGGCAATCAATAGAGTGGCTCCAGTCTCGGAGGACTGGACGTGTTTGCTGGCCAATTCGTTCCATGCAAAAATAGAAACAATCCAACAATCCTTCTCCGTACCAGTCAAGGAAAAGAGGGCGGTGGAGGGGATAGCCGTGGCCCCCTTAGGGGGGCATGTATACGGGCCTCCCGTACAAAGCCCACAGCTGCTGCATTTTCCGGCTCTTTCAGTAGACGAATCCTTGTCTTACCTGCAGAGCCTGAACTCGGGCTCACCTGTGGATGCTTGCCCGGCGAAATTACTTCCAGCTCTGGCTTCGACCATAAACCCGTTCATTAATAAGGTTCTTAACTCCTCTTTGGCTGGGGGAGTAGTGCCATCTCTTTGGAAAAAGCGAAGATTCTGCCTCTTCTTAAAAAGCCGAGCGCGGATCCCCTTATACCCACAAACTACAGGCCTATATCCCTCCTTCCAGCCCTGTCCAAAGTGCTCGAAAAGCACGTTAATAAAACAATGATGGAGTTTGCGGAACACAATCATCTGCTGCATCCCAGTCAGTCGGGTTTCAGGGCTGAGTACAGTACAGAAACAGCACTGCTGGAGATGACAGAAGCTATAAAGGAAGTTCTGGATCGGGGAGGCAGTGCAATTTTGATTTTGTTGGACCTGTCGGCAGCGTTCGATACCGTGCCGCACAGGAGGCTCCTGGATAGGTTGGAAGGTATGGGTTTTGGTGGAATAACCTTAGCCTGGCTAACCTCCTACTTGGGTGACAGAGAGCAAGTGATCTGGACACCCCCTTTTTCATCTGCTGTGCCCAGCCTTCAAGTCGGGGTGCCACAGGGCTCGTGTCTCAGTCCAACATTGTTTAATCTTTATCTGTCTCCATTGGCAACACTGGTAGAAGCACAGGGGGTAAAGATTATTTCATACACGGATGACACGCAGCTGGTTTTCTCTTGCGAAAAAGGCAGGGAGTTTGATAGGGATACAATCAGATCCTGCCTTATGGATGTGTTCTACTGGCTAGAGGAAAACCAGCTAAAGTGCAACTCCGACAAATCTGAAATTGTCTTTTTCGGACAACCCACAGTCCAGGACTGGGGCCGCTGGTGGCCGGCTGAATTTTCACCCCCCAGCGTTGCTCAATTTACGGTGAGAAACTTAGGAATCCGAATGGATGATGCTCTTTCTCTAAGAACCCAAGTTCAGACTCTGGTGGGGACCTGCATGGGCCTACTCCGGATGTGAAGGAAGTTCCTTCCTCTTTTACTTGTAGAATGTTGGAAGACCGTGGTCCAGGCACTTATTACATCGAGACTGGACTACGGTAATGTCCTTTATTTAGGTCTACAAGAAGGCCTTCTAAGACGCCTGCAGGTGGTACAGAATGACGCAGCCGGGCGATCCTTCGCTTAAAACCAAGGGTCCACGTGGCATCGCATCTTAAATCCCTTCATTGGCACCCTATGAGAGAGAGGATACTGTTTAAGGCGCTAGTAATATTTTTTAAGGCCCTCCATGGCAGGGGTCCCATCTACCTTAGAAGACGAGTCGACTGGTATATTCCTAAAAGGGCTTTAAGATCAACTTTGGGGGCCTATGTATGTGTCCCCAAGGTGCGGTTAGCATGCAGAGGTGGCAAGTCTTTTAGCCGATTAGGGGCACAGGCTTGGAACAAGCTGCCGTTGCCTCTTAGACGTGCCCAGGACGTTTTGAGCTTCAAGAAGATGTTAAAAACTTGGCTTTTTGGCAACCTATAATCTCTGCTCAGCAGTCTGTGAATCTGTAGCGCCGGGACACTGCTTCGGGAGTAGCTGCGCGCTCTGTAAACTCTGTCATTCATTCATTCATTCATCATATGTATATATATCGTCCTAAGTTTCAGTTACATTTTATTATTTTATACAGTTATATCTTTCAAAAAATAATATATTTCATATTTCAAAAAAATAGATCTACATTTTTAAGTTATTAGTTTGTAATTTTTATAAAATCCATATTATTGGTAAAGTTGTGTCTGAAAATTAAAAAATTTCAGATTATAAATATTTAACCTATATCAATATTAAGGGCCTGATTACAATAGCAGGCGGTCGGACTGCCGCTAGACCGCCTGACAAGTAGGCGGCAGTCGTAAAGTGTTCCTTTTCACGGCGGCTTGTGCTGCGGGCCAGGAAAAGGGTCGCAGCAAAGCCGCTGTGAAAATTAGCACTTTCTGCACATCCATGGACCGTGTGCTATACAGCATGTGGTGCATGGCACACGGTGCATGGAGGTGCGTGGGGACACTACATGTAGCCCCAGGGCCACTTTTCAGTGGCCCAAGACGGATGGGGGCCCTGTTTGGGGCCCCCAAATTCCATTCCGATGCCATTTCATGGTGGTCTTCCCGCCATGAAAAGACTGTCGGAAAGGGATATCGTAATCCCGACGGCAGTGCCTACCTCGGCGGCACCGCCACCATTCGGGGCTACGAATCTGACTGCCGCCCTGATCCTGGTGGAGGCGGCGGTCTTCTCCCCAACCACTGTGGGTCCGACTGCTGATATTGTAATCCGGTGGTCAGACTGAGGGACTGTTGGCGGGCGGACTGCCCCACCATCATAATCAGGCCCTAAGTGTTTGTTTTTCTGTTTTTAATGATATTTAGGCTTTCCTGTTT
Organism: Calotriton arnoldi; assembly: GCA_963921515.1. Taxonomy (NCBI): domain Eukaryota; kingdom Metazoa; phylum Chordata; class Amphibia; order Caudata; family Salamandridae; genus Calotriton; species Calotriton arnoldi. The sequence continues at coordinate 3,109,982 of CAWUFW010000854.1, forward strand.
TCATTTTCTATTTTTGGTAAATTCTGGTGGGGTTTTTTCAGTGTTTTCAAGTGATTTCAATACCTTAAATAACACAGTGGTTATCAGTGGTTCCACATTTTCACGCCAATAAAAACAACAGAAACAGTGTTTTTCCGGTGTTTATGGAACGTTTTGCTTTTATTATTGCTTGCTTTCTGCACTGATAGTGTATGGTATATAGACAGTGTATGTACAGCGTATACGAGGTCCAAATACATTTTTGCAAATCAAACTTATTGTAGTACACCATACAATACTTATTCAGTGAGTCTTTGGTCAGGTGCGTTCGCTCTTTCCTTCTCATGTAAACTTTTTGTCTGTGAAAAGGCCCTCTCAACATTGGCACTTGAGACGGGCAACGCCAAAACAGCCAGTACACAATTTGCTAACTCTGGCCACTGACATAGCTTTCCATGGCAATACTGGTGCACTTGAAGATTGCGATTCTCTGGGCAGGTTCTGCAACATTTGCGTTAAACTGGGTGCTTATGCCCTCAGAGTTATTGAAGCGGTCAAAAATGAAGCAGCACGTTTGAAACTACGGAGAAGATTGCCTTTACGGAAGGGATCTAGAACTTGTACAGAGTACCACAGTGAGGTTTCATTGACTTCAAATGCCATGGTTGGCGAAGGGACAATTCTATGCATCATTGCAAGCCATTTCTCATACATTGTAAAATAAAAGCTCCTGAATTGCTCTTCAACATTGCTTTGCTTACCAAGTGGCAAGCACTCTAACATGGAACATGTTGCAGTGCCAAATTCACTAAAGGTGGCACCTAGCCTACTCTCAAGGAGATGTTTCACATCTATACCAATTATGCTGAACACTTGGCAGACAAGAGTGTTTTCAGACTCTAATTTTTTTATTATGTCCACTACAGCAGTTATGTTTTCCTGTAAAAATCTTATAATGCACTAGAGTTTTCTTTTCTTTTCACATCACTATCAATATGTGACCAAAGATCCTCACATTTCTTGCCTGTGGCATCATTACTCATCAAAAAGTCTGTAAACGTTTGCCACATGGATAATATAGCATTCACAGCCCCTTCCCTTGGACTGAGAATCATCAGCTAAGTGTAAGTGACACAGTTGGTTTACATTCCGACTGCCTGATTACGATGTTCGCGGTCGGAACGTAAACCGTCCGGTCATTCTGACTAGGTTCTGAGCGACTTGCGAAGTATTCCTGTCGGTCAGAACCGCATCGTACACACCTATGGACAGCGTTTCCGCCATCGGGATTATGATGTCGATTTCCAACAGCCTTTCCGCGTCGGCCTGTCCGACATGGATAGGCTGTCGGAAAGTGACTTTGGGGGCCCCTGGCAGGAGCCCGTAGCCTCTGGAGCCTACGGATGATGGCAAAGGGGGTACCTAAGGGACCCCCCCTGTAAAACCCTGCACTGTGTGGCAGGCACCGTGGGGTGCCTGTGATAGAGTGCAGGGTTTTCTGCACACACCCCATTTTCCCATGAGAGCCTGTGTTGCGGCCGGTTCTCGGGTGTAACACGAGCTCCAATAGGGAACAATGGGACTCCGACCGAACAGTGTTCGGTTGCATCGTAATCCAGCGGTGGACCTGCCGACCGCAAGTTGGTCGGTCCTGAATCCGAGTCGGTGTCGGGCATAGGCTTTCCTCCCAACATCGTAATGAGCCCCTTAGTGTCCAACACCTTCCTCAAAATGTTTTGTAGTTTGTGGTTGTGTATAGAGTGTGTGTCTTTGTGTGTGTGTGTTTTTAAACGATAAGGAATATATGTCAATGTTAATGTGATGGTAAATTTGGAGATTTTACTTTTACATTTTTTTGGGTTTCTTCGGTTTTATTATTTTTTACTTTTTTGTGAGGTGGATCAAGAACGTCAGCTACGCAACTGTAAGTAGAATATTTTTTATTATTTTTGGGTGGGAAATAATATATTTTAATAATAAATGTATGTTGCTTTTACTGCAATTGAAATGTTTTATTTTATATGTGTGTGTTTTGATTCGCGAGCTGCATTGTATATTTTTTATAATGATTCTTTTAGTTTTCTTCTGAGTATTTTAAATTAAATATTTAAATACCTTATTTTTATTTGTCTTATTTTGTACTTTATGAATATATTTTTACCACAGACTGATTTATAAAAATAATTATTTAAATATCTGTTTAAAATTGTTTATGTTATGCTGGTGTTGGTTTTTGTTGTATTTTAATTGTGAGTATATTGGTAGGTGGATTATATTAGCAATTTAGCTATTATTTCTAGATAGCCTAATCCTTTGTTACTTACAAAGAGTTTCACTTGAATTGTACCATTTTGTACATATCCCTGGTTTGTTTTTTAGGTTAGTTTTGGTTTACTGGATGTTTTTGGCAGCTTTATTGTTTTTGTTGATCTTTCTTGAATTTGTGTACAGTTGGCTGGGTTCTTCCTTGTGTGGCTTGGAATGCATTGTGCCAACCTTCCACAGTGTTGTTGGTTTTGGCTTGTGCTGTCATAGAAATTCAACCATGTATTTGGACTTTGAATTGGCAGCTGTGTCCAGAACGGTGTGGTCTGTCAACCTGAGTGTCTTCGAAGTAGTCTATTAGGTGAGTTGTGTTTTGTTCATTTCTTTGGTAAAATGGGGATTCTATTAGAATGTTGTAGTGGCTAGCCACATCTGTGATAGATACATATGCTAGAGCTATTAACTTTTTAAATTCAAAAGGAAACTGACTGTTGCAGCTTCTACAGTTAGTGCAGATGTTTGCAGCTGTTTCCAAATTCTTTGGTTGAAGTGGTAATAGCAGCCGTTAATGGCTGTGTGTAGGTATAGTTTCTGTATTGTTTGTATAATTGCATGTTCAAAGTCTATTATAATTTTGTGTGGACCGTAGTTGTTAGTTTTTAGTTTGATGAGATTTAAAAGTTCAAAGTAAGCTGCGCTTTGTTTGTTAGGCAGAGCAGAATAAATGATGGGTATATTCGTGTACCCTGTATAATGTATATCTGTGTAAATGGTGGAGGGCACATTTCAAACATTCTGTCCATCATCCACGTTTCTCATTGGCTTAGTCTTGGGAGGTTATTTTCAATTGCAAATATGATTATTCTTAAGTTGCTATTGTGATTTTCATGTAGAGGAAGGGTTCATTGTTATGTGTAATAGTTAGGTGTCCTGGAATCTGTGTGTCTTGGTAAGGGAAGCTGAGCTTTGACTTGTGGCTTTTTTAGTATGTGATATTAGTTGTTTTAAAGTAGGAATTGCTGGTAACTGACTTGTAATGTGCTCAGGTAGTTTATGAAGTATGTCTTTTAAGATGTATTAGTGGGCCCTTTGGAGCTAGTGCTTTTTTCTTTTAAATCTTGAAGTGCATGTCTTACTTCTATCTCTGTCACGTTTGGGTGTGGTTTATGAGTGTCGAGTTAAAGGTTTTGGTATGCAGAATATAGATTATAAAAGAGAGAGTTTAGTAATTTATTTATACATTTGTGTTTTAGAATTATGTTAGGTTACATTGCAGTTAAGGTAATTTTTAAACGTACTTGTGAAGGTGGCTTGTTATTTTAATGAAGTCTTCCATCTGGCTTTTCTTCATGCAGTCTGGCACAGTGTTCTTTTCTTGCAGTTAAGTTTATCCTATGAAAATTAGTGAGGTGTTGTGCTCTTTTTATAGTGTTCACTTAATTCCTTTTATATTTTATTGGTTAGTTTGTTTTACTGTAAATTTTGTTGACTACTTTGTGTGTAGTTTGATTTTTTTTTCAGTTATTTCATTATTTGGTGCTCACTAGTTAGCGTTTCTGTTTTATTTTTAAATATGTATATTTTTGGGTTCGTTGTATAATCAATATTTTCTAAATGTTATATTTATTTTGATGTGTGTTGTAATACTTATTTTCTTGTAATAATGTTTGGTTTTTTAAAACATGTTTATTTTTAATGGTATATTATTGCAAATAGATATGTTTTATATATGAATAATTTTTGTTGTTTTAATGTATTATTAATTTTTATCTAATGTGTTTTTTGATATTTTTATATTTATATAATTTAGAAAAGGAGTTTATAATTTGAAATATTATTCTTTCCTTATTTTATCAATAATTTTGTTGTTGATGTGTATTTCAATATTTTAGATTTTTTGCATATATTTAAATAGTAGATGATATTTTGTGTTTCATTATTTGTGTGTTCGATATTGTTAAATTTTTATATTTTTGATGGTGATATTTTTGTCATCGATATTTGTGTTTTTTTTAGTTAAGTATAGGATGGCGCTAGTTTTGTATTCAATATTATTTTGAAGATAATTTGGAGAATCAACATTGTTTTCCACGATATTGAGTCATGGAGCCTGGTATGTGTGCGTCTGAAAGCTGTATACCCCATGATTTGATTCAGGGTCTTAGTTCAGGATATTACTGATGGTTACATCATGAGCACAGAGCCAGCTGTGTTTGATCAAAGGCCATGCACATCCTGAGGAACGTGGGCTGGGTGCACAGCCTTGCTGAAGGCCATACCCTTACTATCTTACTTTGCAGAGGCCAACGTAGACTATTGAAAAACATAAAACATCTTTGTTAAAGTGACGTAATGGCCCTTCCATTATGGACAAATATTTAGCCCAGTAGACTGCGACCGACAGAGCCCTTGAATGACTACAGTGATGTAAGCAGTGATGTAATTAAAGATGTTATCTGTGATACCATCTGTGGCATCATGTCTGAGGTGATCTTAAGCAGTGTATTGGGAAATCATTTGATTTTTTGAATAAAGCACCATAAGGTGCATTTAGCAAGGTTTTTTATTGAAGTGCTTTGTGCTCAAGACAAAGTGATAACCCAAGATGGGTGGCCTGTCGCCCGCCCGCCTGCCAGATTACAGTTTAAAAGTGGCCTGGCGGGCAGTTCCCGCAGCAGTGCCTCTTTCAAAGGTGGCGGTGCCTTTGAAAAAGGCACCGCAATGGGAACGCCACACAAGGTTCCTGCAAGGCATGGACTGGAATGTCCATGCCGTGCAGGGACTGGTGTGCATGCACACAGAGGGGCACATGTTGTGTCCCACTGTGTGCAGCCACATGGCGTGAGGCACCAGGGGGCTCTGTAGGCCCCCCTTTGTTTCCTCCCTGCCACAGCCACCGCCATGAAAGCGGTGGCGGATAGGAAACTCATAATATGCTTGGCGGGATTACCTAAAAGAGAGATTTTGATTGAATCCGGTGGGATTCACACTGAATGGTTGAGATAATAGGGAGAACCTTGGGCAGATGGCTGCATCCTCTCACTAAAAATATTGCAAGGACACCTTTCACTTACATCCAATCACCAACTCTCCAATTAGGCCCTGAAGATACTGTGTCAGCACCACCAGAAACATGCAAGGGATGATTATTTGGCTCATTACAAGGTTTCTGGCAAAGCTGTAATGGGGAGGATTAGTAAAACAGTCATTAGGAGACAGAGGAAGAGAGGGCAGATTTAGAGAAGAGAAGAATCATGTATGCTGCATGTTTGAAAATAAGGTTAGTACCAAAGCAGTGAAATATACAGCATCCATCAGTGTACAGGCATGGTCAGCTGGAGAGTGGATAGGCAACAAAGGTGCTGGGCTTCAGGAGAACAAGCCCCAGCATCTTGCGGACACTCACCGTATTTTAAGCAACCAACTTTCTGTAGTTAGTAATGCATACAACATGAGCAGGATTTACTAAAGGCTAGCTCAGCTGTCTAAGGCCCCATATTGTTAATGTGTGTGATAACTCTGCTGTCTGTGGCCTTAACATTTAAATTGTGTGTCGTACAAGGAGTACATGTGCTATCTATGAACTGGGAAGTTTTAGGTTGGAAGTTGTCCAGCATATGAACCACCGACCACAATGTGGCCTTTTGTGCATTTTACATGGCCCGTGGAGAAAATGTGTTTTTTAAATTACATTGGCATGTCAGATAGCTGTGAGTTCCACAAATAGCAAGACCGGTCATGCATGCTGTAAGCAGCTCCTGCTGCAGTTTAACAGGCTATTCTCTGGGCTGTACAAGAGAGAGCTCCACCTAGCCCACAAATTAATTGTAGCCTGATCTAATCGCACCCATCACCGCACTCAGCATGGTTTCAGGAGAAACACAGATTCACACCTTCACCAAGAAATTACTCAGCCTATCACCCACTCCCTTCAGTCTGCATCTTTTTCTTTTCCGCTTTGCCTGCCCGTGTGAAACAAGCCAGAACGGGGAACCAACAGGCCCGAATGGGGAACCAAAAGAAGCCCTGGCAAAAATGTGCAAACCAGCCTCACTTCTGTAGCAGGGTGACTTTGTGTACTGCGGACAACCTATCAAATAAGGCGTGCCTGCTGACAGCAATGAAACACGCACACACTCAGTAACCGTACGGGTGGAAGACCATGTGCGGTCTACGACCCCTTTATTATATAGCCTCTGGCCAGGCCTGGTGCATATCAGGGCAGTGAGCTACCACCGAAGGGCCCGGGTGGCTCACTACATCCCCTTCATTGAACTTTATAATTGAACTTAGCACACAAAGGGGCCATTCCGATCTCGGCCGGTAGGGCACCGAATCGGATTCGGCTTTACCGGATCCGATTCGGAGGCCTCTTTTCCGACCGATTCGTGCATGCGTCCGGGCGAGCGAGTACGATGCGAGCGTACGCGAAATCGCCGACCGACTCGTTCGCGGGTCCGAACCGCTCTGACCGACTCGCACGGACACGACTCGCACCGCGCAATGGAGACGTTTCCCGACCGAGCCAGTACGATGCGCGCCTCGAGCAGTCCGACCGACTCAAGCCGTCCGGCTCCAAAGAGCAGTTGGAGCCGGACTTCGGGGGTCCGTGTCGGACCCCCCTGCACGCGTAGCCACGCGAGTCGCACACAGGGGGGACCCATGGGTCCCCCCTACACGTGCATGTATGGCATGACCCGCATCGACGCGAACCCGCTGCAGGGGGGCCCTTGTTCGCGTCGTACCCATTGAGTCAATGGGAGCCCGTGTACGCGTTGTACGACCGGCTCTCATTGACTTCAATGGGAGTCCGACCGAATCGAGTCCGATAGCATACGTACGCATCGTACTCGTTCGGTCGGGCTGCTAGAGTCCGATTCGGTCGGAAATCTCTCCGGGTCCTGCTCGGTCGGAGAGATTTCCTGCCCGAATCGGAATCGGCCCCAAAGTCTTTGAGCCGCTGGCTTGGCTGTGGATTTGGTCTGAGGTATCGTATCACCAAGTTGTCTATTGTGGCTTCAAGGTTTGGGAACCACACTTTCTCCCACATGCGTGACTTCATTTTTAATGTTCCTTGATGCCCGCCATGTGCCAGTGTTGTCACGAGGTGTTGCAGACATTCGGGGAACACCAGCCAGTGACCTCGCTGTATGAGGCCTTCCTGAATGGCGCTGAGTTCATCGCACACCCTCCACATTTTGGTAGGTCTCTCTGAATCTTGGCCATGCCAGCTGTTGACATGATGCAGGACGTCCTGCCACAAGCCCCTTTGTAAAGCATCTTTCGCCTTTGTCAGCACTGCATCATTGATCGTGGCTTCCTCGATTTTGCGCAGGTTGAGTGCCTTCTTGCAGGCTCATTGGGACACCATACTGATGTTTTCTTCAGTTGCTCCCGTGCTATCATCACTTCCTTCTGTGACCTGTGGTGGATGGCGTGAGAGGAAGTCCGCTGGGTTTTTAGACCCCTGCCGATAAACCACTTCCATGTGGTAATATTGTATCTAAATGGCCCAGCATTTGATTCGCGGTAGTGGGTGTGGTGCCGTACCTCGGAATAATGGGACGAATGGATGATGATCAGTAACCACTCTGAAGGGCCTCCCACAGTGGTACAAGTAGAAGTGTCCGCATAGCCATTTGATGGCTAGGGCTTCCTTTTCAATTTAGGTGTACTGTGCTTCATTCTGTGTAAGCGCTTTTTGGCGAACTCCAACGGAGCCCATCTTCCTGGTTCCACGTCTTGGGTGAGTGCAGCTCCTAGGCCTACAGGACTCGCATCAACGAGTAGCTCAGTCCTTTTCTTTGGGTCAAAGTAGGCCATCGTTGTCTTACTCAGGAGGGCTGCTTTTATCTTCTGGAACTCCTCTACTTTGCCTTGGCCGCATGTCCAGGATGCCTCGACCTTGGTCAGGGCTCTCAAAGGCTCAGTGATCGTCGTTAGGTTGGGGATAAACCTGTCACAATATGTGACCATACCTAGGAAACTGTGTACCTCAGATGCTGTGGTAGGTGTCAGAGGCTGTTTGATGGCTTGCGATTTTCAGGGCTCGATCTGCACCCCTTCCTGATTGAAGACTTATCCGAAAAAGTCTGTAGACGTTTGGGAGAATGAGCACTTTTCTCTGTCAGAGTGACGCCATGCTCCCATAGGCATTTCTTTGTGGCTCCCAGGTGTCTGTGGTGGTCCTCAGCGGTTGCGAAATAGATCAGAAAATCTTCGCTTACGTTCATGACTCCTTGTAGCCCTGACAGTGTCTCCCGTATTGCATCCTGGTATACCGCCGCCGCAGAGGAGATGCCAAAATCCAACCTTTTGTACTGGCGTAACCCAAGATGCGAAGAAAATGTGGTTTTGTACCTGTTTTCCTATCAGAGGAGCATCTGGTGGTATCTGGCATTCAGATCTAGTTTTGAGAACCACTGTCATAAGTTTAGATTGGCGATAATATCGTCCATTGTGGGTATGATGTGCCTCTCCCATTTTATGGCTTGATTTGGGAAGCGCATGTCAATGTATAGGGGCACTTTTTCAGGTTGCTTCGGTTTTTCAGTTATAACCATGTGGGACGCCCAGGGCTTTGGCCTGGATACCTTCTTGATCACACCTTGGCTTTCAAGCTTATCCTGCTCTTGTTCAACTAGTAGCCTCAGGTGGAATGGCACACTACGACGACAAAGGGCTACTGGTTTGACTGATTTGTCAATGTGCAACTGGAATGGTGTTACCTTCAGACACCCTAGGCTGCTGAACAGTTCGGGAAATTGGCTTAGCAGTTCATCAACTTGATAGGCTTTTACGTTCTGGTCAAAGGATACGAGCCCAATGTCTTCTGCATTATGGCTTCCTAGCAGGGTCTCTGCTTCCTTGTTGACTACGTGGAACGTTGTCAGGATTTCTTGTTCATTTGATTACACGCTCACGGTCATGCGCCCTTTTAGGGGTAGCGGGGACTGGCTCTTGAATGTGAATATTTTGGTGTTTGATGGATATAGTGTCGGGTTAGGCCGAAGGCATTGGTATTGCTGAATACCTATCACGTGTACCGATGTACCAGTATCGATGAGGGCTTTGACTTCTGATCTGGCAATCTCCTCTATGCATGTGGGTTGCGACCTTTTGTGTCATTTCAGGCCATTTGTGAATGAGATGAGAAAGACATCCTGTTCGTCTTCCGGTGATGAGTCTTCAAGCCAGTGTCTCTGTCGTTGTGGATACTTGACGGCCCCCTGGCGTTCTAGTTCATCCAGGGACAGCTGTCGTGCTGCTTTGGTCGGGGTCTGCCTTCCTCTGGTGCCTCTCCCTCTGAGACCTCCTCGGGACACCTTTGCAAAGTGATTGATTTTGCCATAGTTCGAGCAAGTGCAACCTTGCGCAAGGCAGCCATCTGGGGGAAGTTTGTCACGACCACAATATTTACAGTGAGACCCTGTCAGTGGGGAGCAGGTGTCCTGGGCTTGTTTGTCTTCCCTCCTGTGTGCACTGCATCGGTCCACTCTACCTTCACGGTGAGAGCATTCTCTGGTGTCTGGGTAATGGCAATGTTCATCTCAGTGGCTCTCGCAGCTGACAGATCATGGGATCTCGCCATGATGAGGATGTCATCCAGGCTGATGTTTGGTTGCCTCAGGAGTGTCTTGTTTTGGCACCCTTGGATGATTTGTGTATAAAAGGCATCTATTGACTCCCCTTCTCATTGACGGGCTTAGCGAAGTTTAAAGCACTCGAAGTCTGGATTTAATTGTGGACTGAAATGCGTGTTGAGGGCTCTCACTGCTGAAATCATAGTCATTTGCCATGCCGGTGCTAAGGAGGGTTCGAAAAACGCATAGATTTCTTCTCCTGCGTAATGGAGTAGAAGAAACGCTTTATAGCCCAGCCGTTCTCTTGGGAAGCTATGAGGTAGTTGTCCAGCCTTCCTACCCATGTTTTCCAGCGGGGTGAGGCTGTCGCTGGGTCAGCTAGCTCACGGAATAGTTGTAGTACCCCCACTAGCGCGTGTTGCAGGGGAAGCTATCTCTGTGCTTGCCCTTGCGGGGGTGCTGTATTTACGTAATCAGCCATGGCTGGGAGGTGCGTGAGGTACTCACTTGCTTCCTTGGATGTGGAATACTGCTAGGCTCAAGTCCGCTGGCACACCACATTGTGGAGTGCGTCTCCCCTTTCCTGTCCTGCAGCTCTTGTGTTGTTGCTGGTTGTGTGCAGCTGCCTGCATTTGCTACGCTTATTTTCACACTTTCTGCCTCGTTTATTGACATTCTTTTTTTTCCTTTCTGCACCTAGTTTTCACTTTCCTTTGTCGAGCCTCAATATCTTTTCCAGGTTCGTGGGCAGCACAGCATTGATCCAACGCAATTGTCCCAGTCGTGCCCCATGAGCATCCAGTCTGACAGAGTTGGAGCAGGTTGCACAAATCACTGTCAGTCAGTAGCAGGTTGAGAAGAAGGCCATAGGAGCGTTGAGCGCACAGCCTCTGGCTAGCGTGGTGAGGCCCAGAGACACGCGGCAGGCAGAGCGCGGCGTGCAGCCGTGGGCAGGAAGACTCACCAGCTGCAACTGGTAAATGGTGCCGTCAACAGTGGTGATATCGCCGAGGGTGGGAGGTACTGCAGCACAAGGCATACAGCCTCCTTAGTGCCGATGGGCAGTGGCCTCTGCAGAAGCGTCGAGGCCCAGCGCTAACCATGTAGTGCATGGCTGCGTGTAAGTGGGAGCGGGGCCGCGGAGGCAACTGCACTCGGGTGCAGCTCAGTCCTGCTAGACGCAGTCAAAAGGATTTCACTTGGAGTGGCAGGGGCACGCATGGTGAGTCTCTCATCGCCAGTGTAGCAGAGTGACTTTGTGTCGTGCGGACACCCAGTCAAATAAGGTGTGACACCACTTCAACACACACACATTCAGTAACAGTACGGATGGAAGACCATGTGTGGTCTACGACCCCTTTCTTATATAGCTTCTGGCCACGCCTGGCTAAAAGATGTACAAGGTGCTTATGCGGGGTCAGTGAGCTACCGCAGAAGGGCCCAGGTGGCTCACTACAGCTTCGTTCCCCCCCTCATTCTATCTCTCACTCTTCTGTCTATCCATTCTCTGGCTCGCTCCTCTCTCCCTGCTCTCTGTCTCTGGTCTATCTTTTTCTCTCTTTCTCTCTCTCTTTCTGTCGCTTCCATCTATCCATTCTTTCTCACTTTCTTTCTCTCGCTCTCTTTCTTTCTCTCTCCCTCTCTTTCTCGGGCCTTGCTTTGCCTGCTCCAATTAATCTCTGGAAGCCGGGAAAGGTTACAGAGGCACCAGCAGTGGTCCTGGTCTTTCACAACTTGTACTTAATGGCTCCAATGCACTGAGGAAACGTCCAATTGACCAAATCACCAATCCGGACCTGATGCAAAATATCAAGAAACTCCTTGCAAAAGCTTAGGAAAGAGGTTGGATGCCTCATTTTAAAAATAAGTGAACTTTGTTATGCGAAACTATATAACCTTTGTATATAGCTCCTTTTCTCCTTCACCGCTTTCCTCTCTATCTGCAGTGCTCTCTCCCATGGAACCTTGGGAGAGAGGCAACTTAGAATGTTGTGTTTGAGGCGTTTGGCACCGAGCTGCTCTGGCAAGCTGAAGATGTTCTTTGCTTACTACTGAATAAAGCTTTTGGACTTTCTTCTTGCATCCTCGTTACTTCATTTGGCGACGATCGTGGGATGCTGTGTAAGGGACAGCGCAACATTTTCACCCTGTTGAAATTGTTCTTGCCAGAGGTGTACGATTAACGGTGACCTTATGTTGGAGTCCGTTTTCCTTGGACACATAAGGGGATTTCTCAACATCCTCAATTGGTGTGTATACGAGGCATTTTACATAAATTCCAACACACCCTGGAGCGAGCGTGAATTAAGGGGCAATCACAGATTGAGTCAAGCAGCAGGAAGGTTTATGGTCGCTAACCAATCTACTTGTGCCCGTGTAACCTCACAGGATCCTGTTCCACAGAAACTGTAGCTGTATTAAATCTAAGTTGGTGAATTTTCAGGAAGTACTTTCCTCAGAAAGGTGTCCTGCGCACTTAGCGGTTTGTCGCAGCCTTGCGCTGAAAGACCATGCAGTTTTCGGACCTTAATTAAACATTGCGCCTGTACTTTCAATGAGAAGCTTTACCTGCCAGTTCTACGCTAGTCAGCGTCTGGATTTTTATACCATTTTCAGGAGACTGTATCCTCGATCTACTCGTTTGCTCTTACCGTCATCCGGAGGCAGGGTGCGTCGACCTACGCGGAAGATGAAGGATCTCTGCACACCTGTTTTTTCAACGATGTGGAGGAGTAACGCTGAAGAGGAAGTATCTCCGCCCACCAGTTCATTCGTTGATGTGTTGAGAAGGCGGCTCCAGTGACTTCTTTGTGAGAGACAGCAAGGAAGTGCATAGAGGTCGAAAGAGGACTGTTCTTTGGCATATTAAGGGAAATGTTGGAACTTTAGCGTATCTGTGAAGAAATTACCGTTATCTCCTATACCTATTTGTTCTAACAGTTGTATATTGGTACATTTAAGTTTTTAAGTATTGAAGTTATTCAGGTAGCAGGCTGAGGGTAATTTCAAAATGGCTGCAGCCAGCATGAATCAGCCGGCACCATTTTTGAATGAGTTAGGATAACCAGACATACCCTGGCAGAGATGGCTTGGAATATTTAAATCAGATCTAACAGCAATAGGAGGGGGCAATTTCTCTTCGGTAAGGAAACAACACATTCTTCTACATAATTTAGGGCTTCAAGGGAGGAAAGTATATGAAGACATTACAGGAAGGGAACCTAATGAAGACAATGAAGAAGAGGTTACCGGGGAAGATGTATATGAATATACCTTGAGGAAATTAGAAGCACACTTTAAAGAAAAGATTAACGTAGTACTAAAACGTCACAATTTATTTTTTTAAGAGGGTTCAAAGAAAGGAGGAACGAGTGTCCACCTATGTAGCAGTTTTAAGAGGCATGTCTGCAACCTGCAATTTTGGAGTGCTGAGAGATTCTTTAGTAAGGGATCAGTTAGTCAGATGCACAAACGACCAGAAGATACAAGAGGAACTATTAACTCGCAACCCAGATCTTTCTGAAGCGATCAATATAGCGAAAGGAATAGAACATACAGCTATATGTATCAAGGAGAAGAAATTAGTGTAACTCATAAAGAGAGAGAGGAAGTGAAGGTACTTGCTGAGGAACAAGTTGTGTGTAAAATCAATGAAAAGATTAAGGAGATACATAAACATGAAAATGTACGTTGTTACAGATGTGGTAATCAGAACCATTTGGCTAATAGTTTTAAATGTCCAGCACGGGGTGTAATTTGCAGAAAATGTAACAAAAGGGGCCACTTTACCAAGGTTTGCAGAGTTCAAGGTGACAAAGTACATATGGTTTTTGATGCCGAGGGTAAAGTGGAGGAAACAAAAGGATATATTTTTCAAGTAGAACCGGGAGTGGGTGAAGAAAAGTACAAAACCCAACATGTGATATTTGGCTTGATGGAGTATCTGTACAGGGTATGCTGATTCATGTTCACCATACACCTTGATTCATAAGAAAACATTTGAGGAGAATTTTTCAAAGGAAGGATACGTATTGGAGGTACCTGACATTCAACCTGGGGGGTACAATAAGGAACCTATTCCTCTAGAGGGAATGGTGAGATTGCGTATAACATTCAAGAACAGGCACACAGTAGGTAAAGTTTATGTTACACAATGAGGGTCAAATTTACTGGTCTGGAAACACCAGAAAGAGTTGGGGATTACTTTAGACCCCAACAACGTGGATCAGGTGTTGCTTGTGGAACAACCCACAATGGGAAGCAATTTGTGTAGGGAATTCCCAGAAGTATTTTCCAACCAACTAGGAAAATTAAATAGTTACATGCACAAGTTACACTCAAGGAAGGTGCCATTCCAGTGGTGCACAAAACCAGATAAATTCCACTATTGATGAGGGAACCTTTAAAGCTAGAACTGCAGAAACTCATGAGTCAAGGGGTCATAAAAGAAATAGAAAGCTCTGAATGGTTGGCACCCATTGTTATCACAACAAAAGATGGTGGAAATAACATTTGGCTTTGTGTGGATTTGAGGGATCTTAATGCAAATATTTCGGTGGATAGACATCCTCTTTCAAGGATACATGAAATGCTGAGCACTATACAAGGTGCCAGTTATTTTAGTGTACTTGACTTATCGTCGGCCTATCACCAGGTCATTCTCCATCCTAAGTCACAAATGTTAACAGCTTTCACAACCCCTTTTGGTAATTTCAAGTTCTTAAGAATGCCCTTTGGGTTAGCTTCGACCGCTGCAGCCTTTCAGAGTATCATCCGACACATACTAAAAGACTGTGAGAAGACAATGTGCTTTCAAGATGATATTTTAATTTATGGTTCTAGTGAAGAAGAACACAGTTGTAGAGTGAGAGATGTTTTGTCCAAGCTAAACAAATGCAAGTTTCACCACAGTAGAAAGTAAATGCAAATTAGGAGTCACATCAGTAGATTACTTGGGGCACACAATATCAGAAGAGGGTACGAAACCTAAAATGGATCTGGTAGAGTCAATGCGCAAGGCTCCCACTCCTAACTCCAAAGAAGAGATCAAATCGTTCTTAGGTTTGGCAGAGTACAAGGCCAAATACATAAGAAATTTTTCAGTTTTGGTTCAACCTCTTAGGGTGTTGCGGGGATTCTGCACATATACAGAGCTATGCACAGGATAATAGGACCTCGGTGTATAGTGGTGAACCAACCATGCACCTTAGTACCCACAATCCCAATCCGACTAGCTTTAGCGTCTCATTCGTTCTCCGTACTACAGCGAAGCTACCAATGATTAGACAACCCAGAACACGGTATCTCTCTCAGGACTCGCGGGAGCAAGAACACTCTTTCATAACTCACTCATACTTGTCCACAACGTGCGTAATAAGAGACACAGTATAGTTTAAAATGTTTATTTCAACTATCGTGCTCTAAGATAAAGTACACGTGCCAGTACTATCAGCATAATGCATAACGATAAAATAATAAGCATGGTTACAATTCCATAGAATACAAACGGGGACAGCATTTTATAAAGACAGTGGATATAGGGCTAAATGGCCTTACCACCCTCCCCGTGCTAGTAACTAGTTTATTATAAAAATAGAAGACCTCTGGGCTTTGTCAGGCGGACCCACATACCTCAATATCTAGATGCAAGGTTTATATAATCAGACAAGCACAGCTCTTCTCCCTGGAAAGGTTTTTCTCCAAGTCCCACCAACAGGGAGATCACAATATTAAAAGCACACGAATTTCTCCAGTGCAGCTGCATTTCGTGTTATGTCTAAGTGCGAGGGGCTGACCAGATCAGCAATAACAAGGGACGTTGTTTTTCGACCTTGTACATGGTGTGCAGACGAAACCCACAAGGAACATGAGAAAAGGTGAAAAGCAAAAAGGCAGACAATTCCAATATAGCCGGGCACAAGCAGAGTCTAGAAAAACAAAGTCACAGAGTAACGTGTGCAAAAAAGGCATCATGGCAGCCAGGCCTAAGCTAACTTAGCAATGTAAACAATGAGGCCACAAACCACACTACACCCTCCTCTGGTCAGGCCATAGGCCAAGACATAGGACGAAAACAGAGTTCAAATAGATGGAGCAGAATGTAAACGTCTATGTATGAAAAGTACCCATGAAGGACAGTGAATGGATAAAAAAGTTCAGGTCAAAATAATTTTGCAGGTAGGGCCAGAAAGCAGGGCACTAAAGGACAAAAATAAAAATCCAGAAAACAGTGCGTTGAAAGCGAAGGCACCTAATCCAATAGAGTGTATGTGCAGAAAACTGCCACACCTTCCAAGAGTACATCATTGGTATCGTCTGAAAAAAGAGATGCCATCCAGTTCAACAAATCAAAACTGCATTCATGTTCCTCATAATAGGGAGCAGTGATCAGCATTCCGGGACAACTTGCGTGATACTCAATATAACTTTGTTGTAGGAGATTCTGAGCAGCCGCCCAGATATCCCATTGCGCCAAAACTCCAAGTGCAGCCGCACACGCCATCAATCCAGTGCCGGGACATTCCTGTTCATGGACCAATAAGGGGCCCATCAACTGGCCAAAATCCGGGTCCGACTGAGACGTATTGGAGAGGCAAAGAACCAAGAGAAAGGACATCGTAAGCAAGACATCACAGGTTGCACGCAAGTGAAATATGCAAAGCGAAAAGAAAGTCTATAAGACACACCAAGTGTCGCCAATGGTAGGATGCCGAAGCTGAGGAGCATCCGTTCACGGAGCATCCGGAGTCGACCTTGGTCGAGCAGGCCCCCATGAAGTGCAGCCATTGTGCAGCAAACAAATTAAAAGTAATATTCCAGCAGCTAAGGCTAGAAGCAATGGGAAGCCGTCAAAGACGCTGGAAAGAATAGAATGGATAAAAGCCGGGATTACTCCAAATATAGTTTGAAAAGAGGTAACAAGGCCAGAGCCCACAACTTTAAAAAAGTGCACAAGACCTTCGGTATTAGAAGCATTGAAAACGCGGTGAATCAGTTCACCGAAATGTTGTGGGAGGTTTGTGTTCAAAAGAGCCTGTATCTCACTGTGGGTACTAGCCAGCTGGAGTACGAAGGTCTCCCGTGCGGAAGTGAGCATAACCTCCTGGTTTAATAATAGCGCCTTTATTCTGCTCAATTTATTGAAATCCGCCATCAACGTTGGTATGGAAGGCCAAATGGAACTATCTATCATGTCCCGCGGGGGTGGAAAAAGCACATTTTTGCAGCACACTACACGGTGGGAAACCGTTACAATATAAGGGATGCCTGCCTGCATTCCACAACAGTCTTGATTATTCAGAAGCAGATAACTACCATTTGCAAGCACAGTGAAAGTAGGTGATATAACAGGAGCCGGAATGCTCTTCAAAACACAAGCAAGATTTGGAGCCGAAACATTACAAGCCCTGTGCAATTTAATGTTTTTACAAATTAGGGAATGACCCACTGTAGAATCGCAAGACTCTCCTGTGAGAAAGACCTCCTTACCGTCCCTAAGGCATCTGTACATGAAAGGCAGGGACCAAAGTTCATGCAAGAAGGCACTGCCTAAAGGCTGAAAACGGCCAACAGGATAATGTTTCATGCATGAACTGAACTCGAATAAAGAAAAAGGCAAAGCGATAACCCCGTGGACTAGCCACACTGCAGAGTCCAACTCCGCCACAGAGAATGGTAACGGCTCTATCTTTTCGATATGTAGGAGAGTGTATGATGCATCCTTCATGGACATGAATTGCTGTTTTTCAGTTAAATTAAATGGCAAGAACAAGGCAGACGTGTTTAAAAAATGCCATGGAACCTTGCCCATCTTCAATGTTTGCAACGTCCACGCAAACTGCATTACTGAACGCAATTGATTTTTTTACCATGATATAACACAGATACATCATCCTGTACAATATCAACAACAGATGAAACAATATTCTCTAACGTATAAATGCGGGAAGACAGGGTATTAATCATAACTTGCAGAATTTAAGTACAAATCCTCAGCAATAAAAGCAGCATAATATTTCAAGTCAGAGAATAATGATTCAATGGCATGCACATCCCAATCATCAGAATGAACATTACTTTTCACTACATCACCCATGGACACACGGAGGACATTCAGTACATTAATAATCTCGGTTGGTCCATGAATCTGGAAATTTACCGCATCCCATACGATGCCATCAGCGACTGGGAAAGCTGAAATGTTCACAAATGTGTGGTCACGCTTCATGATGTGTGAGGAAGAATGCGGAGCCAAAGTTCCAGCGACACAGTTCACCGCAGAGCGTTCTGGTAAATAGTGACCATTGATGAGCAAGAAAAAAACTGTCACGAAGCCAATGGACATGAACAGGAAAATCAGGAATAGTACCAACCAGATGTATGTCCATGGTGGGACCAAAAAATTGTCTCTGAACCAGGATATAAAAATACTGAAGCTGGACGGGATAAGTGATGAGGTGGAAGCCGAATCAAAGGAAAAACTGGTTGGGCTCAGTGGTGTTGTAGGTAAATGAGCCACCGACTCGGTGGCGGGGTATGCATACTCGGTCTCCTCGTTGCAGGAGGAATCCGGGCAGTCGAGCTGGCGATCAGGCAAATCGACCATCTCAATGGCAACATCAGTGTCTGTGTGAGGTGGAGGGCCACAAACAGGAGTCCCTGAAATGGCTGGACATGATACCGCAGGTGTCACGCTATTCAGGATCGGCCAGATGTTGTAGCTTGACATTGTCCACTGAGATGTATCTGTTGTCTTTGCGACCAGGAAGCGGTGGTAAAATGACTGTACGAGTACCCTTCAAGCCAAGGACAGGAACCGGTGCACGATAAGAGGGGCCAAATTCTTTCTTGTCCTCCACCTTCTCTCGGACCAGATCTCCAACCTTCGGAAGCCAGCCGGCAACCGGAATCTGCAGCGCAGCGTCTGTGGCTGAAGGTAAATGTTCGTTTGCAAGTTTGTCACGGGGCTCTTGTAAGTCCTGCAACATAGTAGAATGATTATCTACGTCAAAGATTGCGGCATTCGCCGCCATGTCTAGACCATCAAGGTCTGGCACAAACATTTGTATGCCAAAGAGCATTTCGTATGGGGTCCGCCCACCCAGAGGTCTTCTAGGGAGATTATTAAGTGCACGTTGTACGCTATACAAGTGGGCCAGCCAGTTCCTGCCAGTACCTAAGACTCTAGCTGTCAAGGATTGCTTTAAGTCACGGTTCATTCGCTCCACAATCGAATTGCCCTCAGGTCTCTATGGAGATGAAAATTGCACCCGCACCCCCAGTGACCTCATTGCGTCCTTGTACGCCTTAGAGGCGAACGCCTGACCTTGGTCGGAATGGAAGGTGCCACAGGCAAAAATTCCCACAAAGACATGCAAATCCCTGATGACATTTCGAGCGTCAGCACTTTGTTGTGGCCAAACCCAGATGAAACGTGTGCACGAGTCTACTGCAACTAAGATGTATTTGTATGCAGTGTCAGAAGAAAATGGACCGCAGTGATCCAGATAAACACACCCAAAAGGTTTGTTAGAAATGCAGAGCTGTGTTTGTGGTGTTCGTGTAACCGTCAAAGGCTTAATTTGCTGACAAACGTCACAAGAAAGCACATAAGTACGGGTTTGTTTATATAAACCACGCCACCAGTAACGCTGCTGCAAGATGGAAACAGTCGCAGACACGCCAGCATGGGCCGAAGCCAAGCCTTCGTGTGCCGCCGTTATCAAGGAAGGTCTGCGGTCAGCGTTGGGAATCAGCCGATCACCAACGTCTGGAATTCTTACGTAAGGAACCTGTTCGGGACTTAAGTGATAAGAGTACTTGGAAGGGAAACCCCGTGGGTAATTAGCACCTTCCTTTGTTGCAGCAATAGCTGCCAAAATCTCATTATCTATTCTTGTCATGGATCTTGTAACTGCTGCTACTGAGCACGTGGCTACTGCAGATTTGGCAGCTTCATCCGCCAAACTGTTACCGACCGTGTGTGCGCCCACACGCTGGTGGCCAAGAGTGTGAATCACCTGTGTGAGAGGCAGACGTTGTTTAAGATCTGCCACTCGAACCCAGAGCATTTTATGCTTAATTTTGCTGCCTTTAGCATCTCTATAGTCGTTTTGAGACCAAAAGAATAAGTTGTCATTGAAGGATTGAACACAGTAGTAAGAATCGCATACAATAAGTGTAGTCACGTCTGGATTCGTGAACTCAAGTGCGAGCACCAAAGCACGCAGCTCGGCCAATTGTGCAGTACTGTCTCCTAGTGCCTGTGTGTGCACTACAGTCGATTTGAACTCACCGTTCACCATAGTACCTGCAACAATTGCACACGCTGCGGAATAAGCATGCTTAGAACCCGTGGCCGGTTGCGCCGAACCATCGGTGTAAATGATACATTCGTACTCCTCAAGCGGCAGCAAAGACAGAGGAGGAGGATGAACAAATTCATAGTGTAAGAACTCCTGTGTCTGAAGAGAGGAATCAAAGATAAAAGTGACATCCGGGGACGTCAGAGATGTAGCCCATTGTATCCAATGGGGGTGCAAAGCCTTAGAGTTCAGTACACTTGCCTTCGTCACCGCCTCAAGGGCAGGATATGGTGTTACCACCAAAATGCGTTTTCCCTGTGCCAGTGCGCGTTCCTTAAGAATCGCCATTTGCACTGCAGTCAAAACTTTCTCCACAGAGGAAAAGCGCAACTCCGCTGAAGTGTACAGATGCGACTTGTATGCAATAGGTACTGTGTCGCCTTCATTAAACGTTAAGTACGTGAAACCCACTGCCCCTGGCACAATTCTAATCACCAAGTTCGTGTGGTTATCACGAGTCAACAAGAACTTAGATTCAAGTAGATCAGACTGCAAATAGTGCAGTATAGAGGAATGCTCAGGAAGCCAGCATGACTTTGAAAAGTTAGGTTGTATCAAGGCATAGAGAAGCTTGATACGCTGGGCATATTCGGGAATGTAAGAACGCCCGAAGTTTAGAAATCCCAGCAATGACTGAAGCTTCTTTAGAGTGGTTGGAGGGCGCAAAAGTGCGCACTTCTCCAAGAAATGGGGAGCTAAGCCCCTACCTGAATTGTTGAGCTCATAGCCCAAAAACAAAACAGTGCATTCTGCAATGTGTGATTTGGCAAAATTAAATTTGTATCCTAGGACCGCAAATTCAAGGATAATGCGGTCCACACGGGAAAGATGCGGCCACAATTCGTCGTCTGTCAGATAGATATTGTCGACGTACGAATACGCATCTGGGTCTATGCTGTCCAACAAAGAGACAACACGGGCGGCGAAGAACCCCAGGCCGTTGTTGTAGCCCATGGGCAAACGCCGAAATTTTAAATGTTTTCAACCGGAAGTAAAAGCACTCCATTGGCTGCACTCCGGGGACAAATTGTGCGTGTAAAATCCATTGGATAGGTCAAGTGTCGTTTTATATTTTTTGCGAACAAGACTGTCTACTAGCGCAGAACTGTGGGTATTTTGTACCGCAAAGGTCCGACAATGAGAGTTCAAATGTCGGTAATCCAAAACTAAACGGTACGACCCATCGGGTTTAGAAACCGCAAAAAGGGGCTTATTCATTGGTGATATGCATGTCTCAATTACTCCTTGATATTCTAACTGTGTCAGAATGTCGGAAACGGGACCTTTAGCTTCCCGCCGGAGGGGATATTGGGCTTGAGGCTGTGGCAGAGACCGCAATGGTATATCATGGGAGGGTGAATCCTCATCCCAGCCCACGTGGTTACGGTATAGCGCCGGAGCCAGGGCCCAAGCCCATTCAGCTGCGAGAGCCTCCGCTTTGTCCTTGGGGACATGACGAGAAAAGCTCGGAAGGATGACCTCCTCCCCTCTATGAGCAGCAAGTACGAATGGGGGCGGCCAATCCACCTCCGCTAACAAAATATCGTAAGAAGAGGTCAGATTTTCCCAAAAAATCCCTTTAATAACACGCTCAATGTCACCTTCAATTTGAATGACAATATTAAATAGTCTGTCAGGGGGTGCCACTCGGGTGTCAGCTGTCTCGACAGTAATGAATGTATCAGTTGCTGTCGCCTCCACATGAGGACGCAGTGCCTCTCGCACTATGGTAACTTTCGCTGCGCTGTCTAGCAGCGTCACTGCCCACGTCCAATTCAGGAGTCTCGTTCTCACCGTCTGTGGCATACCTCGCTGTTAATGCTGCAACTTTTTTCTTCTGAAATTGCGGGCGAGAACGTGGAAATTCTTCTGGTTTCCCTCGGACTGGTTGTCGAGGTTGGTCTCGTCCCTGTGGGGCCTCACGACCCCTGCCTCTATCCTGGCGATCTCCTCCACCAGTCTGGGAGGTCGATGGTGCCTGTGAAGAACGAGGAGAACGCGGGTCAGGGACTTGAAATCTATCCGGAGATTTAATTCTCGCTCTGTCGTGCAAATCATAAGTGCGTTCAGAAGATATGGAAACGGGCTGCGGCACGCGACCCTGGTTTTGATTGTTGCTTACCCTGTTTTATCAACCTCCAGTTCTTTTTAGTAAAGAACGGTTTCTCATCTTTCTCAGACTGAGTTTTTAGTTGTGGCTGTGATTGAGTTTGCGTTTTAGCAAAAGGCTTAACCCCCAGACTATTGCGTCCAATGGTTTTATAAGCCTGTGCCATAATTTTCGGTAATTCGCGTGGCTTGTCCGGTTCCGTGACCAAAGCCAAAGCATTAGCGACTTGAAAGTTGACTGCGTCACCCTTGACGTTCGCAAGGATTAGATCAGCCACCACATCGAACACTCCCACTAGACTCATCCCCAATTCCACAGCCGCCTCAGGGCCATGTTCATCCTGCACTCGTTTAATTACAGAGGGGAGAACCGTCATGGAAGGAGTGCCGAAACACTTCGCATATACTGCTGCGAATACCTTACCCCAGTTGTTGCATTCCGCCAACTCGGGAATTAAATCTTTCGGCAAACTAATCGTCAAAATCCTGTGTTTTTCCACAGGAGAAGTATTCGGAAAAACAGCCTCCTGCTGGTCAAATTTTTCTGCAAGCCAATAAGGCAAATCATCCTTATTTTGTGGACGCTTGCCCATCACCGAATTAACCATGACGGGACTTATGGTTACGCCGCCTGGTCCAGCTGGATGCGCCGCAACTCCTGGAGGGGGCCCCCTGGACGTTGCCTGTAACATATTGTACCAAAGCTCTGTGCACGCGGATTAAAGACGTATGCAATGCGCGCAGTTCATCAACCGCAAGCGTCAAATAACGCGGATGTGGGGTATACCCGGCCAAGACTGGCCAAGTGGCCCCGTCTATTGATAAGGGGCCTAAACGAACCGGGGTGACCGGATGTGGGAGGGCGCCATTAAACCAAATACGGAGTTGCCATGCCATAAGTGGTACTTCAAGAGCCTGATAAGGCCGATAAGCATTGGGTAAGGCAGTGGGAGCGTAAACATGAAACAAATTGTCAGCTCCTTCCACCGCCGGAAAAGTGACCCAAGAGTAAAACACCTCAAAGTGGTGAGCTGGATCAGCCTGCACCACAAAGATGAGAGCGACACCCGCGTCTTGCACTCCATAAGCCAATAAATGAGCCCGGAGCGCAGCGCGGCTATGTGCCGGTATATTTATATTCGCCATTAAGACCAGGAATGATCGACAACCTAGTGTGAGGCAGCGCAATATAGGGTTAACATAAACACCTTTTAATAACTTCAAGCTTGAAAGAACCTATAAAAACATCAATATAGGAGGTATCACCCTCACATACGTTTCCGGAAGCGTAAGTGAAGGTTATTGTGGACAAGCACAAGTACTACTCAAGCGTCTCGTAGATAAGAAGCCCACTACGTTGGTGGCGCCATGTTGCGGGGATTCTGCACATATACAGAGCTATGCACAGGATAATAGGACCTCGGTGTATAGTGGTGAACCAACCATGCACCTTAGTACCCACAATCCCAATCCGATTAGCTTTAGCGTCTCATTCGTTCTCCGTACTACAGCGAAGCTACCAATGATTAGACAACCCAGAACACGGTATCTCTCTCAGGACTCGCGGGAGCAAGAACACTCTTTCATAACTCACTCATACTTGTCCACAACGTGCGTAATAAGAGACACAGTATAGTTTAAAATGTTTATTTCAACTATCGTGCTCTAAGATAAAGTACACGTGCCAGTACTATCAGCATAATGCATAACGATAAAATAATAAGCATGGTTACAATTCCATAGAATACAAACGGGGACAGCATTTTATAAAGACAGTGGATATAGGGCTAAATGGCCTTACCACCCTCCCCGTGCTATTAACTAGTTTATTATAAAAATAGAAGACCTCTGGGCTTTGTCAGGCAGACCCCCATACCGCAATATCTAGATGCAAGGTTTACATCATCAGACAAGCACAGCTCTTCTCCCTGGAAAGGTTTTTCTCCAAGTCCCACCAACAGGGAGATCACAATATTAAAAGCACACGAATTTCTCCAGTGCAGCTGCATTTCGTGTTATGTCTAAGTGCGAGGGGCTGACCAGATCAGCAATAACAAGGGACGTTGTTTTTCGACCTTGTACATGGTGTGCAGACGAAACCCACAAGGAACATGAGAAAAGGTGAAAGGCAAAATGGCAGACAATTCCAATATAGCCGGGCACAAGCAGAGTCTAGAAAAACAAAGTCACAGAGTAACGTGTGCAAAAAAGGCATCATGGCAGCCAGGCCTAAGCTAACTTAGCAATGTAAACAATGAGGCCACAAACCACACTACAAGGGACTTATTGAAAAAAGGTACATTTTTCTTGTGGAAGGGTGAGCATGATGCAACATTTAATGAGATAAAGAAAGCTATTGTAAATGCACCTCATATAGGGAACTTTCATGTTGATAGAGAAACCATACTGACAACAGATGCAAGTAATAGAGGTTTAGGAGCTACCCTTTCACAGAGTAGAGAATCAAGAGAAAATTGTGGCATTTGCCTCCAGGACCCTGGTATGCTCTGAAGTCAATTATTCGACAGTGGAGAAGGAGGCGTTGGCATGCTACTGGGCCATCAATCATTTAACATTTTATTTGTGGGGATTACCATTTGAATTAAGGACAGATCACAAACCTTTACTACCGTTGTTGTCTAAGAAAGAAATTGATAAAAAACACTCCCCATATAGCTAAGTGGGTGTTGGGACTCCAGGGTCTGAAATACAAAGTTGCCTATGTTCCAGGTATCAAAAATTGTGCAGCAGATTTCCTGTCAAGGTCCCCAGTGGAAAGATTAGAAGAGTCCAGAGAAAATGAAGGTAAAAATAATGGAAGTTACTGCTCCAGCTATTATTAAACCTGAGTGGGAAGCACAGATGGATAGAGACCTCACTCTTAAAGCTGTTAGAGAGTCTATTGTGGTGGAATGACCCTCCAGGTGTAAAGAATTATCTGAAGAGTTACAACCTTTTTGGAATGTAAGAGGAGAATTATCCCTAGCAGGGAACATAATCTTAAAATCAGGAGAGATTGTACCACCTATTGTGTTAAGAGAACAAATTATTAATTTAGCCCATGACGGACATTTGGGGAGGAATCTCACTAAATCCAAGTTAAGAGCAGACTATTGGTTTCCCTACATGAATCACTTAGTGGAGGAAAAAGTCAAAGATTGCCATGCCTGCAGTTTAAGTGATAAAACCAAAAGTCAAAGAAGGACTCCTCCTATTCTGGTTGATGTACCCACTGCCCCGTGGAATAAGTTGGGTTTGGATATTGCAGGACCCATCCAAGGACTAGGCACACAGAATAAATACGTATTAGTTCTCATTGATTACTATTCCCACTGGATTACCTCAAAGTTTGTTAACATGGTCACTACCAAGACCCTCACAAACTTCTTGACGGAGGTGTTTTCCAGGGAAGGTATTCCAGCCACGTTGATCACAGATAATGGGGTTCAGTTCGTTTCGGAGGAAATGAGGAACTTCCTTGAAGACTTATCCATTACGCATGTTTGCACACCTTTGTATTGTCCTAAGGCCAATGGGAAAGTGGAAAGAGCCAAAAGAATAATTAAAGAATCCATTCAGTTGGTGGTAGCCTCTTGTAAACCCATAGAAGAAACCGTAAGAAACATGTTGTGGTCTTATCACACCACTCCAAATTTGATAACAGGTTTGTCCCCATTTGAGATGCTGAGGGGCAGGAAAGCAGGTTCCAAATTGTCCCCGCAGTGGCTCTTTGAAAGTAAAGGTATTTCGATTAACACAGAAGATGTTGGAGAAAAAGTGAGAAAACAACAAGCCTTGTACAAAAACTGGTATGACAAGAAATGGGGAACAAAGAGGAAGGAGTGGAAAATAGGGCAATGGGTTCTAGTCCGAAAGCCCTACAATGTATGTGGAAGAATCACTGACAAAATATCGACGGACAGAATATCGAGGTACAAAAATATCGACACCAAAATATTGAAGTCAAGAATATCAACATCCTATCTACATCATGGTAAGTACAAAAATATCAAAAAAAATATCGATGTCAAAAATATTGTTGTAAGAAATATCGTTTTTTTAAATGTTAAAAAAATAATGTAAAATAAAGTAAATAATACATATAATTAAAAGAAACATAGTTAAAAATATTAAAACATGTTTAAAAATAATAACTAATACATATAATGTTAAAATAAATTAAACAGATTCATATAAAAAATAATATATATACTTGCAGTGAGTGCAACAGTAGGGAAAGTGTTGGATAGCCTAGAGGTTAAAATTACTATTCCCACTCCAGAGAGTGCAACTGTAGGGAAAGTGTTGGATAGCGTAGGGGTAAAAATTACTATTCCCACTCCAGTGAGTGCAACAGTTGGGAAAGTGTTGGATAGCGAAGGGGTAAAAATTACTATTCCCACTCCAAAGAGTGCAACAGTAGGGAAAGTGTTGGATAGCGTAGGGGTAAAAATTACTATTCCCACTCCAGAGAGTGCAACAGTAGGGAAAGTGTTGGATAGCGTAAGGGTAAAAATTACTATTCCCACTCCAGTGAGTGCAACAGTAGGGAAAGTGTTGGATAGCGTAGGGGTAAAATTTACTATTCCCTCTCCAGTGAGTGCAACAGTAGGGAAAGTGTTGGATAGCGTAGGGGTAAAATTACTATTCCCACTCCAGAGAGTGCAACAGTAGGGAAAGTGTTGGATAGCGTAGGGGTAAAAATTACTATTCCCACTCCAGAGAGTGCAATAGTAAGGAAAGTGTTGGATAGCGTAGGGGTAAAAATTACTATTCCCACTCCAGAGAGTGCAACAGTAGGGAAAGTGTTGGATAGCGTAAGGGTAAAAATTACTATTCCCACTCCAGTGAGTGCAACAGTAGGGAAAGTGTTGGATAGCATTGGGGTAAAAATTACTATTCCCACTCCAGTGAGTGCAACAGTAGGGAAAGTGTTGGATAGCGTAGGGGTAACATTTACTATTCCCACTCCAAAGAGTGCAACAGTAGGGAAAGCGTTGGATAGCATAGGGGTTAAAAATAACATACTTATAAATTATAATTTTTGTAATTAAATAATGATTTATTAATAAATTAACAATAAATTATTTAAAAATACCAATACATAAAAATTAATAATTACTTTAATAACATTAAATTACTTCCCACCCTATTCCTCAATAAACACACAACCCACTCCACATAAAATTTCACATAATTAATATAATTATCAATTAATCAATTAATATAAATTAATTACCAATTAATAATTAATTAACAATACATTAATTGTCAATACCCAAAAATAAAAATTAATAATTACTTAATTACAATTAAATTACTTCCCACCCTATTCCCCTATAAATCCACAACCCGCTCCAATAATAAATTAATACAATTAATATAATTATCAATTAATCAATTAATAAAAATTAATTACCGATTAATAATTAATTAACAATAAATTAATTATCAATACCAATAAATAAACATTAATAATTACTTAATTACAATTAAATTACTTCCCACCCTATTCCCCTATGAACCCACAACCCGCTACAGAACTAAAACGCAAAATGTAATTAAAAATAATTAATAATTCCTAAAAATTATTATTTAATTTACTATAATTAAATGACTTCCCACCCTATTCCCCTATAAACCCACAAACCGCTACGGTACTAAAACGCATAATTTACTTAAAAAAAATTACTAACTTCTAAAAAATGTATACATATATTTAAAAAAACAGTACAATACTTAACAAAAAATATAGAACACATACATATAATATACATACTAAAATACATAACACTAATATAAACATCGATATTATTAACATCAATATTTTTGCTATCGATATTACTAACTTCGATATTAACAAAAACGATATTTCTTACCTTCTGGTCGATATTCTGGTTGTCGATATTCTTGTTGTCGATATTCTGTCCCTGCGATATTTAAAACTCGATATTAATGTAGGTCGATATTAAAAACTCGATATTATGTCTGTGCACCATGTGGAAGGAGGGAGAAATTCTACAAACTTGAGAAAATCAAGGAAGTCAAAAACAATGTGGTAATCCTTGAAAATGGGAATATGTGGAGCATGGATAGACTTACCAGTTGTCCTATCAACATGCTCCCATTGGAGGTACCCGAGACAGTTGTAGGTAAAGCCCCTCTTAGTGACGAACTCAGAGTAAGAGTAAAAAGACAACTTCATCCTCCAGGTTGGCACAAGGATTTCATGATGAGTTAGTTTTGCAATATCATTGTAGATTTTTATGTCTCTTTTATTAACTGTTGGGGGTTCACACTTCTTCCTCCTACCACCCTTTCTTCCTTCTTCCTCCTTCATTTACGCTCTCATTGTTTTTTTATCCGGCCTACTATCTTCATCTTTTCTTTACTCTTTCATTATTGAAGGGAGATGTGTAATAACCTTTGTATATAGCTCCTTTTCTCCTTCACCCCTTTCCTCTCTATCTGCAGTGGTCTCTCCCATGGAACCATGAGAGAGAGGCAACTTAGAATGTTGTGTTTGAGGCGTTTGGCATCGAGCTGCTCTGGCAAGCTGAAGAAGTTTTTTGCTTACTACTAAATAAAGCTTTTCGTCTTTCTTCTTGCGTCCTCGTTACTTCAGAAACCCATGTATGTGGAATGACTGCCAGACGGTGCAGGAGATGGTGCAGGATGCCGCAAAACCACCTATTCTAAATAACGCTAATCAAGTGAATGGAATACATGAATCACGACCTTGGTGCACACTAGTGCTTTGCTTCAGCAAACACAGAAAGGACGGTACAGAGGTCAGTGAGAATTCACAAAGTCTTTCATAGCAAACCTTGAGGGGGGCCTCTGTTATACCCACATACCCATGCCACATACCCTTCAGATGATCTTCACCTCTATCCTCCAGGCCAGTGATACTCAAAGTACTGCCCAGACCTTTACATGTGGCCCCCTGGGCAGCAGCAACACTGAGCTGCTGTTTACTCGACTCAGCACTAACATTAAAAAACTGTTGAATAAACAGCAATCAGTTATTTAAAGGTTAATTACAGTTAGGAAAAAGAAGTAACTAGGCCCTTAACTTTAGGAACACCATATTTCAAGACAGCAAACATGTAAAAATATGATAGTCTTTTCAAAATTCAAAAGTGAATTTCATTAACCTGTAGAACCATTTCACTTTAGTAAATCAGATTATAGCAGTGCATTAAGAAGTGTTTTTTTTTAAAGTGACGGTTTTCAAATATGAATTTAGAAACGTTCAGGCTTCCCAACCCCCCACCTGACAAAAATGCCATTAGTGAATACATACAAACACAGGAGATGTTTTTGTATAGCATGCACCCTAAAGTCATGTATTTCAAGGTCCTCTTATATGTGATAATGAAGAAGAAATTGAAATAAAACAATTGCCCAGGATCACACAATTTGGTTAAGTGGAGAAGCCGGAATTCACCCCAAGTTTTCTGGTTTCACATTGTGCAATTGAGTTCAGTCATTAGATGAACATGCTTCGCTTCCCCTACACCCACTTTATGCCCCCGCTGGCATCAGTGTGGCCCTCGGTCATACCAAAGACCAAACTTTTCGGCTCCCCGGAAAATGTTTGTGAGTATCCATGCTCTAGGCATTGCAGGTATAATACATATGCAGGAATTTCAGTGATAAGCGTTTACTTTGAAGTAAAACATGTAACCTTTTTGGATTTACATGTTGTAGGTAGCTGGCTCTTTATGTGGTATGCCATAAAGAGCTATACTGTACAAAGAGTCCAGGTATTCCCTTACTAGTGGACAGGGGCTTGCTCTAGCAATCCCAAGGTGCTGTTTTAGGGGGTAGTGTGGTCAAGCAGCCTTAGGCATATCAGGGAGGAGTGTTAGACATCTATTGCACATACATAGCCAATAAATGATACACAAGACTTAATAAGGAGATCCACACCAATTTATAAAAATACACTTATCTTTTTATAACTTTAGGCACCGTGATCATCAAAATTGGGTAAACACTTTTTAAAATAGCAGGTTTGAGGAAAACAGGTTTAGATACTTTAAATCATGATGAAAGCACTTTGCGGTGATGTTAAGCTATGGAGAAAACATACTCTGTATACGGTCACTTAACAGTGACTTACGGGACCCTTCCTCGGGTCTTAAGGTGAGGATAGGGCAAGGTCCAAGGCAACACCATCAGGTCACCTCAGGAGGCACTGGGGCATCGAGGTGTAGAGGTGTGTTTTACAGCATCAGGTGATTTTGATACTTTAAATCGTAATTGAAGCACTTTGTGGTAATGTTAAACTCTGGAGGAACAACATGTATTGAATTCATGCACTCAGCAGCAACTGACCGGACCAATCTTCTGGACTTTAGGTGAGTATGGGGCAAGGTCCAAGGCAGCACCAACGGTTCACTTCAGGCAGCACTGGAGCCTTACAACATCAGGTGCCCCCTTCAAGTCTATGGAGATCAGTCCGTCAGAAAAGAGGCTGCAGGATTGGACTGGGGGACCAGTCTGGCTGGACCAACAGGGGGGCTAAACTCTTGTGATGCTCGGGGATGTGGGGACACCTTTGGTCCTCTCCTCTCAGGGCCAGGGGCGCGGGTGCAGAGATGTCTTTAGGTGTCAGATTTTCATCACCGGGAGCACTCGCAGTAGAGGGGGCCTGCAAACAGACGCTGCAGCCGGAGTCGGGAAGCCCACAGTGGGCAAGTCCAAGGTGGGCTTTTTCTCTGGGGGGCCGGGGACCACGCTGGCACCATTGACCCACTTCAGCTCGGCCTAGGAAACATGGATGCAGTGGTGTTTTCCAGCATCTGGTTTTTGCGGTCTTGGAGCCTCACAGCTCAGTCTTTGGTACCTGCAAGACACAGGGGAACAGCTCTGCTGTTCCACAGTAGTTCCTGAGTCTTTGGAGAAGTGCTGGCAGTCCTCCCAGGCTTTGGAGGATCAGCAGCTTGAAGAGCAAGACGACTTTGGCACAATTGTTGAGAATAGGCAAACAGGCCTTCAGGACTGATGCCAAGTCAGTTGCTTCTTCTGCAGTTCTTGCTTTCGCGGCTCTTCTGGCCTTCTTCTTTTGGTCGGCAGGATCTGATTTCCTGGTGCCTGGGCTTCCCTAAATACTGAATTTAGGGGCGTTAGGGGAGTATAGGGTAGTAGCCAATGGGCTACTTACCCCTGGGGTCACTACGCCCCCTATATGACCACTTCCTGGGGGAAGTGGGCATAACCCTGTCCCAGAGATCCTATTTTCAGTGAAGCCATCATGTAGCTAGGGAATTTGTTTTCACCAGTGTCCAGCACATGCTTTTAAACGGCTTCCCTGATCACTTGTATTGGCAGTAATGTAACTGACCAGCACGGGTACATATCTGCTTCTGCAGTTATGCCCACACATGCAGTATAATGCACCCTGCCTTAGGGCAGTAAGGCCTGCTGTAGGGGTGACTTACTTGTACTGCATGCAGTGTCTGGAGGCATGGCACACAGGCTGTGTGTCATGTCATGTTTTCACTTTTGTCTGCACCAATACATGCAGCCCGCAGTGGCAGTTTGCATGAGCTTGGTGAGGGGTCCCTTAGGGTGGCACAATTTGTGCTGCAAGCCTTAGGGACCCTCTTTAGTACCTCAGGCCCTAGGTACCAGGGGTACCATTTACTAGGGACTTACAGAGGGCACTAAAGGTATTGCCAACTGGGCAAACAGTTGCACATATTTGGCAAAGAGATCTGACACTGGGGACCTGGTTAACAGGAACCCAGTGCACTTCCAGTCGAAATCACATCATATACCAAGGAAAAAGTAGGGGTGACCATGTCAAAAAGGGCACTTTCCTACACATGCTGCACAAGTAATGTGGTAATTCACAGCCAGGCAGATTAAAAAAATCTAATTCAGTTTTGCTCATTTTCACAACGTGGGGTGTAAGGGTTAACTGTTTGAGTTCTTTGCCTCACAGAAACTTCAGTGCAGCTAGTAAAGAAAGTGTATCTAAGGGAAATGCTTAATTTGAGCCTGTAGTTGTAGGTGGAGTACGGTATGCATTTTTTGGGAGTTGCACTTACCTTTTCTCCGCAGTTGATTCACCCCAGAGCAAGACAGATAAAAACACAAAAGGGGGAAGATGGAGGAGGAGAAAGGTGGGAAAAAGGGGCAGGGAGTGTCTGGTGGGGGAGACAAGATGCATGAGGAGGAATCAAGACTGCACAGCCTTGGTATTCGGCACCTCTGATATTTGTTCACGCTGACCGCTGACCTCTGAGTAAACCTTTGCGCCTGGCACTTATTTTTTACAAATTAAGCACTGTTTAAATGGTATGTTTCCAATCGATGTGAAAATGCAAAAATTACTATTTCTGACTTTAAAACCTGCCCTGCATCATACCATTCTGAGTTTCTGCCCTGGAACAATGACCAACATGCGGCAACAGAAATTACAAGTCCCTTTCCTTTATCTGGAGTCCCAAACTGAGGTCCCCCAGCCAACCCATAATCAACACCTATATTCTCTTCATCACCACTGCCACCCCATAGATTAAAATCTGAGTTCCATTCTTTTTTGGGCGTTGTTGTTGGGACCTGTCATTATTTTTGATACAAGAATAGTACACCTGGAGTGGTACTAAGGGTGTAGCCAGAAATAAATAATACCCCTCACTTTCAACCATCACACCAATTGCACAGTTAGGAAAGTAAAATGCCTGGCCCTCCCTAGTGAGGAGTGAGGACATTCTCCCCCTGAATACATATTGAACAAAATGGGAGAAATGGTGCTTTTTACATCACAGTGTTTAAAGACATTGGCTAAGAAGTTTCAAGGGCAGGTTACTGAAGCTGATCTTCAACAGGAGTTTGATGAGGCCATATCTATCCGAGAAAATACTGCACAAAATTGGCCTAAATTGAGCATTTCAAAGCATCCATTTCCAATTAAGCAGGCAAAAATCCATAGTGGGTCAGCTAGAGTTTAGTCGGACAGGGTAATCCACTACACACCTGTCCTCCAAACTGATGGTCCACCTGCTCTATTTACAATTGGACAGACTTTCATGCTTCAGGTCTGCCGGATTCGAGTGGTGAGGCAGGGGGTAGACGGGGAGCAGGGACGACGACAAAGACATTTAAAATAAAAACACTTACCTGAAACAGTCAACCGCCGCCTCTCCTCCGTCCACCGCCCTCTTCCTTCTTCCTGCAGTCCCGGCCAGCAGCAGGAAGCACCCGGCTCCCAGGTTCCCCTGAGCTAATCACAACGCTGCAATGCAGCATTGTGATTGGTCTGAGCGCTGATAGATGGGGAATGGGAGACTTTGCATGTTCCTCACAAGGCTGCGTAATGCAGCCTGGTGGGGAACATGCAAAGTGCGCATGACTGTTTGGCTGGCCCGAGAGGGGCGGTAAAGCAGTCATGCTCACTTAAGGAGTGCAAAGCACTCTTCTCCCCTGCTGTGCCCAGCCCCGCCCGAGAGCCACTGACTGCAAAGGAAAACTAAAATGCTAATAACCATAGTTATTACCATTTTAGTTTTCCTTTTGTTCAGTTGGGCGACGCTCCTCTGCCATGGCGGAGGAGCCGCCACTGCTGCTCTGCCTTTCACTAATGTGCTGCCCTCCGGGAGAGAAGAGGTCACAGATGCCCTGAGGGCAGTGCATTATCCCTGTTTGCACCCCGTGCACCTCTTAAAGTATAACCTATAGTACTCGAGGGGAGCGTGAAGTGGGGGCTTTTATATTAGAGGAATGTTTATAAAACCTGTTGTTGGGACAGAACAATGCTGCAGTAGGAAATACTGACCCAAGAGAAGGAGGGGCTGTGTGATCTTGGTAAAAGGATAGTCCAGGACTATTCTCTATCAAACTATTTACTGGCAAGCAATGAGCAATGTGCTGTCCAATTGGAAAAAGTGTGGTGCATGTAGCCAGAGTATGTAGCTAGACTTCATAGCGAGGGTGATAGATATGTAGGGTGACCAGACGTCCCGGATTTCCCCGGACAGTCCCGGTTTTGGGAGAAGTGTCCCGGTGTCCCGACACTATCCCCCAAATTAAGAAAATGTCCCGGTTTTTGTGTAGTGCCCGGGTGTAGCAGAAAAATGTCCCGTTTTTTTTGTTTAGTGCCTGGATTTAGAATACCATTGGAGCCCTTGTTGCAGAAGGATAAGTGTAGCCCGAAGGGAAATTCATTAAAGAAACACATTTTCTCTCTGGATTTCCCTTCTCTTTCTACAAAGGCTAGCCACCAGTGTGACTCTGCTCTGCCCTTTAAAGGGAGCGAGCCTTGAATGTGTGCGCGCATGTGTGTGTGTATATATATGTATGTATAATTGCTATTTGTTTTGAATAACGGTATTAGCAGGTGACCATATCTATAGGGTGACCAGATTTTGAGGACCAAAAACCGGGACAGGCTAGAAATAAAAGTAGGACTAAAGCCTTTAGTCTTACTTCTATCTATATATATATATATAGATATAGATATATATACACACACACACAGTTACAAGTCTACTGTATTACTGTATGTAGGCACATATTTACAAAGGTACGCAAAAACCGGGAAAGGCCAGATATAGAAGTAAGACTAAAGGCTTTAGTCCTACTTTTATTTCTAGCCTGTCCCGGTTTTTGGTCCTCAAAATCTGGTCACCCTAAGATATGGTCACCTGCTAATACCGTTATTCAAAACAAATAGCAATAGACAGGAGTGGACTGCACTACGAGATGCAGATGGCGAAGTTTCCAGTGCATAGTGAGATATCAAAGTGGACTACTACTCCTGTCTCAAATTGTACCCTCCAGCACCAAGAACTACAGATCTGTCATCCTCTTTAAAATGTGCATCCCTTCTTGTTCTGACCACAGAATTGAGGGAGCTATTACATTCTCTCATTACCCAACTTGGCATCACAAAGCAATTAAACTCTTGCCCAGGAGCAAGACCCGGTGCATTGCCAGCCTTCCTTGTGGAACTTTATGCGAAACCTGTATGCACCTAACCTGTTCAACTTCTATAACTTTCCACTGGAAATGTGTCCTCTTCGCCCTACAAGAAGAGAAGCATTGATGAAAGAGGTTCCGAAACCTGACCAGGGCCTAATGAACATGGCTTCTTATTGAATCTTCTCCATGCTAAACCTGGACTACAAAGTTCTCCGAAAAATATTGACAACTAGAATTTTAGAGGTGCTGCTAGCATTGCTGCATACAGACAAAATTGATTTAATCGCTGATAGAGGCACTTCCCCCCGTTTGCGACGTTTTTCATATTAGAGAAGGTTTAACTGAATGGTCAATTTCAATAGGATCGTTAGATATCAAGAATGACTTTGGAACCTGGCAACAGGATTTCTTGTATGCTGTGCCTCATATAATGGGTTAAATCATGCTATAGCAGCCCTAAGACGGTGGTCTGCACACATAAGGTAATATTCCCTCAATTGAGAACTTAAAGGGGCACCTGTTGGGGTGTCATAGGTTTTGTATTGTTTGTTCAGGTGCCCGCCTTACAATTAA
Organism: Calotriton arnoldi; assembly: GCA_963921515.1. NCBI lineage: Eukaryota > Metazoa > Chordata > Amphibia > Caudata > Salamandridae > Calotriton > Calotriton arnoldi. The sequence continues at coordinate 3,145,791 of CAWUFW010000854.1, forward strand.
CGCTGCCAACCATAGCATCATGGCACATGTTGTATCCTATTTAAACTGATGATTATTTTTCTGCATATATGCTCATTATTGTATGACAGCGTGTAGCACACATTCTGAGTTCTGATAGTGTGCTTTTAGTTATTATAGTGATATACTCATATAATAATAAGTGTTTTAATATTGAACTAGACAAAGAGTATCTTTAATATGATAGAAGAAGTTCCATGAATTTGTTCTCACGTTACCTCACCAATCAAGGGGACAGTTTCTCATAATGGCTACAAGAATGTAGATTCTCCAAGTTAGGTGTAGAGAGAATCTGGATTTCATTAAGGACACGGAGGCTAGCATTATGCATTACTTTTTATTGCCCTGCTCCTTGCAGCACTTCAAAGTGATACTTCACAAAACTTTAAAATTCCAGAACATAGAATGTCCATAACACATATAAACCCTAACACAGCAGCCATCTTCCTCTTTTATGCTGCACTTGACTCCAAACTCGTTAACTTCTTCTCTTCTCCAACCGTACAACCAAATCCACACTCCAGATTCTACTGGTTATCTGAAACAACAAAATCCAAACAATTATGTTTTCCGATTCTATAACTCAAATGATTTCTATTCTCAAAATATTTCTTCTTTTTTAATTTTTTTTATATCCACTCCCCCCTCCATACGCTTACCTGGGAGGGAGGGAGGGATAATGCTAGCCTCCGTGTCCTTAATGAAATCCAGATTCTCTCTACACCTAACTTGGAGAATCTACATTTCATGACAGGACCAGAGGCTAGCATTATGCATGTTCAAAGCTGTCCAACAACCACAGACGAAACATGACCTAATGGTTTCAAGTAAAATCGAGCAAAAACATCTGCATTAGACCAATCTGCTGCATGCAAAATGTCTTCCAAACGATCACCTGACAAGAAAACCTTACTCGCCATCGCACCCCTTACCGAGTGCGCCCCAAAATCACTCATATTCACACCTGCTTCAAGCATACAACCTCTCACCCATCTTGCAATGGTAGCTGAAGTAACCGGTCTAAAAGGTTTCACATACGAAATCAAAAGCTGTTCGTCACCATGCCTCCTGAACTCACTCAACCTGCTCTCATATTCCTTTAAACATTTAACTACACACAACTTAGGATGATCTTCAAACCTAGGATAAAAAATAGATGAAGACATACATTTCGTTCTTCTATTAATTCTGAATAAAACTCCATCCGGATTGTAACATCTATTGTTAACATCCAAAGCTCGAACATCCGAAACCCTTCTAAAAGAGATGAGGCACAACAAAGTTGCCAACTTACCTGACAGCTGTCTTAAACTTAAAAATTTATTCATAGGCCAACCTTCAAATATTTTAAGTAATTTATTCACATCCCACAAACAATTATATTTAGGTTTTGGAGGTCTTCTCAATTTTATACCTTTCATGACCCTACAGACTAACGGATCCCTACCTATTGAACAATTATCCACTAAACTATGACCTGCAGCAACCGCTGACCTATAACAATTTATTGTCCTGTAACTTAAACCTTTCTCAATTTGACAATTCTATGGCAGATGCCTCCACGGGATCCAAACCCCGTTCCATGCACCAACAAACCCACTTCTTCCATGCTCCAACATACCTCTTCCTGGTCCCTGGAGCCCATGACTCATTGAGCAACTCTTTAGCCTGCTCCGAAAGGCCTCTGAACTGGATTCCTCCCCTGAAATCTTCCAAACAAGAAGGCTCAATGCCCCTTGCAAGACCAAGGGATGAAAAACCTCTTCTTCCCCTAAAAGAACATCTTCTGTTTCCGGAATCAGAAAAGGCTCTTCTACTGCCATTTCTAACAAACCTGACCTCCCCAAAATGGTGTCACAATAACTAATTGACATTTCTGTCTCCTCACCACCAACAAAACTCTCTGTATCATTGCAAAGGGGGAAAAGCATACCCCTTCACCTTGCTCCAGTCCTGTTGAAACGCATCCACGTCCTCTACTAACGGATCCGGTCTCCAACTGTAAAACCTTTCCAGTTGAAACGTCAGCCTTGACGCAAACAAATCCACTTCCAATGGACCCCATATCCGATAAATTCTCTTGAAATAGATCACATTCAGCTTCCAATCGCTGAAACCTCTTAAATATCTCGAGTTCCAATCCGCCACAACATTCTCCAAACCTGGAAAATACTCCGCCTTCAAACCTATTTTCTGATCCAAACAATAACTCCAAATCTTTTCTGCCAGCTGCGTTAGACTCCTCGATCTGCTTCCTCCCAACTTGTTTATATAGCGGACAGCAGAAACATTGTCCATCTTTAACAAAACATTGAAATTCCTTAATTTCTTTCCAAAACTCCTCAAGGCATAAAGCCCTGCTCTCATCTCCAATCCATTTATATGATCCTTCTTTTCCTCTAAAGTCCACTTTCCTCCTGTCTCCTGATCCTTTAAACACGCACCCCATCCAAATAGACTTGCGTCTGTCTCCAACACAAAATCTGTACATATTCCAAAAATCGCTCTTCCATTCCAAGCTTCCAAATTCTCTAACCACCAAAGCAACTCCTCCCGTGCTTCTGATGTTAAAGATACCAGATCTCCATACCACAAACCTTTCCTTAGATGGAATGCCTTCATCCTCTGCAATGCCCTGTAATGAAGCGGACCTGGAAACACAGCCTGAATAGACGAAAAAAAAAAGACCAATCACTCTTGCTAAACTCCTTAGAGACACTCTCTCTTTTCTTAACAAACCCTTCACTTCTGATTTATCTTCACTACCTTTTTCTCTGGTAGACTTAATGTCTTTTTTACTGTATCTACCATAAAACCCAAGAACTCCAAACACTGACTCGGTTCCAAAACAGACTTCTCCTTGTTCACTATGAAACCCAGATTCTCCAAAAGATTCATTGCTAACAACAACTGCTCCCTCAAATCCTCCTGACTTTGAGACATAATCAAAAAGTCGTCCAAATACATCACCATGCGTGCACCTCTCTCTCTCAAATACTTTGCAACAGGTCTCAACATTTTTGTAACGCACCATGGTGCCGATGCTAGACCAAATGGGAGCGCACAAAACTGAAAAAGCTCCCCCATCCATCTGAATTGCAGATACTTCCGACTCTCTTCTGTAACAGGAATAGTGAAATACGCATCCTTCAGATCCAGCTTCACTAACCAGTCGTTCTCCTGAAGAATGTCCCTCAACAGATGGATCCCTTCCATCTTGAAATGTCTGTACACAACATACTGATTTAAATCTCTTAAATTTATCACTGGTCTCCAACCTTTTTCCTTTTTCCTTACCAAGAAAACAGTACTCACAAAACCGCGATCTTCTTCTGAAATTTTTTGAATCGCTCCCTTTCGCAACATCTCTCTCATCTCCTCTGCAACTATGACTTGCAAATCTTTTTGAAAAAATAGCTCCCTTGGTTCCTTCATCTGAAACGGCTCTTCCTCGAACTCTATTACATAACCCTTTACAGTCTGAATAACCCAATTGTCTGTAGTTATTAATTCCCAATTTCTCACAAACCATGTTAACCTTCCCCCTACCTCGCCGGGGAAAGAACCAATAGAGATCCTCGTACCTACCTTGGACCCCTTGAATGGACTGTGCACGCCCTCTTCCACGCGCTCTTCCACTTCTTCCTCTCGGAGGATATAATCCAGTTGCTGCCTGAAATCCTCTGAAAGCAGCTCTACCTTGAGATTGGTACTGAGCCCTGCTGAAGGATCGGCCAGGGAAACAGGCTCTTGCCCCAGCCCTCTCAAAAACTCCTCTTCCGAAAACTCTTCTTAGAGAAGTTTGTGCCCTATCCAAACTAGTGAAGGTATTTACATATTTTCCTACTCCCTTCACTAGTCCCTCACCGAACAGATAACCCTTAGTTTCTTCTGCCGGTTCTTTTCTTGCAAAATCCCCCAACTTGGGGCTTATTCTCATTAGAATAGCCTTTCTCCTGATAATGCTGAACTGGCATTACCCAAAAAACATACCGCTCTTTGAGCCCAACCTCTTAAAAGCTCATTATCAATTTGGACAGACTTCATCTTTGCCTCCTCTGCCATATCCAGAATGCGTGCTAAAGGGCCCAACACATCCAACAAACGGTCCTGGCACTGTTTAAGTGCCCTTTCTAAACCTTTCCTTGGGTCTCTTCCCATCTTAAAAAGATAACTAATCAAGTCTGGGTCGAGATCCGGAGTCATGCATGCTTTGCCATCCACCACAGGACGCAAACATTCCGCCTTCATTACTGCCCTTTCCTCTCTCTCAAGTGGCCTTTTAATCCAATGTTTTTAAAAACTTTCCACGTGTGGTAATGGCCACCATTCAGTGCTCCTAGGATGACGAATCCTATCTGGGCTACACATGTCCTCACCCTGAGGATCCTTAATAACTCCCTTATCACTCCTTTCTTTCTCTTCTTTTTCAAAATCTAAATCCCATTCGTCATCCATATAATCATCTAAAACAAACTCATCCGCTTCCTCTTCATACTCCTGACTTAGGAGTTCTTCCTCATGTTTTTCTCCATCTTTTGTGCCCCATAGGACACCCTCTTTTGTGCCGCATAGGACACCTTCCACATTTGTGGCGCTCAGCTCACCATGATCTTTTTTCAAAAACCTTACTCCTATTTCAATATTCTTTTCTTTTCTCGCCCTTTTTCTATAACTTCTCACCTCACCTCCCTCTCCTTCTTCTGTAGACCAATATTCATCCACTGAGCATTCTACTGCCCTTCTTTTCTTCCTAAGCACACTTTCTAAAACCTCCTTCATAGAAGATCTCATTTCCTCTTGCACAATCTTCCTTAAATCTCCCTCATTAGAGGTCTGTGTGCTCTCATTATTCTCCATTTCTCTTCACAAAATTTTATTATAAATATCTTTCTACTTTTATTTATTTATTTTTAAAAATACTTCTACTATTATTATTTGTCCTTCTATATTTATAATCCTCCTTTATTTCAAAGATCGTAATCCTTTAAATCTGCAGTACCGCTTCCTTCCACACGCTCCGTGTACCAACTGACAGAAATCAGCTGATCGTCAGTTGTTTGCGCATCGGTAAAAATGATGCGCAACACTTTTCCTCTAAAATGGCTTCCTTGCGTCTGCACGTAACGCGCGTGATGACGCAATACGGAGCCTCTCTACAACCAAAATACCCCGCGTCTCAGATACGCATAACAATATCGCATCCACTTGCTCTCTCAAAAAGAATCTCTCGTGCTCACACGCCCACCGGACTCCTTCTTCGCCGCGAGTTTCAATATTTAAAACGCTTGCAGCGCAACGGTAACGGAAACGGTAAACCCATTTCTTTACTGAATTCATTTTTTTTTTTTTTTAACTAATACCTAAAACGATATATTCCAAATAAAAAACACACAGCCTACCCAACCTAAAATCCCTCCTCCAATCGACCCATAAATTGGGTCTCAACCTAAAAAAATCAAAATCAAATTAAAACATACCATTAACAAAATAACTTACAGTACTTCCTAAATATCAAAATACCTTAAATAAATGTATTAAAAAACAATTAAAATCATAACCTTATTAAACAAAGTATCAAATGAAAGTACTTATCTTCCAAGGAGCAGCAATAAAAAGAGGAAGATGGCTGCTGTGTTAGGGTTTATATGTGTTATGGACATTCTATGTTCTGGAATTTTAAAGTTTTGTGATGTATTACTTTGAAGTGCTGCAAGGAGCAGGGCAATAAAAAGTAATGCATAATGCTAGCCTCCGGTCCTGTCATGAAATCATTATAAAAACTGCATCCATAGCTCTGTCGGGCAGAAAAGAGCATTTCAACTTCTTGTCTCTTCAACAAGGTTGCTGACTGAGAACATCCTGACTTTTCTGTACTTGTCCTTGTGGCACCAGTCTGCCTGCCTGCCTTCTGCCTTCAGGTATAGAACAAATGCGATACACACCATATAACTGCGGAGTGAAATTCACATAAAATGATATGCTGCCTGATTTTATAATGTGTACTATCTGTTGCAATATTTTTGCGTATACTCTGCACTACAGATGTTTGTAATAAAATCATGTAAAACGGTAGCTCAAATTTCTCGTGTGCGCTATCTTGCGATAGAGAGTGAAGGGCAGTGCTTAATTTGAGCAGGTGCTTTCCGGTGTTCAGCACCGGCACCTAGTTGTCAACACCATACTTACATCAGTCTACCACATGGTGGCACTGCTCATCTAATTTAGAGATGAGCAGAACAAGGGTTGTTTAGGAATACAATATACATTAAAATTGCTAATAGCTACCTCCCAAGCCATTTCTTTAGCTTTGGGGACCTGGAATAATCTGAACTGTTGCATTAACATGCATGAGAGATGGTTAGTAGTTGTTTCGGCAGCGATGACAAGGGCGATGGGTGGTGCAAGCTGCAGTGGCCTCCTTGTCAGGGCCCTGGCACTTAATATTTTACAAATTAAGCACTGGTGAAGGGAACCCACTTAATACCTGTGTCTCTGACAGACAGTGTTAATTTCCTAATGTAAACTCCCTAAGGAGAATTTCATTGAAGTTTCGTGGGATACAACCTGTCTGTTTTCCCCACTCAGAATGGTAAGTCCCATATCACCTCACTGATGATGTCCTTAACTTCCATCATCTGTTCTCCATTTAAATTGTTTATTTCGGATTAAAATCCATAAAACATATAACAATTAAAAACAGCATTTCCTATATACAAGTGTCACTTTAACATTTCTGTCAATAGAAAATGTAATTAAAAGAAAAATTAAAACCACATAAGAGGCAACTAGAGAAACAAGCATTTGCAATGCAATCGGTCTCGCCTTTGGGACCTTATAAGTATTTATCCATGCAGCCATAGACTGAATACAGTATTTCTCGCAGACAGTGTCTAAAAAACATGCACCAATAAAAAGGAAGCATTTAAGACAAGCATAGTAAAGAACCAATGGCAATAGATGGGCGATAGGTTTAGAATAAGAAAAAGTTCAAAACAATGAAGAGGGAAAAAAAATTAAATGATTGCAATGCACTGAGCTTTGTAAACATAATTAAAATATGCATTTTTATCTGTTGTGGGCGGAATAAAGGGGTCGAAGACTATGTCGTGATAACGAAGGTTTTATTGTTCCCAAAACACGTCTCCTACGAGAAGCCAGTCTATCAGCGTGAAAGGGAGGTGTGTCCATCTTGATTCCAACGCGCGGACCTCTTCTCACTCCACCGGATCTTCTCCTCGTCGCAGTCCAGGTCGGCTCCCAGGATTCGAGGGAAACAGAAATAAAAATGGGGGTAAGGGTGCTGAACTGACTGTGTTGAAGGGAGGGAAGTGAAGGGACACCCCAAACTGTGACGCACGTCTAAGGGAGAATGTGAAGGTGCTCAGGGCAGGGTGCAAGCAGGGGATACAGCGAGGGACCCGGTTTAGTCCACGGGGTTCTCCCTCCTCCCGACCCAACCCGCAAACCGTTCCCGTACCTGGGATAGCCACGCTCCTCCGGGAGCGTGGCCGGGCGAAGCGCGGTGCCGCTGGCCTCCTGGCTTTCCCGGGACTCCTGATGACTCCTCAGCACGGCTCTGCTCTCTTTCCAGTGTCTTTCCTTCTCCTCGGTTCGTGGCGTTTACCGGTTCTCCTCCTTCCTCCTCACTGGTGATTCCGCACACCGGCGTCAGGGATCCCTTCCTCCTTATTGGGCCAGGTACGTAGACGTCATCAGTGGGTTGGGTTTCTCTAAGAGGGTATTCCCAATTAAAGGCGCCGCCTCGGAAACACGTTGTTGCCTCCAGCATGGGATAGGTGGGAACGTTCCAATCATCCTGCTGTAAGGAGACAAGAGGGGCAGTGCGGGGTGTCACGGTCCACCAGTCTGTATTCTGTTCATTTTCAGCCCCTGTCGACCCCACCTCGTCACATTATCCAAATGGATATCTGAGTGAGCAACACAGGGAACACAGCAAGATCATTTCAAGTGGCCTGAAAGACAGATGACTACCTATGCCTGGACGGGCCGAAAACGCAAACCAGAATTCCTAAGAGTGAGAGACCCTTCTGATCATAGCAAATGCTCTCGAATGGCCAGATGAATTGAAAGTAGACTCCTCATAGGAGCCTTTCCAAGTCGTCCAAGGTATTGGAACTACCCTCCTCCCCCTCAAAGAAAGGACAGGGGTCCTTCGCATACAGTTTCATCACAGCTGAAGTAGATCTGATCGGTCGAACATTGGGGCAAACAGCTAACAACCTTTGTGGATGTGACAATGAAGGAAAATACTTATTCACACGAAGAGGGTACACATTTATCAACACACAGAAGGATTGTTAGTGAAGCAAAACCCAGTGCTTTAACCCCCGAGGCCCAAAACCTGCTTTTAAATCAAAAAAAGCATTTCAGACATTCATGGCACTCCTTAGTCCATTAAGTTTGTTAAATACATAGAGGCCAAGCAATAAGCGAGCTCTGACCTATACAAATAATCAGTAACATAACATAACACATGACATAACTTTAAATGGAACTATAGTGACACGCTAGACTTTTTGAATCTGTACTGTTGTTACCTGTACTGCTCAGATTACCATTGTTATCAAAATTTCCTTAATCAAACAGTTGACAAGAAACATTTCACACTACTTCAGGAACAAAATATGGTAATGTGACACTGGGGTAACCCGTCTAAATGCCTGCAAAAATAATTTTCCTTAGAAAGGGAGCACAGTCTTTAGCCTCAGGCGCTACGAGTAGGGAGCAGTGCAGGACAGTCAGTTCAATGACTATTGTGCTGCCATTGTGAGAGCGCAATATGGCAGTTTGTGATAACTTTGAGGCCTTTTCTTCAGGAGCCAATTGCCACTCTTGCGCAAGGCGTATTAAGTGCTCATCGAAGAATGAGGCAGCGCAGAAGAGGCAATTAGCCTCTTTGTTCCTCTCACTTCCAGATAAAGTGGAAAGGCTTCCCCCCCGTCCCCAGTGGGTGCACCTGAACCCTAATCAGAAGAGGAGCATTCAGCCTTTCATCCTACATGGCTCCAGCGAGGGGAAGATGCGCAAGAGGCTGCTTGTATGATGCTGCAATGATAGAAATTAGGTTTCATGTGGGGGATTGTAGGCATTATTTTAAGCAATATCAGACTGGGAGCTGAGCTAGGCAGCATCTAAAGATCTTATGTTTTCCTTCTGCTCATCTGAACAATCATGCAATACACTATCCAAAGAGCTGCCACTTGGTATCACTGCCAAGGAGGCAAGCGTACCTCTAGTGTTCTTATCAACAGAAAAGTTATTTAACAAGACTATGGAGCCTACTTTTTAGTGTGCGCACAACGTGACATTCACTCCTCCCCAACTTCCGTCCCCTTACTGCCCCGATGTGCCCAAGAACTCTCAGAATCATAGTATGTTGTCCAAGGCGTAGCCTTTTTATTCACATCAAACCAAGTAATTCACCATAACCATTACGAGAGTTAAAGTATCCTTCTTGGATATATAAAATTACACACAGCATCACATTTAGCGGCATCAACATGTCAAAGGCAGTAAGGAAATTAGGCACAACATTACACTTAAACTTTAACTTGGCCGTACACTTGAACGGGCACTTGGCAGTACACTTGAACTTGGCCGTCTCGGCCCACCAACAATCACCCACTCAGCTGCGCGCATTGTGCCGGCAGGCCCCAACGCGCTACAGCAAACAGTTGCACTACTTGAAATCCAGGCACCGCATACCGCACCGGCCCACCGGGGTACCTGAACACAGGCAGTCTCCCCAAGCTTCTACTCAGTCCATACATTGCGGGTTAGGGCAATAGAGTCCAGGACCACCAGCAGGTCAGTCCCTCCTCCCCGCCTACCCTCTGCTCACATCGATCCTACCCCCTCCTGGGGTCCATCCAGTCGCTGAACCTCCATGGGTGTGCATCCCCGTTTGTTGTTAACTGTCAGTGCTCCGCCTCCGCGAGGCCTTGCTCTTCTGCCGGGTGGGTGGGTGGTCGACGATGCTCCTGCAGCACGGCTGAGGTCCAAGGGGACAAAGAGGACGAAACCCCTGGGGCGCAGCCTTAAGTAACCTACCAGGTTCTCTGCGCACCCCGATGACATCACCTCACCCCTCCTTCGTCCAGCCCCTTTCTTGGCCCCGGGGAGGAGGCTCGGTCCCGTGGCGCAACTAAGGGCGCCCCTCCCCTAGGGCGGGGGGCGTCTGTTCATAGTGTGCGCACAACGTGACAGTCACTCCTCCCCAACTTCCGTCCCCTTACCGCCCCGCTGTGCCCAAGAACTCTCAGAATCATAGTATGTTGTCCAAGGTGTAGCCTTTTTATTCACATCGAACCAGGTAATTCACCATAACCATTACGAGAGTTAAAGTATCCTTCTTGGATATATAAAATTACACACAGCATCACATTTAGCGGCATCAACATGTCAAAGGCAGTAAGGAAATTAGGCACAACATTACACTTAAACTTTAACTTGGCCGTACACTTGAACGGGCACTTGGCCGTACACTTGAACTTGGCCGTCTCGGCCCACCAACAATCACCCACTCAGCTGCGCGCATTGTGCCGGCAGGCCCCAACGCGCTACAGCAAACAGTTGCACTACTTGAAATCCAGGGCACCGCATACCGCACCGGCCCACCGAACACTCTGAACACAGGTAGTCTCCCCAAGCTTCTACTCAGTCCATACATTGCGGGTTAGGGCTGTAGAGTCCAGGACCAGTCCCTCCTCCCCCCTACCCTCTGCTCACATTGATCCTACCCCCTCCTGGGGTCCATCCAGTCACTGAACCTCCATGGGTGTGCATCCCCGTTTGTTGTTAACTGTCAGTGCTCCGCCACAGGGTGAGAAGCTCCCTGGCGTACTCGCCCCCCCCTAGCGCTGACTGTGCTCCAGGATAGCCCCCCGTATCGTCTGGATCAAACCCTTTTCAGCAAGTAAATATTATGTGCACTGACCCTTGAGTGAGAAACGAAATCTACAAAACTAACGATCTGAGCAGTATAGAGGAGACGCTACAAGGAAACCTGCATGTTGTTTGTTCTGCAATTTCTGGACAAAAAGGTGCAGAGAAGCGGCATGACAGTTCGTGTCTTCGGTGGTAAGATTCTGTGCTTTGGTTATGTGCAATTTACATTGCTCTGAAAGTTTTCCCTTGGGAATTGCAGGCACGTGTTTTCAGTGACGTGGCAGCACAGTTCATTTTTTTTTTTTTTAAAGCACAGCAGTCCTCGGACATACACTGTAGTGCATGATTCAAAAAATGCCTTCACGTTTCTCCGCTGCTCTGTGAGGGGTGGAACTCGCCCCATGGATGCCATCCAGTGCCAGCATCATGAAAGTGAGCTGGATGTAAATATGGAGCAAAAAGTGGCAAGTTTGAAAAAACTGCTGCTCCTATTCCCTTAGCTGAATATATGTGCGCTAACAGAGCACAATAGCAATGCATCGGCAGAGCCAAGGTCAAAATAGCGCCCCCTTACTTATTATCAGGATGCAAGCCTACAAGCAATAAAAAACCCCGATTGTTGCAAAAAACGAAATGAATTGTTGTACAGGACAGGGGAACCTTGAAGCGGAAAGGGAGGCTAAGAAAAAACAATTGCCACTAGAGGGCAGTGCTCAGGGCCGATGTGGGACCTGCACCCCATCCTGATGGAACAACTCCCTTTTCCCCGGCTGGAGCCGAGTTGTGCCCCTTGTGGGACTGGCTAAGATTCTTTTGATCAAATTGTTCAGCTTATTTACAGATTTGTTGATTGCCTTCAATGGAGCCCTCTTAACATCCGCCAATAATATTGTAGTTGTTGGTAATTATTGCATAAATGTAGACATGGCTGCGAACCAGGCCTCCCTCACCGTGCACCTGCCTGGCGGCCTTATATTGTTCCCGCCAGTGTGCATGATTAAAGTGACCGGGCGGGGAACTGCTTCCGATTATATTGTTTGTTCAAGCTGACCCAACAGGTCCTGCAATATTAGACCCTCCCACCCCAATTCAATGGTGTGCAAACCGAGGGCCCCCTGTGCTTCCTCCAGACTGAACCCGCGGAATTGCTGTTCCGCTCTGCAAATAAAGGAATGCCGACACCAATATAGGTGTACTGGTGTACTGGTCTGCAAATTGCTGTTAAGACCATGACTAGCGGCCCTCTGGGCATCATTCCTCCCTTTATACGAGACTTGGCTGCACATACCGCTCCAAACATGCTGACCGTTATTGACCCACCTTTTTGATAGCTTCCGATGGCCGGCCCACTGATACAGGATTACAAGCAAGCGTTGAAATGCAACTTACCAATTTCTCAACCTTACTCCATGCCAGGTGGCATACCAATGACTCATCATTCCAGGGCACCACAATCGCACCGGCCCTGCCGGGGTACCTGACCACAGGCGCATCCCCCCAAAGTTGCAAAACTAGACATTGTAGGACAGGAGATTTCAGGACCACCAGCAGGTCAGCCCTTTCTCCCACCAGCTGGATGTCCACAGGCATAAACATGCAAGGTGCCGACCTACTATGAGAAAGCCCATCATGTACCAATACCCCAGCTTAGTTATTTGGGAATGATTCATATTTTGCAATGACGACCCCGGACACCAGGCTCTGTAATTGATTATGAAGCATACTCTGCTAATTTACTCTTATGCAAGTTCCTGCCTCCCTTTTAGTATAGTCTCCACCAGAGAATTCCGGTATGCCCCACTTTAACCACTGACTCAGCATTAAGCACAGCTCTCCGTATGTAGTATTTTACACTGAGAGTATCCAAACACAGAATAGAAATACAATCTCAATGGGCCAAGTAACTATATGACTTGGCGCAATAATTATGGAAGTCCACAAAGATACGTCCGCAGCCATCAACATAAAGCGCCAAAGGTAGGAGATACCAATATCCTTGTGCGCAAGTGATGTGGTGCGGCCCAGGTTTAACTATACCCAAGGAGATATGTTATTAAAATGCCTAGCCATCTTTGTCTGGGGAACCTGCTAACTGACGACATTTAGCTATGAACTGAAAGCACCTGGACCAGGATAAGCGTAGTTGCAGTCCCAAATGAGCAAATCAGACTGCTTCCTGTTCCAAGATAGGCCAGTGAGACTCCTTCATACTCAACCACTGTCCCTTTTTTCCTTCGCCACAAGGGGAGAGCAACCGCACCTGGATCAAGGACATAACATTGTTGTGTGCTAATCCCTGTATGTGTATGTTTATATATATAGCGCCAACTTAGTGCGATTTACATGAGCACCAGTTACATTACCCCAAGAACTATTCGTTTCTTGAGTCACTGGCTCGAAGTCCAGCAGCTCTAGCCCATCGGAAATCTCTTGTCCCTTTTAAATGAGCAACCACTGGCATGAACCACTTTAGAAACTAATGCAACGAAATGATATAGCAGGTGCGTGTAATTGAGGTTTAATGGAATATTGCCGGAAATTGCTTGTCCTGCAGCCGCCCTTCCTCAATGAAGCGCTGCTGCTTGAGAGAGAGAGAGCGCACGTGTGCGTGGCCACCCATGCGCACAAGAAGCTTGCACTAGCTTGGACTGTAACACCCTTGCTGGAAGCGGTTATTGTACTGTTGCTGATAAGCCATCCTGTGAGTGCACGGATGCTTTACTTGGTAAGATTTACAAGACCACAAGGGCGCTAGAGGGCGCAAAGCAAAATGGCTGCGTTGTAGCGCAGCTCTGCCGGCCGGAGCTATTATCCTTGCAAAAATCCTACAATTCCTGCCCGAACAGCCTGCTCCAGTCCACGGGATATGAAGGCGCACCTCTTCCGCTATTGACTGTTTCTGAAAATTTGAGGACAGAGGCTGTGGAGCGGCTGTGGGACACGAGCTATGGTGCGGTCCTCCTTTTCTTAAAATGGCGGCCTGGGTCTCTCACCGGCGACGGGCGCCTCTGCTGCGGCGGTAAGGAGGAAGCTGCTGGCGGGCGAGGCTGAGGACGGCGCGACTGCCTGGTGACCTGTGGGGTCCGCGCGGGGCTGGTGCTTGCGCGCCGAGTAGGCGGTCGCGGTCTGACTTGCTGCCTCGCCTGGCGGCTGCCTGGTGTCAGCTCGCAGCGGGCCCCAACTGCCGGAGGACATGCGGCCCACTCTGGCGCGTCTTGGTGGTGTAGAACCAGCCCTGCAGCAGCGGATGGTTACTTCGGCCGCATCGGAGACCGAGGCCCGAAGACCGTGGAGGGCGCTGGCCGTGGGAGAGTGGATCTCCGGTCGGGACACACTGAGGCCTGCGCCCCTCTCAGCAGCCTGCACCTCGCGTGATTGTGGTGGCTGGGACCCCGGGGCGTCCCCGCGGCGCAGTGGCCTTCACTCCTGTCGATCCTGCCACTTCCTAGACCCAACAGCCTGCAGTGAGTGAGGGGGACTGCTGCAACACCTGGGGCCCACACTGTCCTCTCTACCTGGGACCTGTGTACTGTTACCGGCCCAAAAGCGATCCCCATAAGCCTCTTTGTCTGCACCTGTGGAGACGGGGGAGAACCGCCCCCACTCTAACTACTGGGGGCTACCGGAAGTTTGGATGGGCCCTGGTGCCTCCAGATTCATCGCTTCAGCATGTGTTATGTCTGGGCCTCTTACAGTCCTCCAGCTCGACATTGCTACTAGCGCCTGCGGCGCCACAGTGGGTCCATTGACCCTCACTCTGGGAGTACACCTCTGAGCGCTGCGGGGAACCGCGGGACCGGCCACATCAATTTACTGTCCCCAGTCTTGCAGCAACTGACGTCGCACCTGGTGTGGGCCGATTAGCGGTGTAGACCTCAAGACCAACGGAAGAAGATCACGTATAGATCAATCGCAGTGGGGGCGCTCTAGTCACGGATCTTCTGACTGTGTGGCAAACTGTGGGTTTGGAGCGACTGCTGATCATGCGCCCTGTGCTGGTGTTGTCCTCGCCTCTCCCGCTCAGGCCTTGGAGGGCGGCAGCCTCACTTCAAGCTGTTTACTTCTCTGTCTGGACATGCGCATTTTCGGACTGTGGGGAGCACGAAGTGCCACACGTAAATTTCACCGCTTTGGGCCATCGCGTGAGCTTGCCTGGGTAGTATTACTCCGAACTACGCACAATTGTGGTCGGTGGCGCCCCAAGGGAACCTATCTGGTGACCATCGGGTCATGTCAGGCAAGTGAAGCCCTTCTATCCGGCTGACTGCGTTCATAGAGGTGACACAGCTGCGAGAACTGGTCACTGGGGCAGTGTGTTCTCTGATTTTGCCGCCTGCATTGAGGTCGACGCTGTGGTGGTGGGCGTTGCGGCGCATCCTTGCTACTTCCTCGTTGCTCCTTGTGGCTCCAACTTCTTCACATTGATTCTGCGTGCGGAACGTGCGCAATCCCACACAATGGGTAAAACCGAGCGCAGTCAATCTCACCTCACATTCGAATCGAGCAAATCACATCAAAGGGCAACCTCAGACTCCGAGATGGACGCTCCCACGGACAGCTTATCTGCTATTGAGAAAACGTTGGCAGCTGTCCAATCCAGCCTGCAGTCCATAGATGGCAAGATTGACAACCTTAACCTTCGTATGGATCACATGTCCAACAAGCTGGACAAGCACGCGTCGCGTCTTGGAGAGGCGGAGACGCGCTTATCAGACGCCGAGGACGGATTACAACATGTAACATCAAAAACGTCAGACATGGAGAAAATACTTGCAGTGATACAGGCCAAAATTGAAGATTTAGAAGCGAGGTCACGCCGGAACAACCTACGCATAACAGGTTTGCCCGAATCCACCAACACGTGCCGTCTAGAAACGTACATTGAGTCACTCCTGCAAGCGATTTTTGGGGCTGGCAACTTGTCATCTGTTTTGATCGTGGAAAGAGCGCATCGATCGCTAGCCGCCAGACCCCCGCCGGGCGCTCCTCCACGCCCTATCATTGCGCGACATCTCAACTATAGGGATCGTGACACTATCCTCCGCTTGGCTAGGGAGAAGGGGAACATTGTGCATGAAGGTAACTCCCTAGCGTTTTATCCGGACTTTACTGCTACGGTGCAGGCGGCAAGGAAGGAATATCTACCAGCGAAAAAACTTCTGATGGCTGAAAAAGTTCCCTATGCGATGCTGTACCCAGCGAGACTGCGTGTTGAACTGAATGGAAATCAAAGATTTTTACCACACCTAAATCTGCTCTAGATTACGCAAAGTCACTCAAGCGGAGGAGCCGTGACTCCTCTAACCTAGACTGCGCTGATCAGGATAATTCCTCACAAGTGACCGAGGAGTGACGGGATATTTGCATACGCATGCGTGTGGGCCTCACGCCATGTTGTCTGCTTTACAGCTGAACACTTGTTGCCCAGGCGTTGTTGTTCTTTCCATCGCATGTGGATGCCTGCTGGTTTCCAGCCCTGGACTCTGACTGTGCAGATAAGATTTTCCTCTTTCTGTTTGTAAAACTTGCCATTGTGCCTGCTTTGGAGGATGTGTTTTACTTCATGTCATAAAACGGGTGGGAATTGTTTATGTAACTTTCTGGCCACCTCCCTTTTCGAGCTGGGAGGGTTCTTGTGCTCCAGCGCTCCCCTATGGGTATTCCCCACCGCTGTTTTGGCAGCTTTCTTTTTACACTGGATATCGTTTGGGTTAGTTCGGGATGGCTTTAGCAGGTTGGGGTTGCTGAAGTGGGTGGGGGATGTGGGGGGTGGGGGGTTTGGGGGGGTTTGTTAATGTGGCTAAAGTTCTTTGTGACATCTCCTAGTGATAGACGCAGCGATGCAGGACTGGAATACTGTTGTGCATGCAGGTTGCTCTGTGTTGGTATCATACATGACAAAACCAAAGGGGATGATGGACGGAGTGTTGAACATTGCAAGCACTCACCCCCAGTCAACTGATCTGGGTTTAATCCATCATCATTCTTTAGCTCACTCCGCCACCCCAGTTCAGACATGGCCATATGCAAATCAGTCTGACCCTGTGCCTCATGGGAACAGTCCAGCCCGAACTGCCACTGGATTCAAGATAGCCTGGCTGATGAGGGTTTTGAACCCGAAACCGGTCCCAGGATGCTTGTTTCCGGTCCAGGGAAGACATGGCTTGGCAGTTCGGGCTGGACTGTTCCCATGAGGCACAGGGTCAGACTGATTTGCATATGGCCATGTCTGAACTGGGGTGGTGGAGTGAGCTAAAGAATGATGATGGATTAAACCCAGATCAGTTGACTGGGGGTGAGTGTTTGATTTGCTCTAACGCTCCGTCCATCATCCCCTTTGGTATCGCTTTGTTCGCCCTAAGTTGGCAGGGTATGCCCAGACGTGGGTCCCTTGCTCACTTTGCCACTGGATTCAAGATAGCCTGGCTGATGAGGGTTTTGAACCCGAAACCGGTCCCAGGATGCTTGTTTCCGGTCCAAGGAAGACATGGCTTGGCAGTTCGGGCTGGACTGTTCCCATGAGGCACAGGGTCAGACTGATTTGCATATGGCCATGTCTGAACTGGGGTGGTGGATTAAACCCAGATCAGTTGACTGGGGGTGAGTGTTTGATTTGCTCTAACGCTCCGTCCATCATCCCCTTTGGTATAGCTTTGTTCGCCCTAAGTTGGCAGGGTATGCCCAGACGTGGGTCCCTTGCTCACTTTGCCACTGGATTCAAGATAGCCTGGCTGATGAGGGTTTTGAACCCGAAACCGGTCCCAGGATGCTTGTTTCCGGTCCAGGGAAGACATGGCTTGGCAGTTCGGGCTGGACTGTTCCCATGAGGCACAGGGTCAGACTGATTTGCATATGGCCATGTCTGAACTGGGGTGGTGGAGTGAGCTAAAGAATGATGATGGATTAAACCCAGATCAGTTGACTGGGGGTGAGTGTTTGATTTGCTCTAACGCTCCGTCCATCATCCCCTTTGGTATCGCTTTGTTCGCCCCTAAGTTGGCAGGGTATGCCCAGACGTGGGTCCCTTGCTCACTTTGCCACTGGATTCAAGATAGCCTGGCTGATGAGGGTTTTGAACCCGAAACCGGTCCCAGGATGCTTGTTTCCGGTCCAGGGAAGACATGGCTTGGCAGTTCGGGCTGGACTGTTCCCATGAGGCACAGGGTCAGACTGATTTGCATATGGCCATGTCTGAACTGGGGTGGTGGAGTGAGCTAAAGAATGATGATGGATTAAACCCAGATCAGTTGACTGGGGGTGAGTGTTTGATTTGCTCTAATGCTCCGTCCATCATCCCCTTTGGTATCGCTTTGTTCGCCCTAAGTTGGCAGGGTATGCCCAGACGTGGGTCCCTTGCTCACTTTGCCACTGGATTCAAGATAGCCTGGCTGATGAGGGTTTTGAACCCGAAACCGGTCCCAGGATGCTTGTTTCCGGTCCAGGGAAAACATGGCTTGGCAGTTCGGGCTGGACTGTTCCCATGAGGCACAGGGTCAGACTGATTTGCATATGGCCATGTCTGAACTGGGGTGGTGGAGTGAGCTAAAGAATGATGATGGATTAAACCCAGATCAGTTGACTGGGGGTGAGTGTTTGATTTGCTCTAACACTCCGTCCATCATCCCCTTTGGTATCGCTTGGTATCATACATGAGTCATGAACAAATTGTCTGTCTAACTTGTAATGTAAGGGGGCTCAACTCACCGAAAAAAATACGTCAAGTGATGGCCTATCTCGACAGACATGGGATACACATTGCCCTCATACAACAAACGCATTTAACGAGACACACTGAAGCTCAAATAGGCACAAAATGGGCAGGTTATTGACAGGCCTCGTCATACTCATCATACGCGTGGGGGGTAATCACACTTATTAAAAAAAATCTGCCCTTCACCGTTATTCAGCAGTGCACAGAGAATGCGGGGCGGTATGTCATGACACATGGCAAGCTGGCGGGAGAACTGGTTACCCTAGTAAATGTGTATGGCCCCAATGTGGACGACGACTTTTATGAACGCATCCTTGATACATTGCGGGAATGGCCGGCTGCCACGATAATATGGGGAGGCGACTTGAACACTCACCTAGACCCGGCCAAGGATAGGTCCAGTGGGACGGAGGGTCACTCACCCAGAGCCGCTAGACTCATAAATGTTGGGATGGCGGAGCTTGCTCTTACAGACGTATGGCGCCTGCATCACTCGGACACGCTGGAAGGCACACATGTATCTACTGCGCACGGCAGTTGGTCACATCTCGATTATTGGTTAATGAGCGAGAGTGGCTCCGTCTGGGTGTCAGATGTGGTCGGGCTCCCACGCACCTTGTCAGACCACAACCCAGTGAGGCTTGAATTGCATATCCCGCAACTCATCTGCAGACAGTTCACTTGGCGATTCCGTTCCGAGGCGTTGCTTGATCCAGTATATACACACACACAATCAGAGAGGCCATCACGCAATATTTCACACAAAATAAGGGGTCGGTAGACAGCGCAGCAGTCCTATGGGAAGCTTTTAAAGCCACAATCCGTGGAACTTGCATCAACACCACAGCAGGGATACTCAAAGATCTTCAGGGTCAACTGTTCAAGCTAGAGAACACCCTACAGAGATTAGAGCGGGAATACGAGGGGGCTCCTAGTGAGCCACTTCTTGCCCAAATAAAAGAGTCACTGCTGGAATTCACTCAGTTAGCTGATGCAGAACTACGATACAAATCCAGACGTCATGTGGCCCGTGCTTACGGCGAGGGGGGCAGACCGGGACACACCCTAGCGACTAAAATAAAGGACAGAGAAAGCAACCACACCATTACCAAAATTACCGATGCCAATGGGGTGGATCACTACACCACTACAGACATTGCCGAGCAATTCCGCACGGCATATTCCGACATGTACACATCCCGGACGAGCACATCCACGGCAGAATTGGATGACTACCTGTCTGACATTGCTCTGGCGTGGCTATCTGATGCTCATAGAGACTATCTCGCCCAACCGATCACAGAGGAAGACATTAGGGCGGTAATTAAGACTCCTCCGAACAAAAAAGCCCCGGGCCCCGATGGCCTAACCTGTGAGTTTTATAAAGAGTTCGCAGAGGAGTTGACACCCCACCTAATTGAAATGTACGCTGAGGCCTTTGAGACAGGTACACTGCCCCCTACGCTGTGAGAGGCCCTAATTATCACTCTCCTTAAAAAAGACAAATCACCACATAGCTGTGATTCGTACCGCCCGTTATCACTTATGAACACAGACGTGAAGATACTGGCAAAGATATTGGCTACCCGGCTAACCCCTCTCATGCCACTTTTAGTCCTGCCGGACCAATCCGGATTCATACCGGAACGCTCTACATCTCATAATTTGCAGACGTTGTTCGCTATGTATCATATCCTGGACCCTGACTTACAGGCAGCGGCAGTTATGCTGGATGCAGCCAAAGCTTTTGATTCAATCGATTGGAGCTACCTTTTTAACATTCTTCGTCGTATGGGATTCCCTCCCATTTATATAAATTGGATATGTCTGCTGTACACAGCCCAGACTGCACGGGTCCGTGTGGCTGGCGTAACGTCTGACCCCATCCCAATTTGTAGGGGCACTAGGCAGGGTTGCCCTTTATCACCGCTCCTATTCGCGATTATGCTGGAGCCCTTAGCTTGCATTATCCGACAGCGGCACAGAGCGGCGGCCTTGCAGTTCGCCCACCTTCCTGTGAGCATCTCCCTCTATGCGGACGATATGCTGCTATTTATAAGGGAACCCCATACATTTCTCTCACCTGTGTTAAGAGAATACATACGTTTTGGACGGTACTCGGGCCTCACTATTAACTGGTCCAAATCAGTGGTAGTCTCACTTACTGTGGCCACCACCCCCCATGCGCTGGAGTTTCCATTGATATGGTCTGAGGAACCTGTAAAATATTTAGGGGTGTGGGTACACCGTGACCCGGACATTGAAGTTCGCGACAATTACGGCACGGCCTGTACAAAACTAAAGCAGCAGGTGGACAGATGGATACGGTTGCCTCTCTCGTTGGCGGACCGTATAGCCCTTGTAAAAATGGTTGTCTTGCCTAAATTACTATATTTCTTCAGTACAATCCCGATACAACTTCCCGCCACACTGTTTAAAACGATCCGAACACTGATAATCAGGCTGATATGGGGGGGTAAACAGGCACGGGTGAGTCTGGAAATCCTCACACTTGATTAGAGTAGGGGGGCCTTTGGGGTGCCCGATATATATCTCTACTATCTTTGCGCTCAAGCTCAATTCGCCTACTACTGGTATAATGCCCCGGCTTTCATACCACATGTGGCTGTGGAAGACGGAGACGCACATCCTATCCCTTTAAGCTCCATACTGACCCACACGAGCAGAGGCACGCCCAGTTCTGAAATTAATTCTATAGATACTACAATTGCAGCCTGGCGGGCGATGGGTCGGCGTGCGCAGAAGTTGCCGTTATATGCTCCACTGATGCCGTTGGCGCATCATGCAGACATATCGGTCACACATGACCCGGGGGTTATCCGTACTCTGAGGCCCGTTGGCATTGAGAAAATGCAAGCCCTCTTCCCCAATGGTAGCTTTTTAACGCAAGACGATCTCAGCTATGTCCACAATCAGACGCCTTTGTTTATTTTCAACATTTACAGACTGAAGAAAGCACTTCAAGCACATTATCCAACGTTCCTGTTAGAGCCCCCTATACTGCTGTCGTTGCAAACCCTACTCGCTAGCCCAACGCGACATAAACTGGTTACTAAGCTCTACCGGGTTGCTAGGGAGGACACCCTACTACACCATAACAGGAGTCTAGAGAAGTGGAATGCAAAGCTAGATCCGCAACTCACGCAGAAAGATTGGGAATATTGTTGTAAATTGACTTGTGCGCTTACACCCAATGGCAATTTACGCATTCTCCACTTTAAATACCTTCATCAAATGTATTACACGCCACGCAGGCTCCTTCAATATGGCCTTAGGGACACGGACATCTGTAAGAGATGTGGTGCCCCCGGCGCAGATTTCTGGCACCTGGCATGGGAGTGTGCGAGTGTTCGAGCTTTCTGGGTTTCCATCACTACCACATTGCAAAGGATGACTGGTCTCGCACTGGACTGTACCCCACATGTATGTTTGTTGGGACTGACACCAACCCTGAAGGGGGATGGGAGTAGATTTGTAACTATTGCTTTATTATTAGCAAAACGCAGGGTGGCTATGTCTTGGGAGAGCCGGGTGAGCCCCTCTTCTAAACAATGGTTGAAAGATATGGTCTACTGTTGTGACACCCTGGCCCTGTACGCTGAAGAACTCCCGGCTACCTCTAGGCCCAGGGACATTTGGGATCCTCTGTTGCAATATCTCCAAGCACGTGTTGATGAGATACCATCTACCTCTGATGTATAGCCCTAATGTGTGTTGTCGTTGCTATAGCTAATTGTATTGCACTGTATGTAATGATCTCTGTACCGTCTGCACTATTGTACCTTTCTAGCCACGAATTGTTTTGCTGTTACTAGGTTTAAAATGTATGATGTGTACCTACATCTGTCACATAAGTAACTTTCAATAAAACTTAAAAAAAAAAAAAAAAGATTTACAAGAGCACCAGTTACAGTACCCAAGACATTCATTTGTTGAGTTACTGGCTCGCAAACCGGCAGCTCTAGCTGCCCACTGATATACTATTAGTGCCGGCGGCGCTAGGTAATGGGATGTTGCATTCTTTTTGGCACCTGTCCCGCGTTTCCTTATCATTAAACAATTCGCCTTTGATTACCTGCTGCATGTCCTGCTGCCTTTGCATCGTTGATGCGTGAATAAACACCAAGCCCCACACAATCTAGAACTGCCGGGATATGGCACCGTCTCTGATATTGACTTGCCAAGGGCTACACGCATTGATATACTATTAGTGCCGGCGGCGCTAGGTAATGGGATGTTGCATTCTTTTTGGCACCTGCCCCGCGTTTCCTTAGCATTAAACAATTCGCCTTTGATTACCTGCTGCATGCCCTGCAGCCTTTGCATCACTGATGCGTGAATAAACACCAAGCCCCACACACTCTAGAACTGCCGGAATATGGCACCGTCTCTGATATTGACTTGCCAAGGGTTACACGCATATCCGCGCCACTGCCTGTATAACCGACCTGGTAACTACAGCCCCCACTGTACTGCGATCTCAACCACCGTACCACCAACTACAGATGTCTCCGGCCTCTCTGGGCATGGCTGCTGTTACAGCTAGTCGCTGTGCCATCCCACACTGTTTTCGCCCACCGGAAATGCAGATTGTTCTGGGTAATTATGTGGAACTGCCCTGAGTGTACCGCAGTAATATAGCCCCATGTGGCCCTGCAACTCCGGCCTCTCTGGGCATGGCTGCTGGTACAGCTAGTCGCTGTGCCATCCCGCGCTGTTTTCACCCACTGGAAATGCAGATTGTTCTGGGTAATTATGTGGAACTGCCCTGAGTGTACAGCAGTAATCTAGCCTCATGTGGCCCTGCGCACCAAGCGAACACAGAAAAATTACCCAAGGGTTATACACAATACAGAAATACTATTTACTAGAGCCTCATGTTAGAATTATTACTGAAGAAAACTGATGCGGTGTGCCTGCCCAGAGAAAGGTTTTGGGAAATGGGACAACAGTAACCCGCCTTGATATGCAGTAACCCATATATAGCATTGCATGCTGCCTGAGTGTCTTGCCCCCCAATTCCCCAGCCCGCAGCGATATCTTACACGCAGGCTTCCTATCTCCTTTAATATACACCGCTTCTGGTCCCTTTGCTCACTGGACCTTAGCCTGCCTAATGAGGCATAACAATGGGTTCGTGCATTCAACCATGCAGTCTTATGTGGTATGGTATAATAATGTTCGCGAGGCCCCTCGATATGCTGCCCGCATTGCAATAGCGCATCCCATTGCCGCATATATGGAAGGCTGCCTGGCACCTTGCCCCATCGTTTTGCATGCTTTGTCTGAAGGACCGCTGCGTGAGTCTGCGGTTAAGCCTAGATGCAAAGCGCGGTGGAGCCACCCCGCCAGCCCTGCTGTGTACACTTGGGTCACCCGGCCCCCCCAGTGTGATCACCCATCCGGTGCAGCAACGGCAGAACTGTTAATGCGTTAGCGCCAAGGGGGGGAAAGTTAATTTTGTTGTCACGCCAATACTAATTATACCTGTATACGGCTGTGTCCCTATTTGGTTACCCTACAGCACTCCTCCACTGAATGGCATGCACTACCCCCCAGTGGTTTTGCTTCCTTAGGATGGTGAGCCAACACCAAGACTTGAACTCCCTTCCTTTGCTCTAAAGCAGGCCGCTGTAGTCTTTACTCCACCACCCCTCTCTACATTATAACCCTACCGTACAATTCACAAAACCGACCCTACTAGGCAATTTGCAGCGTTTCGAAGGAGGCTCTGTATTGCATTCGGGCTATACTACTTCACAACGAAGCTGGCTATATCTACCCCGAGCCCATTTGCACCTCCCATACATCCCATCCGAAACAGTTACCATACGGGACACGGAATCCTTCACCCATGTCTGCTGGTACCAGTATGTTGGCCATCATCAAGTTCCTGCTAGTCGCCGTCTTGAGACCATGTTGCCGCCATGTCCACGCGGTGCGCCTCCCGTAAGCATATAAGGGAAGATAAAACAAGCAATCAATGTTTGGTGCGCTTCCGCCTTTTAAGGAGCATTTATTCCTGAATTTAGTTAGTTGCACTTATTGTACCGCATGACACCAAGGCAGATGCATTTATTTAACCGTGACTGAGGAGGCTCAACCTTACACACATACAATACATACACTAAGCCTCAGAAATGTAGCTTGGATCTAGCGTCGAGGCTTGAACCTCGTACCGCCATATTCTAACTTGGCAGGTCTGGCTATAACGCCACCTCCTCCTCAGTAAACAAGGCTATCGTGTTACACCTACGCGTCACCATATAGGCGCGGCCCCCTTCTAGCGCTGCCTCCTACTCCCGTACCGTGTGCCCTTTAACCAACACAACAGCGAGCCGTCATTACCGCCGCCCCCCTACGCGGAGCGGCCGCATTGTCCCTGTCAATAAAGTTTTCTACCAGACTCGCGAGTCTGGCAGAAATCCAGGTCTGATAGGAATCCAGCGCGGCCTCCTAATCCCGTACAGTGCACTTTTAGCCAACACAGCCGCGAGCCGCCATTACCACTGCCCCCACATACGGGCACGGCACCTGCCTATTGCAGCGCCGCATATTTTTATCGTACACAACAAAATGCACCAATGCGTATTGCGCCATCCCTCTAGCTTACAGTGCACCTTCAGCCATCGCAGCCGCGAGCCGCCATTACTACCGCCCCCACATACGGACGCGGCACCCGCCTCTTGCAGCGCAGCATATTTTTATTGTACACCCGGGCCGCCATCACCGGGCTTCCCCGCCTACCCACGCGGCCTCGCATCCCACACTCCTCGCATACGGGGGTCAACAGCCCCCGCATCCTGTATTATTAAACGCCCCATTATGCGGGTGACACACTACGCCACGGCCCCCTCCACCCCAGCCTGCCACACTCAGCCAGCCGCCGACATGAAACCTCGCTCCACGTCGACGATGCTCCTGCAGCACGGCCGAGGTCCAAGGGGACAAAGAGGACGAAACCACTGGGGCGCAGCCTTAAGTAACCTACCAGGTTCTCTGCGCACCCCGATGACATCACCTCACCCCTCCTTCGTCCAGCCCCTTTCTTAGCCCCGGGGAGGAGGCTCTGTCCCGTGGCGCAACTTAGGGCGCCCCTCCCCTAGGCGCGGGGGGCGCCTGTTCAATACTTTTTTTGGAAGAATGGCAAAATCATGGGCCACCGCACCGTGAACAATCCTTCCCCCAACAGTGCCTCTTCTGATTTCTCTGTGCCTCTAACGGCATGGTTTGTCTTCTTTCCACTGCAGGGAGCGCAGTGTCAGCGCATAAATATTAAACACGGTAAATGCTACGCTATTACAATAATCTCGTACCGTGTAACAACAGAAGTAAAAGGGCCAGTAGCCATGGGAGGTTACAAATGAAGACAAGGCCGAACTAAGGAGGGACTAATTAGCCGATTACTGAATGAGAAGCCAGCATTTACAAAGGACAAAGACACAAGCCAATGAAAAATATGGGCGGAGAGTGGGCGGAGCTTCAAGTCTATACTTTAATACTACATGCCTCGCAGCGCATGCGCACTGACAATGGGCTCGACCTAAAAATAAGAGGGGGGGGAAATGACCCTTCAAATGTATATCCTTTTTCTACTGGACGAATGTGTTACGATTCCCCCCATCATCTGTTATTTTTGCATTTGTTGCCCTAATTGAGAAGGGTATGACCGGGCGTGTGTCCCGTGCTCGCTACGCCCCCAGATTCAAGCTAGCCTGGCTGAAGAGGGGTGTTACCCCGAAACGGGTCCCAGGATGCTTGTTTCTGGTCCAGGGAGGGCCTGGCCTGGCAGTTCGGGCTAGACTGTTCCCATGGGGAGTAGGGCCAAGAGTGATCTGCGTATGGCTGGGTCTAAACTGGAATGGCGTGGCGTGCAAAAAAACGATGGGGCAGATTTACAATTAACTAACGCAGCACGGCGCAGCAAGTCATTTTGCTGCGCCGCGCTGCGTAAGTTTGGAAAGCACAGGGATGCGACATATTTACAAGAATATGTCGCATCCTTGTGCTTCCCCTGCGCTGGCGCTCAAACTGCAGCCATAGTGCCGGCGCAGGCACCCTTGCACCATGGTGCAAGGATGCTCATGCGTCGTGGGGAGATTGTTTGTGCAGGAAGGGGCACCTTCCTGCACAAAAACAATCACTACAACCATTTTCCTCTTTCAATGCGTGCTGTAGAATGCAGCACGCATTGAAAGAGGAACAAACGAGGAGAAATGAAAACATTTCTCCTCGGAGCGCCTCGCTACGCCACCTCTAAGGTGGCGTAGCTTTCAGACGCATCTCCAGAGTTACGATTTCTCGTAATTCTGGAGATGTGTCTTGTTCCATGAGTGTTGCGTGGGAACACCCACAGCAACACCCATGGAACGCCCCTTCACCGCAAAGTGCTGCGTGTGAATGGGCCGTATTTACAAGGAGAGGAAAAGTCACGCAGGGTGGCTTTTCCTCTCCTTGTAAATATGGAGCAGCCCCCTGCGCCACCAGTACGTCACAAAAAGTGACGTACTGGTGGCGCAGGGGCTTGTAAATCTGCCCCGATGGATTTAACACAGATCTGTGACTGGGAGCGAATGTTTGATTTTTCAGCATTCCGTCCATCATCTGTTTTTTTTTTACATTTGTCGACCTAAGTGGAAGGGTATGCGCAGACTTGGGTCCCGTGCTTGCTGCGCCACCAGATTCAAGCTAGCCTGGCTGAAGAGGTATGATACCTCGAAGAGAGTCCCAGGATGCTTGTTTCTGGTCCAGGGAGGACCTGGCCTGGTAGTTCGGGCTGGACTGTTCCCATGGGGAGGAGGGTCAAGACTGATTTGCATATGGCTGGGTCTAAACTGGAATGGCATGGCATGCAAAGAAACAATGGATTTAACCCAGATCTGTGACTAGGGGTGAATGTTTGATTTGTTCAGCATTCCGTCCATCATCTGTACTTTTTGCATTTGTTTATTTGAAAGCTCCATTACACATCCTCCCCTCAACAATGTGTCTAGTTAGTATTGATTTGGCAACTTTTATGGACTTGAAGTATATTAGGCTAAGGCATGTGTATTTTTCCTACATCCAGGCACTGAACATTTCATTGCCTGCTGCATGACACCCAGTGGCACTTGGCACCGCTATGTTTAATATCTAGGAGCTAGAAATTATCATTGCGGAAAAGATGCTAATAGAGAAATCTGATTACATCTGTCTAATCACTGCGGGGCATTGTGTACTTTTCACATTACTTGCCATTGTTCCTGTTGGGCCAAGTCGCATTAACTAAATTGGTTACGTATGTATGTATGTATGTATGTATGTATGTATGTATGTATGTATTTATGTATTTATGTGTATGTTATTTATATAGCACAAAATTAGGCAAAAAGCTGTACAAGTTCAAAGGCAAGCTTAACGTGAGTGAGTAATAGGAGAGGAAGCTGAGCTGTGGATGGGTAATGCATTGTGATGTAGTATTCTTTGAAGAGGTGAATCTTCAACCCTTTTCGAATTTGAAACAGCGTTGGGGCGGTCTTGATGGATAGGATACGGCAATGTTGTTCCAGAACCTGGGTGCATAGACGGAGAAAGCTTGTTGCCTTGTTGTTTTCTTTTTTACACTTCTTATTTTGCAGTCTGATAGTTTCCTGACTGCAGCTGTGCTGAGAACCATTAGATATGGTGAGCATGTCTGCAAAATAAGTGAGGGTGCTGGTTGTCATGGCTTTGTAAATAGTGCAGCTGGTGTTGAATCTGGTGCGGGCTGGCAAGGAGAGCCAATGGAGTTTCATAACGATGGGGGTGATGTGATCATATTTCTTCAGGCTCTGGGTTGCCAGTGTGGAGTCCGGGAGGCTATAGAGTAGGGCATTTCCACGATCCAGATGTGAGAGTAGAATGGCTTGAACAGCAGTACTGAAGTCACTTTGTGGAAGAAACGTTTTGACTTTCTTTAGAAAAGACAACTGAGACTAGGCCTTCTTTGTGTTATTTGGCAATGTGTTCATTTAGGGAGAGGTTGGTGTCCAAGTGAATCCAAGCGATTTGTCATTCCGTGAAAGTTGGGGTTCAAAGCCGTCACAGTTCATGTAATTGAGCCAAGTTTGTACTGTATCTTGTTGTTTTACCATTGTTGTTATGCTACAGTGCCTCTTGTACTACTTTGTCAATCTTTCACTAGTCTATTTGTGTCACTAATGGAGTTTAGAAACCCAATGTGAGTGGAATTAGTGTGGAGCAAAATTGTTGCTTTGGGGAAACTGTTGCCACCACTTTCTGAGGGTAGCCTGACAGTCTCTGATTTTGAAAGGTACTACCTAGTGGCCCATCTGTAGTAGGTTGCCAGGTGGCTTGACTAAGATAAGCATAGCAAGGCAACATATATACAGAGAGCCCTAACTCTGCTAACCGCCTAGGCAACATAATCTCCTTGAAGTTAATTGCACATAGTTCAACTATCTTAGATTTAATTAACGCTACATACCGGACAGGCATAGTTCCCCTCCCTTGGAAACAAGCAATGGTTAAAGCCTTGCTGAAAAAACCAAATTTGGACCCTGAAATGTTAGGGAATTATCGCCCCATCTCATTGTTACTAGGGATCAGCAAAATTGCTGAAAAACATGTGAATGTTGTTCTGTCCGGGTTCTTGGAAAATAATAACTGCCTTCACCCATCTCAGACTGGCTTTAGGCCCCAACAAGGCACAGAAACCGCTCTGTTAGCGGTGGTAGAGGGTACCAGGAAAATTTTGGATAACGGGGGCTGCGCTGTCATCGTGCTCTTAGATCTGAGCGCAGCCTTCGATACGGTTAATCATCAGCTGCTCATTCAGAGGCTTAGAGATATAGGAGTGACTGATTTGGCCCTTGAATGGATTTCTTCCTTTTTGGATGATCGATCTTTCCAGGTGTTTCATGAAGACTCTATCTCTGACCCTCTACCCCTTCGATGTGGGGTCCCTCAGGGATCCTCCTTGTCCCCCACTCTTTTAACGTATATATGAGCTCCTTGGCAGGTGTTGTGGAGCCTTTCGGCATTCAAATTGTCACATATGCCGATGATACGCAGCTGATTGTCTCTTTTAATCAGCTCAACACCATCGTCCCGGACTGGGCAATGTGTCTTCGAGAGATCGCAGTGTGGATGGAGGGTTCATTCCTGAAGCTCAACGGATCTAAAACGGAGCTTATGTTTCTGGGTAAACCTTCTATACCCAACATAATAACCTCGTGGCCGAGTTGTTTCGGTCCTCCACCTCCCCCAAAGATTATATCAAGAGTTTGGGAGTCTGGCTTGACCGTAACCTCGATTTTGGGGAACAAGCAAGGAAGGTTGCTGGCAGCTGTTTTGGGCTGATGAGGATGCTACGGAAAATCATTCCCCTCCTTCCTATCTCCGCAAGGAAAGTGGTAGTCCAGTCCCTTATACTTTCTAGGCTCGACTATGCCAATGCCCTATACTTAGGAACATCTTGCTCCACGATTAAGAAATTACAAACTGTTCAAAATTGTGCGGCACGACAACTCATGAATATCCCCAGTCGACAGTCAGCAGGGGCCGCTCTGGCCGCCCTTCACTGGCTGCCTATCCAACAGAGAGTGCAGTTTAAGGTGCTCTGTATCACACACAAGGTGCTGTTAGGCCCTAGCCCACCTATCACACGATCTCTCATGTCCTTTTATCATCCTGAGAGAACCCTGCGATCGTGTAATAAACGGCTGGTGGTTGTTCCTAGAATTAGGAAGGCCCGCACAGGGGGTCGCCTCTTTTCATATAATGCTGCTAGGCTTTGGAACTCCCTCCCCCTTGACATTCGGTGTGAAACTAACCATCTGGCCTTTCGGAAACGCATAAAAACCTTCTTGTTTCCATGACTGAGATGTAGACTATGAATTCGGCCTCTAGCGCTGGGATGCCTTTGGTAACCATGCGCTCTATAAATGCTTTACAATTACAATTACAATTACAATAGTTGCAGGGAAAGGTGGTGTGTGATAAATGAATGCAAAATATAATCGGCATCAAATTTGCCTGTATGGTGTCTCCCCAGATTTAGGAGACTTACAAAGGTGATACCTACCTGAGAATTGAGGAATTAGATCAGAAATACACCTTCTTACTAGGACAGTTGTTAATAAATTATTTTATTGCTATACTACAGCATACGTAAGGGAGTAAAAATATCAAACCACATGAACATAACAATCAAAAAATTGGATAAACAACTTTCAGCTTCTCAACCCGAATAAGACTGAAATACTATTATTTTCTAACTCTAATAACAACAAATTTAACACTTCAGTTCCCAATGCACTGAAGCAAGATGGCTTTTCTCATTTCCCTCTTCCTCCGTGAAATCACTCGGATTCACACTGGTGAAGAACCTCTCCTTCATCCCACTCTTAAATAGCACCACCAAAGCTGCCAACTTTCAGTTGCAGAAACTCGAGAAAAATCAACACTTGATCTCACAAGATCACCTTAAAGCAGCTATCCATGCTCTGGTGAACTCAGTACTAGACTTCCATCACTCCACTCACAGCTCTACTGCATTCAGCCACCACGCTGATAAAGTCATCAAAGAAATGTGACCACATTACCCCTATTCATGGACCTCACTGGCTCCCCAACCCAGCATGAAAATAATACACAATCTGGTGCCTGGTTCACAAAGTCATCCACAATGACAGCCCACTTTATAGCTCCAAATTCCTGAACAGTTCTTGAACTCACTCGTTCAAGAGGACGAAGGAGCTGGAACTCACTGCTGTTGTACGTTCCCCATTTCTCATTCTCTGAAGCCACACGCTCCATTCGGAACTGGTTATGACTTAAGCTAAGAACACTTACGATTATCACTATCTTCAGGAAGAATTTTAAAAAAAAGTCCATCTATTCAGTTAATCCCTGACCAAACAATAATCATCTAGGGTGTAAACGTTCTGCCTGAAGGGCCCTAGAATCCACGGGTCCCGGCTCACTATATAAATGTGTAAAATAAATAAACCTCTAGTTTGAGTGAGCACTACTGACACCTTGATTCGAGGAGTCCTGAAAATGCTGACATGTGGAATGCTGTGTCAAGATGAGCACTGTAATATAACAATCCATCTGACTGATCTAGACTTAATGTTTATTGCAATTACTTATTTTTGTTTTGGTAAATTGTTCTTTCTTTGTAACAGTGGAATATGATCAACAGCTGTCTGTGCAGTGAGTGAAGATTTAATTTGTGTTTCTTTTATTCATGTGTTATGGAAGAACCATAATTTAAAAAAAAAAAATCCTTTGGTGGATAATTAATTGAACGACTCAGTAACACCATAATACATAACTTTCTCTAAACTTTGCAGGACACCTTTGGGGCAATATGTTCATCACAATTACTGAGTGCATTGAAATTCATTGTTTGCCTTCCAAACTCCTGATCTAACTCCTTGTGTCATCTTTACACAACTGGGGACAAATGTTAAGAGCAAGGATAGTAGTGAACCCTTTTGGTACCTCTGTCAGCTAAATCCTTGAATGAATTCACACATCTTCCTTTGTCCCTCCTATACTGTGGGAATGGATGCTGGCTTTTGTCAACAGCTACGGCTTACATTCTGCACTTATCTTGTAATCCTAATAACCATGTCTCAGACCGGCAAAGGTTAGACCTGTTCACCACAGTCACAAAAAACTATAGAGAAAACTTAACACAGATAGGGAAAACTATTCCGGAGCTCCCTCCCAGCCATGTGCAATATTTCAGTCTTTAGCCAATTTCTCTTAATGCCCTCCCATACCACATATTTCTGCATGTGTGAAGTGGGACAATAGTCTCCAGGCTTTCGCCCTGCCATAACCATGGCCCCAGCTCGGCTCCTTATCAATGACCCACCACTAACAGGCTGTTTCTGTTGTGGGATCACCTTCACAGTTTGGCCCTGACCATGTAGGCAAGTTGCTCCTTCCCTTCCTTGCACCTTCCATATCCTCTGCATTGCCATTCCCACTCCTCCTGTCACACATCATCAGAGGTGATTCTAGAGGATCTAACTTTTGCATTGCCACATGTATTGGGTTTAGCGAAAGACGGAGACCATCTTGGAATGAGAACACTATCCAAAAGGAAGCAAAAAGAGGCCATCCAACACCTCCACCACTTTGCAGTTTCTGATGGTGACAAAATGAGGCCATCCTAAGCAGTTCCTTCCATGACACTACCCAGGCTTCTGATGGCCCCTGTCATAGTACGCTTGGGCAGGGATCATCTTTGAATGTTCGGAGGCTTGGGGGAAAAGGTGGTTTAAACCAAAAATGCTGATTTCTATTTCAGTAGGTTATAATGGGCATTTTTAGTAGCCAAAATCCAGAAATCCTACATATTAAAACATTTCCCTTTTGTCCCACCTGTGAATCTTTTGCCTCCTTCATTGAACTCACCCCTTGTGCCTCCTGGAACCCATGTGAATTCTACCTGCTCCCATGATCTTCCATGTTTTGTGGCTTTCTGACTCACCCTGTATAGTGTCTTGTAAATAAAAGAACGCTGGAACTCTTTTGGTTCCCACTGTACACCATAGGCCTGTGACGTACATGTTGGAGAGATGAGTTGAAGGAAGGCTTAGAATGTTGAGTTATGACTTTTACGCTGTGAAATAATGACATATAAAATTACTCTCTGTGTGTGGCGTGGTTATTGGCAAGTTTCTGGGCTGGCAGGATGCTACAACTGGCGATGAGATAGGGGATATGAAGTCCGTACACTGAAAGCGCTCTTCCAGAGAGTTTGCTGTGATCCAGTAAACTGCTTGTGTGTGCCATGTGTGCCGCAGTCGAAGTGCAGAATCGACGCTGGCACCGGTGGAGTCTCAGCGCAATGCCAGCCTGTGCAAAACGCCTAAAGATAAAGAAAGCGACATTGAAAGTCTATGTTTTGGTGGTCAGGAACTGAATGAAATGGCCGCAAATAAAAGGTACTGGGTATTTACTCTAATTAATGCCATATGCTATAAGGAGTAAGAACGCTAAAGGCGAATACAACCAGTTGACAAAAGCAGCGCACGGCAATAGTTCAGTACAGATTAAACTGAAATTGATGTGCTATGAAACAGAGATTAACCAGGTGTTTGTGAAGAAACATTTAAGCACAAAGCCGGCCAAATATCATAATGCTATCTACTTTCATGAACTAGTAGCATACAAGGTTGATCTACTTCCCGAAACCATTAACGAATCATCTTTCCATAACGTGCTGAGGGGCGATCCCAGAAAGAGGGTCAAAGGGGTTGTGTTTGACAGTTGCGTGGCCCACCACCAAAGCTGCCGCATAGGGGCACAGAACAGCTCCCTAGACCGCCATTGTTGCATCCTTAGGGTGTTCTTCCCCTGGACTTTTTGCCTTTTGCCTCCATGTTTTTCTGATTCTTTTTGTTCACCTTAGGACTCTGAGCACTTTACCACTGCTAACCTGTGCTAAAGTGCATGTACTTCTCCCCTAAACATGCCTGTCATCAATACACGTCTTGGTTGGGTGACAGCTACTCTTTGTGCCAGGTCTGGTGGCTTAGTGGCCTAATGCGTCCACTGTAGGGGCCTGTGCTCGACCTCATGGTCACAGGTTCAAATACCGGTGGGTCCACTCAGCCTTTCATCTTTCTGAGGTCAATAAAATGAGTACCATTGAGTGGGGTAACAATAAACATCTGTTATTCAGCGCCAAGAGGCCTATGGGTGAATGTGTGCTTTACAAATACACATGTTGTGCATTCCCTCTAGACAGCCTCAAACACAGGAAGCTGAGCACTCATCTGCATTCTGATGGGTCTTCCTGGCAGGGAGGATGGGAGGGACTGATACGTACACTTCAATTGGTAGTGCCCTTTCCACACACACAAAGCACTGATTTACCCCCACAGATAGCCTGACAAACAGGACTGGGGTGAAAGGGATCATTGTGCACTTCAGAGAGCTGCTTTGAAGTCACCCCCTACATCAAAGGAACTTTTGGGTATAAGTACTGGGTCTCTGGATCTTGAACTGAACCTCTGTCAGAAGAACTGCTGTGCCGCATAAAGGACTCAACTGGACTGCTTTTCTGCTTGTTGCTCTGCTGTCTGTTGCTCCCTGACTCGGCTGAAGGACAGCTGGACTCTGCCTTCCCTCCAAGTGATCGCCAAGGGCTTGCCTCCTGTTTTCTGAAGTCTCAGGGACACAAAGGACTTCCTGCAATTATGCTGGTGCTGCTGGACTCTGCCTTCTGTGAGTCCTACACTTGCCTGAGGTGCCATCTCCAAGTTCTGGGCCTCAGAAGTGGGTTCTGAGGCTGTTTTCTACAAAACCGACGCATCATCACCACTGTGCCGATCGGAACTGATGCATTGCCCTTCGATGCAGAGGCTGTTCAACGACAGAGGTTCAACAGCCTGCGTGGCCTGACTTTTGATGCTCTGCTCGGCTCAACAACAAAACATTGCCTTCACTTCAGCAGAGCTCAACAACGACGCAACGATTCAACTGCGAGGAAAAGATTGATCGTGCCCTCATCGTTGACGCCCGACTGCTCTGTGCCAAGCTATCAGAGGGTGAGCACAGGTTATCTTTTAGCGTGTATCTAGCTTACCCTGACTAGAGAGGTGGTCCCTTCCTGGCCTGGGTGCATACCTCAGCCAACCAGGAATCCCATTTCTAACATTGGTGATCAGCGGTGAGGATAGGACTTGTGTTTGTGCAATACCATATAGTAACTCATTCGTCACTACAACTCTATACTTAGACCAATCTGAGTCTTTTTCAATTCTCCCTGTTCTGACATATTTAGATTTTTTCCATAGTCCTTTTGCCCTAGTCCCTTTTTTTCTGCAATGTTTGAGGTCCTGCCTGGCACAATGGAATTTGAGCTGGCTATTCTGGAGGCAAACACAGAGGCACCCAGCTCGAGGGGTTCTGCCAGGAGAAAGGGGTGTTCCATATGGGAAGTGCCAAGAAGGCAGAGCTTCAAAAAGCCTTAAGAACATGGGCAGCAGCCCACCCAGAGGGAGAAATGGATGAGAAGGAGGGCTCTGTGTCTGAGGAAGTACCTGACAGAGGGTCTTGTCATGCAGCCTACGGAGGGGTGGAGCACTTTTCTCTCAGGACTGGCAGTCCACTCTAGACTAGGCTGCTGTGTGTCTTCAAAGAGCCTGTCCCCAGAGGAGCTGGCGGACAAGAGGTAGGAGAGAAAACTAAAGTTAGAGCTGGCCAAGATGGAGAAGGACAAGGAGCAGCTGGTTGCCCTTGCTAAACTTGAGACAAAGCAAGCTCTAGAGGAGAAGACGCTAGCCATAGAGGAAAGGAAGATGACCCATGAGCAAAGCATCGGAGAGCTTGATATTAGAGCGCTCCAAGTGGGGTCCAGCAACAGCAATATTGGTGGCAGCATTCCTGCAGTATCTTCATGAGTCCAGGTTTCATATCCCCAAAGATAAGGTGCAAAATTATGTAGTGGGGGATGACATAGATAAATGGTGGTTGGCAGCCTATGAAGTGGCTTTGAAAGCGCACAGAGTCTCAGCGAGGTTCTGGGGGGGGTAGTATTTGGCTGTACATGCCCACTGTTGGGAGGGACACACTCCTTATACCAGAGGTGTGGGACCAGACCAACTACACTGCCATGAAGACCATTTTAGTAAGTAAGTTTGGGTTGACACCTGAGAAGTACAGGCAACAGTTCAAGGCCAGTCACAAATTCTCTACACAAACATGGGTGGATTTTCTGGACTAGGCTGGTAAGGTACTGAAGGGCTGGGTGAGGGGCAGCAAAGTTAATGATTATGAAGGGTTGTACAACTTGTTTTTGAAGGAGCACATTCTTGATACTTCTTTTCCAGAGCTGCGCCAACACCTGGTTGATAACAAGCTTACTGAATCCAGGAATCTTGCTGAGGAGGCGGAGCTCTGGGTCAGCACCAGAGTGTCCAATAAGGTATCGGGGGGGACTCCCAAAATGGTGGTCAGGGTTCCCAACAGAAGAAGGAGGGGGTGAGGTAAAAAGACTGAGTTCTCGAAAAGCTCCCCAAAACAACTCACAGGAGAAAGGGTCTGGGTCACATTCCCAATCAGGCCACCAGAAGAATACTTACCCTGACAAAGGTCAGCAGCCCAAGCCCATCCAGTGATATCAGTGCTACGAGTAGGGACACTACAAGGGGGATCACAAGTGTACATAAAGAGCACCACCTCCCACTAGAGTAAAGATTCCAGCGGTGGCTAGTGTAGTGCTGGTGGAGGAATTTGTCCCAGTTAATGGGTGGGGGTTACCTTAGTGTCCCTGGGTGACAGTTAGATGGTTCCTAAGATCCATGTGGCCTCAAATACTACTAAGTATAGGCAGTGGGTCACCATCAATAGGCAAGGTGTGAAGGCTCCGACGGATACAGGAGCCAGTATGACTATGGTAAGGAGTGAGCTGGTTTCCCCCAAGCAGGTAATTCCTAATGCATTCTATCAAGTTCTGGTTGCTGACTACAGAGAGGGTCACTATATTGTGGCCCTTGTTTCATTTGAGTGTGGGAGGGTCAGGGCTTCTGAAAGTTGCAGTGATCCCTGCCATGCCTGTCGACTGTTTGTTAGGTAATGACCTGAAGCACTCTATCTGGAAGGAAGTGGAACTCAAAGCTCATATGGAGATGTTACGGTTACCAAAGTGCCACAAGATCCATGGCTGCTCAGGAATGGAGTGAAGAAGGGTCGGTGCCTGGAACAATGTCCCAGCCAGCTGCTAGGAAGGGGAAAGGCAGAAGGTGTGGTAAACCATCCCCTGAATGTACCTCCAGTGAGATGGATGGGGCACCTGCGGTGGCCGCCCCCGAGTCCACTGAGGAGGACATTGCTTCCCTTGGTGACCGGCCTGAGCTTGCTGGATGGCATGTGTCACTCCCCGAATAATCACTAACCTGGGGGTTTCCAGAATCCACAGGAACGAAGAGGAGTCCCCCTCGCTCCAAGAAGGTAGTGCCACGAGGAGGAAAGATACTACTCCAACATAGACCACTCTCTCCAGAGAGACAGGGGATGGGGAAAGAAAAGATCCAGAGAAAGATCACACCGCTTCCACTCAATCCACAGAAGCAGATCACATCTGGTTTGTAAAACGCAGGAATCATGTAACTGTATGGGAGAGAACCAGACAACCTATTAGTACATCCTAATACCCCTCTATGGTGGCTAGAGTTGAAGTCTAGTGCAATTCAGGCATGAGAGACATCCACTTACCCAATTCGCAAGTCTCTCATTCCTCTCAGGAAATGTAGAAAGTAGGAGTTATCATTACTCCTATTAAGATAGCCAGAGTCCGTGATAATATTTCTCACGTGTAGGGAAAATAGTGAGGAAGGAAGGCTTTGGAAGTCCAAATTTTATAAAGATGAACGCAAATATGTCTCCCAGGTAATCAGTTTCAGTTTGATGAAGGGTTAATTATCGTAGCGTAAGCTCCTGCTTACAAGTGCGATCATGCATTGGAAAATACAGAAAGTCTTTTGCAAGTCTCGCTACAACTTACACAAGTAAATTAAACTCTTAAAAGCGGGGAGCACCCTGTGGGAATCCAGAGTTCTCTTTGTCTCTCTCTCGCGGCAGAGAGCAGGCAGCTGCGAAGCCTTTAAACGCCGCTCCAAAGTCAGCGTGTAACACCAGCGGCAGTTTGTTGCGGTGAACGGCTGAAAAGAACGAGAAAGCAGCTCCTCCAAGAACGAGTGATTCAGCGGTTCACTAGGGGGAAAGAATGAGCACAGCCAACCAGTTTAGGAGGAACAGGGGAACAACATCAGCTAGAATCCGATGCCGTCTTAGAGTTGAGCAGAGTTTCCGCTGGAACAGCGTATCCAAAGGGGCGTGGTCACGATCCAGGAACAGTAAGCCAAGCAAGGGCTTGTTTCGTAGATGTTACTTTTTCTTCTAGGTCTGAGGGAATGTCAATAAATGATGCGTTTCAAGATAAAACGTACAATATTGAGTTGTATGTAGCAAATGTGCGATAAGGGAACCTCGTCAATACTCATACTAGAATTGCACCAAAACCTTCAAATCCGACTCCAACCTATGGAACAGGACCCCTGAGGCCTGACAGTTCTCCCACCCAAAGGCCAATTATTCGGGCGAGGTTTCTCGGGATGAAGGGCGTGAAACCGGCGAAACAAGATAGGTGCATGTGCTTGTTCTGCAGGTTCCCATGATCTATCCTATGCCTTTGTGTCTTCAGGAATCGAGGATGCGTTTCACTTCGTATTCTATTTCACCTTCTACAGTGACAGGAGGGGGTGGGAGGGCAGGATCAGAAGAGGGAATATAATGTTTTAACAGTGAGGTGTGAAAAACAGGATGGATACGCATATCCTCAGGTAGGTCTAGTTTTAGGGTAACAGGGGAGATAACTTTCTTTACTGGGTATGGTCCTATGTATCTGGGTTGTAGTTTTCTAGGACCTTCTAATCTCAGATTTCTAGTGGATAACCATACTTGGTCGCCAACCTCATAGGATGGAGCAGGGCGTCGATGTTTATCTGCCTGTTGTTTCATTACATCTTTGGCTAGTTGTAATTCATGTTTCGCTTTCTCCCATATCTTTAAAAGGGTGTCATGATGTGTCTTAACAGCAGTGATGTCAATTAAATGTATGGGTAGAGAGAAAGGCACAAATCTGGGATGGTGTGCATTAGCGAAGAAAAAGGGTGACACTCCAGTGGAAGAATGCGTGGTGTTGTGGTAAGCAAATTCTGCTAGTGGAAGAGCCTGAATCCATTCATTCGTGATAGTGGTTAAAAGGCAGCGCAGATATTGTTCTAATGTTTGATTAGTTCTCTCGGTTTGACCATCTGTCTGCGGGTGGTATGCCGTGGATAATCTATGATCAATGTCTAGAACTGTACACATCCCTTGCCAAAATCTAGACACAAATTGTGTCCTCTGTCGGACACGATAACAGAGGGTATCCCGTGGAGTCTTACTATTTGTTCAATGAATACATTCACCAGTTCTTTAGCCGTAGGGAGCTTTTTTAGAGGTATGAAATGTGCCATTTTAGTAAGCATATTTACTACCACAAAAATAGTAGTATGCCCTTGCACTCTTGGAAGATCGGTAATGAAGTCCATGCTTATGGAATGCCATGGTATTTGAGGAATTGATAGGGGTTGTAATAAACCAGCAGGGGCACAATGAGATGCTTTTTGTCTAGCACAGATAGTACAGGCATTCACATAAGTTAGCACATCCTTAGCCATCTTTTCCCACCAAAACCATCTCTGGCATGTTTGTAGGGTCTTCTGCCCCCCTGGATGTCCTGCTAGGGAGCTCTTGTGACACCATTACATAATCTGATGTTGTATGTCCACTGTAGGAACTAATAACTTATCGCCATGATAGTATAGCACTTTTATGTTATTCTCAGGGTTTTTTAACCACTCGAGAACAGGTATATCAGAATAAGCCAACTTCAATTGTTCCAGGAATTCAGTTGAACCTTTCACCAATCTATCCCCTACTCCAATTATCTTCTGACTTGGAATAATGGGAAGACTCATATCCGAATCATACTTATTTTCTTTACCTAATCTAGATAAGGCATCCCCCATGTCTTGTTGCGCACCAGGACGGTATGTGATGATGAAATCATATTCACTAAAAAATAGAACCGATCTCATCCATCTCGGTGTGAGTGCTCTAGCTGATCTAAACAATTGTAAGTTTCTATGGTCGGAATAGATAGTGACTGTATGAGGTGTTCCCAATAGATAGTGTCTTCATTCTTGAAAAGCGAGTTTGATTGACAACAACTCACGTTCCCCTATTGTATAGTTCTGTTCTGCAGGTAAAAGTGTTTTTGAAAAATAGGTAATAGGGTGTAGGCAACGGGTATTCTTATCCCTTTGTGATAAGACCCCTCCCACCGCATATTGAGAAGCGTCCGCTTCTACATAATACGGTTGTGTGTTGTCTGCATGTCTAATGACAGGAGCAGTGGTGAATCGTTCTTTAAGTTGTACAAAGGCTTGTTCAGCTTCTTTGGACCACTCAAAGGAACTACCCTTGCGAAGTAATCTGGTGATGGGAGAGATTATCTCGGAGAAGTGATCGATAAATCTCCTATAAAAGGTTGCAAATCCTATGAAGGATTGTACTTCTCTCACTGTACTTGGGCTCGGCCATCTTACCAAGGCTTCTGTTTTCTTGGGATCCATATGAACCCCTTCAGTGAAAATCGCGAATCCAAGAAAATCTACTTGAGAGGCATGGAAGGTACTTTTGTCTAGTTTAGCGAATAATTGATTCTCTCTGAGTTTTCTTACAATCTTCTTAACATGGACAATGTGTTCTTGCTCTGAATGGGAATAAATCAGTATATCGTCAATATAAACGATAACAAATATGTCTAGGTACTCTCAGAGGATTTTGTTGACAAAGAATTGATATGCAGCAGGGGCATTGCAAAGGCCAAAAGGCATCACACAATATTCGTATAGACCAAATTTAGTACGGAATGCTGTCTTCCACTCATCTCCTTCTTTTATCCTGATCAAGTGATAAGCCCCTCTGAGGTCGAGTTTGGTAAACACTTTCACTCCTCTCACTTGATCAAGCAATACTGAGATGAGTGGAAGAGGATATTTGTTCTTGATGGTGACTTTGTTCAGAGCGCGGTAATCCAAACAGACGCACAATCCCCCTCCTCGTTTGGGTATGAAAAAGATTGGCGAGAATACAGGAGAGGTAGAATGACGAATGAATCCTTTCTCTAACATTTCATTAATGTATTTCTGTAAATATTCTGTCTCGGGTTCAGTTAAGGCATAGATTCGACTTACTGGTAGTTCAGCTCCTGGTACGAGATCTATTCTACAATCAAAACTCCGATGAGGAGGTAAGGCAGTAGCTTTGATTTCATCAAAGACCTCTTTGAATTCTCCATATAATGGGGGGACCACAAGCATCTGAGAGGAAGGGTCGAGAGCACAACATAGGGGAGACTTCCAATCCGTTGCTTCCTTATAACAATGTAAAAGACAATGTGGAGATTTAAGGGTGACTTTACGCGAAGCCCAATCAATATGAGGGTTATGATATTGCAACCAAGGAACCCCAATAATTGCACCAAAATTTGGTGTGTCAATTAAATCAAAACTGAGATTCTCAGAGTCGCCATTCCCACATACCATAACGATGTCAGGGGTATGGTACGTAATTAATCCAGAGGATTGCTCAGACCCATCCACTGCTCTCACTGGTTCGGGTTGGGATTTACGTAAAAAAGGAATTCCCAGAGATTGAGCTAGCTTGATATGTGAAAAATATCCGGTGGCTCTTGAATCAAGTAGAATGGGCAAGTGCTTTCTAATCTGAGAAGATACAATTAACGTGACAGATAAGGTAAAGTGTTTGGGTACAAAGGCTACGGTGTTAGCAAGGTATTTAGAGACCTCATATGTAGCACCACTTGAAGGACTGGTCTCCTGTTCCTTCAAGTTGATTAGTTTCCCAACAGCTCCACAAAGTTTCCCCTACCAACTAAGGTCTTGGGCACACCTAGTGGTTTTACAGGACACTCTCGT
The DNA here is from genome assembly GCA_963921515.1 of Calotriton arnoldi. Classification (NCBI taxonomy): domain Eukaryota; kingdom Metazoa; phylum Chordata; class Amphibia; order Caudata; family Salamandridae; genus Calotriton; species Calotriton arnoldi. Next base: position 3,188,007 of record CAWUFW010000854.1, read on the forward strand.
GCGTAATGTCCCCTTTACCACAATACATACATAAGTTATGTTTCCTCCTCTTTTCCCTCTCTTCTATAGACAGAGAACCCCTTATACTACCTACCTGCATTGGATCGCTGTTATCCTTGGAGTCTCTGTTCTCTTTTTTCTCACCTCTTACCACCAGAAACCATGGAAGATTGCTACAGGATTTCTCTCCTTTTCTTTCTCCTAGTCTATGATCTAATTTTACCACTAGGTCAATGAAAGTAGGGCAATCCTTTGGAGGGTCAACAATTTGGGATAAAAGGTCTTTTAATTCGTCGCATAACCCTCTATAGAACAGGGAGGTTTGCTTATCCTCAGGCCACTGGGTCTCTGCCACCAACCGATTGAAGCTGGTAATATATGTGAGCAGATCCCTAGAGCCTTATTTGAGGCTCAATAATTCATTGTCACTAGCCTGCATGAAAGGGTGTCTTGCAAAAAGACTACGCATCTTGTCCTGAAACAAATTAAAGTCATATAACATAGGGTCATTGGTTTAAACCAAGGGCACAGCCCAACTGGCTGCATTGCCTTTCAGATAGGAGATGACAAAAGCAACTTTTGCAGCATCATCAGGGAAAGAAGCAGGCTTACATAAGAATTGAAGATGGCACTAATTCATAAATACACTGAACTTAGAACTATCACCGTTAAATCTTTCGGGCATAGCTAAAGGAACAGGACTAGGTGTGTGCACAGTGAGATGAACAGGTGGTACGTTCTCTTCCCCTCTTGTAGGAGAGGTAGCATGACTTGTTACGACAGTAAAACGTGCAGGTTGGATATAACTCATGTGTTCTGGTTTGTATCAGTTCAGAATGGAGACGTTGATTTTCTGCTCTCAACATTCCTACTTCAGATTGTAATTCAACTAACGCAGAGGCTAAATCCTCTAACGTGGGATTATGTATTGCAGATTGCAAGGCTGTGTCTAACAAAGGAGAACAAGCTCCTTCGGTGTTCATCTTCGTTCAGGTGGAAGTGTATTCATGGGCTTGGCTTTCTGTCACTCCCCGAATAATCACTAACCTTGGGGTTGCCAGAATCCACAGGAGCGAAGAGGAATCCCCCTCGCTCCCAGAAGGTAGTGCCACGAGGAGGAAAAATACTACTCCAACATAGAGCACTCTCTCCGGAGAGACGGGGGGTGGGGAAAAGAAAAGATCCAGAGAAAGATCACTCCGCTTCCACTCAATCCACAGAAGCAGATCACATCTGGTTTGTAAAATGCAGGAATCGTGTAACTGTATGGGAGAGAACCAGAAAACCTATTAGTACATCCTAATACCCCTCTTTGGTGGCTAGAGTTGAAGTCTAGTGCAATTCAGGCATGAGAGACATCCACTTACCCAATTCGCAAGTCTCTCATTCCTCTCAGGAAATGTAGAAAGTAGGAGTTATCATTACTCCTATTAAGATAGCCAGACTCCGTGATAATATTTCTCACGTGTAGGGAAAATAGTGAGGAAGGCTTTGGAAGTCCAAATTTCATAGAGATGAACGCAAATATGTCTCCCAGGTAATCAGTTTCAGTTTGATGAAGGGTTAATTATCGTAGCGTAAGCTCCTGCTTACAAGTGCAATCATGCATTGGAAAATAAAGAAAGTCTTTTGCAAGTCTCGCTCCGACTTACACAAGTAAATGAATCTCTTAACAGCGGGGAGCACCCTACGGGAATCCAGAGTTCTCTTTGTCTCTCTCTCGCGGCAGAGAGCAGGCAGCTGCGAAGCCTTTAAACACCGCTCCAAAGTCGGCGTGTAACACCAGCGGCCGTTTGTTGCGGTGAACGGCTGAAAAGAACGAGAAAGCAGCTCCTCCAAGAACGAGTGATTCAGCAATTCACTAGGGGGGAAGAATGAGCACAGCCAACCGGTTATGAGGAACAGGGGAACAACAACAGCTAGAATCCGATGCCGTCTTAGAGTTGAGCAGAGTTTCCGCGGGAACAGCGTATCCAAAGGGGCGTGGTCACGATAGAGGAACAGTAAGACAAGCAAGGGCTTGTTCCAGAGACGTGACTTTTATTCTAGGTCTGAGGGAATGTCAATAAATGATGCGTTTCAAGATAAAACGTACAACATTGAGTTGTATGTAGCAAATGCGCGATAAGGGAACCTCGTCAATACTTATACTAGAATTGCACCAAAACCTTCAAATCCGGCTCCAACCTATGGAACACGACTCCTGAGGCCTGACAGCATGTGGAAGGGGGAGCCACCAAGGAGGAGTTCTGTAGGGCACAGAGGGAGTGCCCTTGTGGGCATGAGGCAACAGGCTGAAGCCCAAGCAGCAGGTGATGCCTCCGGGAGTCACCACATTTACTGGGAGGACAACCTCCTGTACAGTGAGCCTAAGGCTCCTTGGCATGGGGCATCAAGGGCCCTGGTGGTCCCCTAATGGTACAGGGCCATCCCACTGGAGCTGGCTCACAAAATTCCCCTGGCAGGACACCTAGGCCAAGACAAGATCTTTGTAAGGCTTGTCCCCCATTTCTATTGGCCTAGGTTCAACAATTATTCAGATGTGTTCTGTTGTACTTGTGTGACTTGCCAGGCCAGCGTGAAGACATGGCAGAGGCTTAAAGCCCCCCCCGTTAATCCCTTGCCTGTCTTTAGTAACCCACTTTAGAGGGTAGGCATCAAAATTGTAGAGCCTTTGGATCTCCAGACTGCAACAGGTTCATACTGGTTCTGGTGGGTCATGCTACTAGGTACCCATAGGCAAATCTTTTGAGGACTACTACTGCACCTGCAGTAGCAAAGGCCCTGATTGAGATTTTTACCCAAGTGGGTTTTCCCAAGGAAGTTGTGTCTGACAGGGACAAAAACTTAATCTCTGCTTATATGCAGTCAATGTGGAAGGAGTGTGGGGTAACGTACAGGTTCTCCACCCCTTACCATCCACAAACCAGTGGGCTTGTTGAGAGGTTCAACGAGACCCTGAAAGGCTTGATCAGAGGCCTGCTTGAGGCCCTGAGGAAAAAGTGGGATAGCCTCTTACCATGCCTGTTGTTGGCTTACTGAGAGGTGAGACAGAGAGGAATGTGTTTCAGCCCTTTGAACTGTTGTATGGGCACCCAGTCAGAGGACCTCTGAGTCTGAGGAAAGAAGGGTGGGATAAAGCTCCCAGGAAGATATCCCAGGATGTAGTGAGCTACATGCTGGCCTTCAGGAGCCAGAGGCTAAGTTATGGAAGCCTTTTAAGCCAGCCAGGAAGTCATGAAGGAGTGGTATGACAAAAATGCTATCACTGTGGAATTTCAATCTGGTCAAAAAGTATGGGTGATGAAGCCGGTAGAGCCCAGGAACCTCTGGGACCTCTGGAATGGGCTGTATGATGTGATTGAAAGAAAGGGTGAGGCCACATACTTGGTGGATCTCAAGACCCCTAGGCAACTCCACAGGGTGCTGGATGTAAATCGCCTCAAACCACACATTGAGAGGTCTGAGCTCACCATGCTGTTGGTGACTGATGGAGAAGAGGAGAGTGAACCTCTCCCTGACCTCTTGGACTCCAAGGAGAAGGATGGGTCTGTGGAAGGAGTAATCATTTCCCCCACTCTAACTCCTGGACAACAGAGAGACTGCAACCAAGTGTTGGGGCAATACTCTTCTCTGTTCTTCCTTTTCCCTGGGACTACCCACCTGTGTACCCATGATGTGGACACAGGGGACAACCTCCCTTTTAAGAATAAATCTTACCGGTTGTCAGATAAGGTGAGGTCCAGCATTAAGGCTGAAGTGTCCAAAATGCTGGAGTTGGGAGTGATAGAACCCTCCAGAAGCCCCTGGTCCAGTCCTGTGTTTCTTGTACCAAAAGCTGCCCCACCGGTCACTACATCTGAACTGAGGTTCTATGTGAATTACAGAGGGCTAAATTCTGTGGCTAAGACTGATGCTCACCCCATCACTGGGCAGATGAGCTGATTGATCGGTTAGGAGCTGCCCAGTATCTCAGTACCTTTGATCTTACATCAGGGTACTGGCAGATCACCCTGACAGAGAGTGCAAAGGAGAGGCCAGCCTTCCCCCCTCCAGAGGGCCACTACCAGTTCAGAGTGATGCTCTTTGGATTAAACACTGCCCCTGACAACTTCCAGAGGCTTGTGAACCAGGTCCCTGTTGGTATGGAGGCCTTCTCTGCTGCTTATCTGGATGACAGCTGTCTTCAGTAGCAGCTGGAAGGACCACCTTTTTCACCTCCAGGTAGTGCTTCAGGCTCCGTAGCAGGCAGGCTTGACTATCAAGGCAAGTGCCAGATAGGGCAGCAGTCTGTGGTGTACTTGGGACACCTGGTAGGCCGGGGGAAGGTGCAACCTTTTCAGGCCATGATAGAAACCATCATAGCCTGGCTGAATGTATTACAGAATATCAACGGACAGAAAATCGACCTACAAAAATATCGACACAGAAATATAGAAGTCAAAAATATCGAAGTCCAATCTATATAAAGGTAAGTACAAAAATATCGAAAAATATATCGTTTTTTAAAATGTTTTAATAATAATGTAAAATTAAGTAAATAATACATATAATTAAAAGAAATATAGTTAAAAATATAAAACGATATTTAAAAATAATAACTAATACATTAAATGTTAAAATACATTAAACATATACATATAAATTAATATATATACTTAGGGGCCGATTCCGATTCAGGCCGGAAATCACTCCGACCGAGCCGGACCCGGAGAGATTTCCGACCGAATCGGACTCTAGCTGCCCGACCGAACGAGTACGATGCGTACGCATGCAATCGGACTCGATTCGGTCGGACTCCCATTGAAGTCAATGGGAGCCGGTCGTACAACGCGTACGCGGGCTCCCATTGACTCAATGGGTGCGAGGCGAGCAAGGGCCCCCCCTACAGCGGGTACGCGTCGATGCGACTCGCGCCGTACATGCACAGGTAGGGGGGACCCATGGGTCCCCCCTGTGTGCGACTCGCGCGGCTACGCGTACAGGGGGGTCCGACACGGACCCCCAAGTCCGACTCCGACTGCCCTTTTGAGCCGGACGGCGCGAGTCGGTCGGACTGCTTGAGGCGCGCATCGTACTTGCCCGGCCGGGGAACGTCTCCATTGCGCGGTGCGAGTCGTGTCCGTGCGAGTCGGTCGGAGCGGTTCGGACCCGCGAACGAGTCGGTCGGCGATTTCGCGTGCACTCGCATCGTACTCGCTCGCCCGGGCGCACGTTCGAATCGGTCAGGAAAGAGGGCTCCGAATCGGATCCAGTTAAGCCGAATCCGATTCGGTGCCCTACCGGCCGAGATCGGAATCGGCCCCTTACTCCACATAGTGCAACAGTAGAGAAAGCTTTGGATAGCGTAGGGGTAAAAATTACTATTCCCACTCCAGAGAGTGCAACAGTAGGGAAAGCGCTGGATAGCGTAGGGGTAAACATTACTATTCCCACTCCAGTGAGTGCAACAGTAGGGAAAGCGTTGGATAGCGTAGGGGTAAAAATTACTATTCCCACTCCAGAGAGTGCAACAGTAGGGAAAGCGCTGGATAGCGTAGGGGTAAAAATTACTATTCCCACTCCAGTGAGTGCAACAGTAGGGAAAGCGTTGGACAACGTAGATGTTAAAAATAACATACATATAAATGAAATAAATATTGTAATTAAATAATGATTTATTAATAAATTTAGAAGAAAAAAAAACTACAAATATATCAAAAATAATAATTACTTTAATAATATTAAATACTTCCCATCCTATTCCCCAATAAACACACGACACACTCCACATAAAATGTCACACAATTAAATTAATTTTCAATTAATCAATTAATAAAAATTCATTTGCAATTAATAATTAAATTTTAAAAAATGCCAATAACAATAAATAATATGTAATAAAAATTAATAACCAGTTAATTAATTAACCCAAAAATAATTATCAATACCAATAAATAATATTTAATAAAAATTAAGAACCAATTAATAATTAATTAACAAAAAAATTAATTATCAATACCAAGAAATAATATTTAATAAACATTGATAACCAATTAATAATTAATTAACAAAAAATATCAATGCCAATAAATAATATTTAATAAAAATTAATAACCAATTAAAAATTAATTACCCCAAAAATTAATTATCAATACTCAATTTTTCTTAATTAATTACTTAAATACAAATAATTTACTTACCACCCTATTCCCCTAAAAACACACAACACACTCCAATAATAAATTAATACAAATACAATAATTATCAATTAATAATAATTAATTACCAATTAATAATTAATTAACAATAAATTAATTATTAATAACAATAATTAAAAATTAATAATTACTTAATTAAAATTAAATTACTTCCCACCCTATTCCCCTATAAACCCACAACCCGCTACAGAAATAAAACACAAAATTTAATTAAAATAAATTAATAATTCCTAAAAATTATTATTTAATTTACTATAATTAAAATACTTCCCACCCTATTCCCCTATAAACCCACAACCCGCTATGGTACTAAAACGCAAAATTTACTTTAAAAAAAATTACTAATTTCTAAAAATTGTATACATATATTTAAAAAAACAGTACAATACTTAACAAAAAATATAGAACACATACATATTAAATACATACTAAAATACATAACACTCATATAAATATCGATATTATTAACATCGATAATTTAACTATCGATATTACTAACATCGATATTTGCAACATTGATATTTCTTACCTTAACTTCGATATTCTGGTTGTAGATATTCTTGACTTCGATATTTTGTCCCTACGATATTTAAAACTCGATATAACTGTGCTTCGATATTTAAAAATCGATATTTTGACTGTCCGCCAGCCTGGCTGCCCCCCAAAACCCAGACTGAGGTCAGAGCATTCTTGGACCTCACTGGGTACTATAGGAGGTTTGTCAAGGGATATAGCACCATTGTTGCCCCATTGACTGAGCTGACTTTGAAGAAGAAGCCCAGGAATAGGATTTGGACAGAGGCATGCCAAACTGCATTTGACTTCCTGAAGCAAGCCATTTGCACAGCTCCTGTGCTCAAGGCCCCTGATTTCTCTTAGGAGTTTATCGTTCAGACAGATGCCTTAGAGCATGGCATAGGGGCAGTACAATCCCAACTTAATGAGGAGGGCCTAGAACAACCTGTAGCCTTCATCTCCAGGAGCTTACTCCCCAGGGTACAGAGGAAGAGTGCAATTGAGAGAGAAGCTTTTGCTGTGGTCTGGGCACTGAAGAAGTTGAAGCCATACCTATTTGACACTCATGTCCTGAATCAGACTGACCACATGTCCCGCAGGCAGCTCATGCAAATGAGGGGTGCTAATCCAAAACTGTTGTGGTGGCACTTTTCCTTAAAGGGTATGGACTTCAGAGTGGAACACAGACCTGGGGTAGGCCACGCTAATGCTGATGGTCTATCTGGGTTTTTATGCCTTAGTGATGAGAACTTCCTAGATGTTGGGTAACTCTCTCCATTTTCAGCTGGGGGGGGACATGTGTTAGACCTGGCATCCTTAGGGAGGTCTTCCCCTGGACTTTTTGCCTTTTGCCTCCATGTTTTGCTGATTCTTTTTGTTGGCTTTAGGAGTCTGAGCACTTTACCATTGCTAACCAGTGCTAAAGTGCATGTGCTTCTCCCCTAAACATGATGGCATTGGTGTATACTTGATTGGCATATTTGTTGTACTGGTATGTCCCTTGTAAAGTGGTATACCATATACCGAGGGCATGTATTTCAAATGCTACTAGTGGGCTGTAGCACTGACTGTGCCACCCACAGAAGTAGCCTTTCAAACCTGTCTCAGGCCTGCCACTACAGTGCCTGTGTGTGCAGTTTACTGCCACTTCGACTTGGTATTTAAAACTACTTGTCAAGCCTTAAACTCCCCATTTATTACATATAAGACACCCCTAAGGTAGACCCTAAGTAACCCTAAGGGCAGGATGCCATGTAAGTAAAAGGTAGGACATCTACTTGTATGTTTTGTATGTCCTGGTAGTGACAAATAGCCTATTTTGTTTTTCACTACTGTGAGGCCTACCACTCTTATTGTCCAGCATTGGGAATTCCTTAATACCCTTTTAAGCTGTAATTTCTGATCAGAGAGGAGTAGCTTTTTCATGATTCATATTTTTGGAATGGTAATGATAAATCCTCCTTACTGGTGAAGTTAGATTTAACATTACTATTTTAGAAATGCTACTTTTAGAAAGTGGACATTTCTCTGTATTTACTGCTCTTTGTGCCTTACAGCCCGTCTCCAATACAAGTCTGGGTTAGGTGACAGCTACACTTTATGCATTCCCTCTAGACAGCCACAAACACAGGAAGCTGAGCACTCATCTATATTCAACTGCACTCTGATGGGTCTCCTGGGCAGGGTATAATGGGAGGGGCTGACACTTACACTTCAATAGGTAGTTGTCCTGTCCACACACAAAGCACTGATTTACCCCCCGCAGATAGCCTGGCAGACACGGCTGGGTAGAATTGGATCCTTGTGCACTTCAGAGAGGTGCTTTGAATTCACCCCGTACATCAAAGGTACTTTTTGGATTCAGTACTTAGTCTCTGACACCCTAAAATCAGACACTTCTGGATCTGTCAGAAGAACTGCTGTGCTGCTTGAAGGACTCAGCTGGGCTGCTTTTCTGAAAGGACTGCTTTTCCGCTTGTTGCCCAGCTGCCTGCTGCTCCCTCCCTCTGCCGAAGGAGAGCTAAACTCTGCCTTCCGACCAAGTGATCTCCAAGGGCTTGCTGGCTTGCCTACTGTTTTTTAAAGTCTCAGGGACACAGAAGGCTTCCTGCAGTTCTGCTGGTCCTGCTGGACTCTGCCTTCTGTGAGTCCTACCCTTGCCCGAGGTGCTGTCTCCAAGTTCTGGGCCTCAGAAGTGGGTTCTGCAGCTGTTTTGTACAAAACCGACCCATTGTCTCCACTGCACCGGTGGGAACCGATGCTTCGCCCTATGACGCCGATAGAGAGGCTGTTCGATGACAGTGGTTCTGCAGCCTGCAATAACAACGCTCTTTGCGGCTCGACGATGATGCATTGCCCTTACTTCAGCAAAGCTTGACAACGACGCAGCGACCCGACTGCGTGGAAAAGATCGATGCATAGTGCCCTCAGCGTTGCTGCTTTGCTTCATCCAAGGTACTTTCTCTGTGGGCCCTGCATGGGTTTTGTAGCAGGCCTGCCCTCCATTGCGGTCGGCCAGAAATTTGGATTTGTTCTGGTCCTTCACAAGCTCAATTAACCTTTTGATCGCTAGTGACTTCTAAGCACTGTTTTTGCATTTGATCCTTAGAAATTCATATCTCGACTTCTGCTCATTGGATTTTTGTCATTTTGGTCTTATTTTGCTCAGAAAAATATTCCCTATTTTTCTAAACCTGTGTGGAGTCTTTTTGTGCGTGATGTATTCATTGTGTTACTGTGTGTGTGTGTGTTTTGAACAAATACTTTACACATTGCCTCTTTAGATAAGTCTGACTGCTCCGTGCTAAGCTACCAGAGGGTGAGCACAGGTTATCTTTTAGTGTATATCTAGCTTACCCTCACTAGAGTGGTGGTTCAGCCAACCAGGGAGTCAATTTCTAACAGTCATCAAATAAAGAGCTTTGATGGAGAGCCAGGGTGAGATCTAACCACCAAAATTTATTAAGGCTGACCCCGAAGCCAGCACGTCACAAGGCGCTAGAGAAGCTCTGTCTGATCAAGTTCCACACAAAGCACCTGAGATACCACTACTGCCCACAAATGTGTCTATGGGTCCTGCATTCTTAGAATCGCCAACTGCATTTGATACAGTCAAATGCAATATTGGCAATAGATTGACTGCATGGATAGAGACTTTTGAAGATTTCATAGATGTAATAGATAAAAAAAGATGATGAAAAAGATTATAAAGTATCTGAGGAGCATGGCTAGTGAAGGAGTGACAGAAGCCATGAAAAAGATACCTCAAGAAGGTGAAGTGACGTACGATCAAACCAAAACAGCCTTGAATGTCAAGTTTAATCCAGTGCCAAATGTAGATTATGAAAGATACATATTCAGTCAAGCATGCTAGAGACCAGGTGAAACCATCGATTAGTTTCTTGAGAGACTGGATGTTTTAGTAAATTCAATGAATTTAATGATGAGGAAGCAACCCACCTCAGGGTAATAGATGGATGCCTGTCAGATTCCTTTCAACAGCAAATGCTGAAGGAAACTCTGATCTTGAAATAAGTTATCAAGGCTGCTCGCGCTGAAGATTGTGCGTATCGTCAAGCGAATGACATGGAGGCCGGTGGCGCCCTAAGTGCGTCAGTCATGAGCATGAAAAGTGAGCCAAGGTACAAGGCAGAAGGACACAAGGCGATGTCTCCACAGAAAAAGAAAGCAGGTTACAGATGTGGACTATCATTTCCACATGAAGGTAGATGTCCCGCCATTGGACAGATATGTATTGACTGTGGTAAAACAAACCATTTCATGACGACTTGCAAGGAGAAGAGAAAAGTAAATGCATCACAGCGTGAAGACAAAATGGATGGCCAAACGCTACCTTAGCAACGTTCGATGCGCTCCCACAAGGCCAAGCGTTCACACCAACTGCGGCAAATCGACACCAAATGAAGTTGATTGTCGTCTAAATCATCGACAAAGAGTTCCTCAGCATCATTTTCCAGTGAAAGTGACAATGACTATTGTGCAATATCGATGTCTAATTAAATAAGGAATGCACATGTCGGACTAGTCAAATGTGAGGAAAAATCCAAAGTGAAGAAAAATCAACACAAAAAAGCACCAAAAACATTCAAACATTGTCCAAAGATCACTCTAAAGTTAAATGAGTGTTCGATACCAGTCATAATTGACAGCGATGCGTCGATAAATGTCTTGCCTGAGGAGAAGTACCAAGAATTGTCTCTGTTACCACAACTTACGAAGTCAAAAACTAAAGTATACACATGGGCTGCTCCAACGCCCTTAAAGAGTCAAGCTTGGAAGCCATGGTGAAACATAATAAAACTGTGGGACAAGCACCTGTTCATGTACTTTAAGGAACAGCTTCAAGCGCCTGTTTGCTGAGTTTCAACACTGCTGCTGATATGGGACTGATATGGGACTGGCCAAAAACATTGAGTCAGCATAATATGGATAAGCTGATTTTAGCCAGCCCATTCAGAGACACAGAGAGAGACAAGAGAACCTATCACAAAACTTATGACTTTGGACCATAACATGCTCTTCCCCCAACGAGATTCACAAAGGGGAAGGTGTCCCAAGGGTGTTGTTAACTGATCAATAGGTTGTGACCGTAATTGCAGTTGCAAACCATTGATACATACTATTCCAACATGAAATTGTGAGGGGACACCCCTTTTACGCCCCTCCTAATTGCAATTCAGAATGGATAGCAAAACCCATTTTGCTAGTAAGAAAGGCTTTTCCGACTTACAAATTGAGTTCAGTAAATAGAAAAAAGGAATTTTACGGTTTCAAAAACTGTCATTTCAAGAGTTGCAAGGTTTGTGAGTGCAAAATGAATTTCTATCTATGGGTATTCATATTAGAACTGAGCTTAATGTTTATGAGAGAAAAAAAGAGCTTGCTACATTTTATTTTTGACAAGATAAGAGGTTATCATTGTCCGTGCACTAATAAAATAATTGATCAATTAACATTGTGATCGTGCATGTACTTTAAGGTATGTGAGCATTTATTATTAATTAATGTTTTGAATATTTTTAGCATGTGTGTTATCAATACTACAACTTAAGTGACATGTCTTTTGCATCTCCAGCCCGAACATAGTCATTGTGATTTACAAGTTCTTTCAGATATTTATCTCATCATATTGTTGTTTCTGGGAAACTAAATACATTTATTTCAATTGAAAGGAATCTGGATAAAGGATTAGAGAAATTAAGGAAATGAACTTTTACTGAGAATTGGGGGACTCAAAACTCATGCAATTATCCTTAAAATACTGGCACTGAAATTGATGACAAAACATTGTAATTAAAATATTTTTTTAAACTGGTGATATGTAGATGGTGAGTGAAATGTAACAACTCCAAATACCCTATAATAATACCCTTGGGTATTACATTTATGTTAATATTATTCATGAATTGTTCACCTTTAGACCTTGAAATTAGCAATGACTATGGATGTATGTGTATTTTCACGTTCCAACTGAGGATACTTGGAAACCCATGGTAATATAAGTAAACTAAAAGACAATTTATAATGAGGAAGCTATTGATAGACTGATTTTAGATGTTTGGGGTGAAATGGACCGGTGGGAGGACATATTGGAGGAGTATAGTTGATTGTTGATGGGGAATTATATTTAATATTTTACAGAATTGTAAAAGGAATGTTGCTCGCGAAACACGAGTCGGCCGAACTTCATTTTTAACTGTACATTATGAATTAATTGGACTTAAATTTGAATAATAAATACATTTGCATACGTCAGCACGTGTTGTATTCTTGAAAATATTAAGGACCTCTAACCTCAGTTGTAAAATATCAGTCTCAGCATGGTGGGGTATAATGCTATAGAGCGTGCTGTAGAACTTGCATATTTCTCTGTGTACCTCAAAATTGACATAATATTTGATAATTTTTTATGTTTCTGTTACTGTGGCGCAAAATACAAATTGTGGAAAAAATAAAAACAAAGATGGCTGTGCACACAGTCACTCATCGTATAAGTGGGGATCCTGCACGAGAACCCAAGACCATCTTGAACCGGATGCTTTACTTTTGCCATTAACCGGATCCCCTTCAGTTTACCCTGTCCTGTGTGAAGGTGACTCAGAACTTTGAGTGCATCCTGGGGGCGTCCCAAGCAGGGGGTACAGAGAGCTTGTGCAGCGCATCAGTTGCCTACATTGTCTGAGGCTCTGTCCTTCAAATCCGTTCCCACATATTAGTGTTGTCATGTGTGAATCTGGGGTTTCGTGGTTTACCAAAGCAGTAACTTTGTGGATGACTGCGACTACCTGAAAGGGCTCTGAGAAATAAACCTTCTGAGCAGAAGCTCATTTAGAGAAACCTAGTCTAGGTTCTTACCTTCCTGTTTCTGTAAAATGTGTTTGGAAGTGGGCAGCTGGATGCCCTAGTCTGGCTGCACACTTTCTAAAATACCCAATTTACAACATTTGTACGAGAAAATGTTATTGTTCCACTAAGACCAGACTGGTCGATTGTGCCAGTACAATATCCCCTTGACCTGCAGCTTTATTTATTATTCAGCAAAGTCAGGCAAGTGAGCCTCAGCAGTGGCAGTGCCAACTTCCCTCACATACACAAATCGCACACACCAGCTACCATGTGGTAATCAGGGGTGCAAGATCACTCAGTATCCACAGAGAAGGTTTATAATTTATGATTTTGTCCATTAAATGAGGAAATATATAGGAATATAGGAAGTATCAATGGTTTTCGAACCACAGGATTTTGTGGCGATGGGCAAACATGGCTATGTGTACTTCCTTGCAGGACCCCTCTAGTTTTGTTGCACCCCTGACCTAAGCAGTTAATCAAGCAATCAATCCGGAATTATAAAGCGCGGCTAATCACCCGATAGGGTATCCAGGCGCTTGCAGGTCCCAGAGCCTTATTCGAACAGCCAGGTCTTGAGGGCCATTCGGAATTCCGGTAGGGAAGTAGCGGTCTGGAGGTGCAAAGGGAGGATGTTCCAAGTCTTTGCTGCAATGTAAGAGAAGGAACGTCCTCCACTTCTGCTTCGGTACATGCAGGGATTATGGGCAAGTGAAGGCGAGATGGAGCATTGTCTTCTTGACAGTTGGTGGAAGTTCATGCAGTGGTAAATGTGGGCGGGTCCTTGGTTGTGTAGAGCCTTGTGTGTGTGGGTCAGCAGCTTGAATTGGCATCTCTTCTGTACAGGGAGCCTGTGGAGTTGCCTGAGGTGGGGTGTGATGTGGGTTTATCGGGGAAGGCTGAGTATGAGCCTGACTGTGGCGTTCTGTATGGTCTGTAGTCTCTGTAGGAGGTGTGCGGTGATCAGGGCCGGCTTTAGGGCAGTGCGAATGGTGCAGCCGCACTGGGCGCTAACTTGTGGAGGGGCTGCTGACCTCAGGGGGGTGGCGCTGTGTTTAGCAATGACTTATGTTTTAAGCGATGAGGGGCACTTATGCCCGGAGGTAGTGAGAGAATCTGAGGAGACGATCATGGGGTGTTGGGGCGACAAAAATGATTCTCGCACCGGGTGCCACCAGCGCTAAAGCCGGCCCTGGTGGTGATTCCTACATAGAGGACATTGCCATAGTCCAGTCAGCTGGGGATGAGGGCTTGTGTCTCAGTGTGTCTGGTGTGTCGGGGTACCCACTTGAAGTTCTTACATAGCATGTGCAGTGAGAGGAAGCAGGCGGAGGAGATGACGTTGACCTGTCAATTCATGGTGAGCTTGTTGTCAATGATGATTCTGAGGTTTCTGGCGTGGTTGGAGGGAGAGTGGATGCAGGTCTGAGTTCTGATGGCCACCAGGAGTCGTTCCATGTGTTGTTACTATTGCCAAAGATCAGTACTTCTGTTTTGTCTGTGTTCAGCTGAAGGCAGTTGTTCTTCATCCAGTCGGTGATGTTTGTCATGCATCTGTGGAAGTTGGTTCTGGTGGTGGTGGGGTTGACGGTGAGTGAGAGGAGGAGTTGGGTGTCGTCTGCGTAGGAAATGTTGTTGAGACCGTGGGATCTGATGATGTTGGCCAGCGGGGTCATATATGCGTTGAAGAGTGTGGGGCTAAGGAATGAGCCCTGGGGGACACCGCAGTTGATCTTCTTGGGATCAGAGGTGAAAGGTGGGAGATGGATCCTCTGGGATCCTCCGGTGAGGAAGGAATTGATCCATCTGAGCGTGTCCCCTTTGATGTTGATGTGGTGGAGTCTTCCGATCAGCATGTGGTGGGATACAGTGTTGAATGCTGCAGAGAGGTTGAGGAGGATCAAAGTTGCTTCTTCTCCTCGGTCGAGGAGGGTTCGGATGTCATCGCTGACTGCAATCAGGGTGGTTTTGGTGCTGTGATCCCTGCGGAAGGCGGATTAGGAGGCGTTGAGTAGCTGGTTCTTCTCCAGGTGTGTCATGGGTTGATTGTTGATGATCTTTTCCAGTACCTTTCCTGGTAATGGGAGCAAGGGGATTAGCCAGTCGTTTTTTAGATTGCTGGGGTCGGCGGAGAGGTTTTTGGAGTAGTGGTCTGACTTCAGTGTGGGTCTGTGGGAGCTCCTGGGTGGATGGGTTTCATGATGGGGGTGATGTCTTAGGTGAAGAGGATGTTCCAGGTGGTCAGTGTGTGGTTTGTGTCGGTTACGGTGGAGGCATATCTGTTGAGGAAGTCTGTAGGTGTGGGTTGGGGTTTGAAGTTTCTGTATATGGTTGCGATCTTGTCAAGGAAGAAGTGGCGAGGCTATCATATAGCTCCTGTGAGGGTGTGATGTTGTTTTCGCTGGCAGCTGGGTTGGAGAATTCCTTAATGATGTTGAAAAGTTCTTTGGTGTTGTTGGCGCTGGTTTCGATGCGTGCGGCAAGGGCTGTCTTCTTTGTTGCCCTCAGCAGGCGGTGGTAGAGGCTGAGGGAGGTCTTGAAGGCTGACCTGTCAGAGGTGTCCTAGCTCGTGCACCATCTTCTCTCCCACTGTCTGCTGCCTCATTTCACTGTTCTGAGTTCTTGGGTGTACCAACTGGCCTTTTTGGAGGATTTTCTCTGGATATTGCTCTTGATGAGCACGATGCTGTCTGCGCAATTGGTGATCCAGGCGTCGAAGTCTTTCACTCCCTGTTCGAGATTGGTGGCAGTAACAGGGTTGGAGGTGTTGAGGGCTTTCGCCCAGCTGTTCTTTGAGATTTTGTTCCACCGCCGGTGGGGGACGTTGGTCATCTTGGGTGTGGTGGTGCGATGCTGGAGATGCTGAAGTGGACGATAGAGTGATCGGTCAATGTGAGTTCTGTGAGATGGCTGTATTTGACGAGGTTGCTGGAGGGGAAAATTGGGTCCAGTGTGTGTCCTGCGGTGTGTGTAGGGTCGTGGTCAATCTGGGTCAATCCGAGGCTGTTCATACTGTCGAGAGATGTGTGGAGTTTTTGTCATTGGGGACGTCGATTTGGAAATTTAGGTCGCTGAAGAAGATGTAGTCCTTGGAGTCTAAAGCTAGGGGCATAATGAAGTCTGCGAAGGTGTAGCAGAGGCTGGAGTGCGGTTCTGAGGTCTCTATGCGAGGGTGCCTCTGATGGTTGTCTTGTCGTCTATGAGGAGGTTGAAGCTGAGATGTTCCGTGGGGGGTGGTGGTGTTGTCAGTGGTGGTGGTACACTGTATGGTTTCTTTGTGGATGATTGCTGTTCCTCCTATGTTGGGGCGGTCTTGGTGAGTGATTTTATATCCGTCGGGGTTCCCTGCGGAAATGTCTGGGGCGGATGTGGAGTTGAACCAGATGTCAGCGAGGATGACGATGTCGGGTGCAAGGGTGGTGATGAGGTCCCATAATTTAGTGGAATGCTTGCCTAGTGAGCATGAGGGTGCATGGAGTTGGTGTTTTTGTTCAGGTGGTATCTGTGATGTGTTCGGGGTAGGGCTGGTCAAAGGGCTGGTGTGTGTGCGCAGTGGAAGGTGAAACATCAGTGGATGCAGGTGAAAGGTCCTACCGTGGAGCGTGGGTTGGGTCGGTGGCAGTGTTTGTTGCGGCGTCTGGGGTTGAGGCTGTAGAGCTCGGCATAGGTCGTGACGCTAGGTGCGGTGCAGGCAGGGATGTGCCCAGGTGGGTTTGCCTTTAGCGTGCCTTCAGCGTGCCGGCAGCGTGCCCGCTGGGCGTGTCCGCTGCGCAGTTGTGTTGCGGCCTGCATTAAGTAGGTCCTTGGGTGGCCAGGGCTTCTGTTGGCGGGAAGAACGGTGAGTTGAAAAACCCAGCTGAGAAAACCCCAGCGGGAAAACCAGGCATCTGCGGTGTCACTGGATCAGTCTGGAACAAGCAGGAACTGGAGGTCACCGGCAAGTGGCAAGCTAGGTGTCCATGTGCCAGTATGACAGCCCTGCTATTGTCCTAGAAAGTGGCAGTGGTGTATGGCAAACAAGTGAAGAAAGACTGAAATCATAATAAATAAAACCCAGGAACTGACACGGAGCTAAGGTGTGAAGAGGTTTTTGTGCTTTCACGTGTTTTATAGCGCTGCAGACTCAGGATGCTCATTCAGAGTGAAAAAGAAGAGGTGTCACGCGAAAGGTGCAATCCCTCCAGAAAGAGACGATTGCTTAAGAATGGGAGGCCAGGACTGCCACTGCAGCCATGTTTCACTCAAGAAAGACGGGTCATTTTGTGAGAGGTAAAATGCAAGCGTGAGCTCGTATGCAAATGAGGGTACTTTCAGGATTCGGATGATGCATATTTTTAAGCAAACGGGAAGTTGTTTGCTAGTGGGAAAGGGAAGTGAAGTGCCTGTCTGAGCACTTACCAGAGACTGATCACTGGCTGCCACGATGGCACAGTGCATGCTCAGTTCTTCGCTGCAGTAGCCGAGCCTGTGTAGGAGTTAAACTGTGAATGTGTGGGCTGAGAGTACCGCAGCCCTCGGAGCGCATCGTCCACAGCCAGAGGCTCAAGCTTCACATGGCACTGATCAGGTGAGTGAGGTCCACATGGCACTGATCAGGTGAGTGAGGTCCTTGGTCTCAAAATGGAAGGTCATCAGAATAAGGCCTTCAAGTGCGAGTATTTACTCCCCACTTGTAGATGCTGAGAGAAAAGTGAGTTCGTACGGAGTAAAACATTTTTTTTCCTGTCGAGAGTTTTTTCAAGTGTGGAAACATATTTTTAGACCATGTCTACATTTTTTGCATTTGATGCTTTCTCGGTGGCTCATAATTCACGTAAAGTCGAAGAGGTATTTTTCAACTGAACTGGAAAGTAAATGTCACTCCAGATGTGACTAATCTGGACCTGCCCTTCAGATCATATTTTGTTGTGGTAGGGTTATTTGATTGGCTGTACGTATGGCACTGGAAACATGGGGCAGCAGAGAACAAAATTATGCAGCAGGATCGACTAAATTATGCAACAAGGAAAGGGAAATTCTGTACAAAGTGTGCGATAAAATCCACATTATGTAATACGTACTGTGTTATTATTGTCTATTTTGACACTTAAAAATCTAGAACACTCTGATGCAAAAGTGATTCCAGTGTTATAGAACTGCATAGATTTGCTAAAATAGAAACATTTTTATTCAGTAACTCCTATTCAAAATGTTATCTCTGATAATTAATCGTTTTAATTTGCATAGTAATGCAACTTTGTTAACACTGTCCATGTATCTACTAGAGGAAAGTAGCGTGAGTAAAACATTACTTTACAAGTAGCAGAAAACAAGCTTACAATTCCTTTCCTTTGCTGTCCTCTCCTGGGCTGGGTTTGAAGACACCACAGGCAGTCTATGTGATGTCCTGCCAGATTTTGCCACGAACTTTTGCATTGGTTTCATTTAGCAGGTGAGGCATGAAACTTGCCTCCTCCTTCAGCTCCTCCTCTGCTAGAATCTGTAGTTCCCTCTCACTGAAGTTGATCTTTCTGAGATATTTGAATACCATGGCAACCAGTTGAGATGCAGTGGTTGCCTAAATCAGAGGACTGTTTTGGAGTGTTTTGTCCAAAATGGCTGCCAGCAGTAGTGAGACTTCAACGTTGGTTCTCCTCAGTTCAGGGTGTGAATGAGAGACTGCTGAGGGCATGACGTGATCTCCTCCGAAGGCTTTGTTTCCACACTGGCGGAGGTCCTGCTTGCAGACAAGATGCATTTTCATCGCATGATATTACCACCTGGAAATAATGCCAACAGTTTCAGACCTCCTAGTCCTGGTGCTGCACGCACCCGGTATTTACAATACTAAAAGGCCCAAATTAACTTTTAGTTCTGGGTTTCACTCTCATTATTAAGACTCTATGAGTGAAACTGCTGGAGAGCAGAGCGGTGGTCTTTGTCGTGTCACCCTGCATGGGGCCACCAATCTCTTCTTCACTGCAGAGCTAGAGGCCGGAAGCGATGGGAAGTTGCAGGAACAGTGTACCGCCCACTGGATTTCATGCCATCCCCCACACGAGGCTGGAATCGCTTCTTCATGAGGCTGATTGCCTTCTCCTTAATTTACAGACACATAGAAGGTAGTGCAGCGTGCTTTGGCTGTAGTAGCGTGGTTCATATTCATGTGCAACCATAGCTGCTGTGTGATGTGGGCTCTGAAACCATTCCAGGATTTTTAGGCAACAGCGCGTTCCATTTTGGGGGGTTTTGCCTTTTGAGGTTTAAAAAGGTCAAGGAATGGCTAAAACACACATGCACAGGGGCTGAAGCCTAAAAAGCGCAGCAGTGGCTCATATGGTTGCAAAAGACATGGAGGGCTATGACACCTGTGTGCACCTGCTTTATATTTTTTTTCTCCATCAAATCCTGGCCAGTGAACCATGGAGCTGAACTGGTGGGGACTGTAAAGACACAAGCTCCTGTTTACTAACTCTGCTGCATTAGGGAAAGGATGGATTAAAATGACCTTTGCCCCTTTAGAAATAAATTCAACTTTATTCCAGCTACTGGTTCAAGCAGTAATTATTCAAAGCTGCCATGGGTTTCAGTTTGTGTTTTAATGAACCAGTGAAAGCTCCCTTGTTTGTAACACAAGTAAACTGTGCACAGGTCATAAACAGATGTCCAGAAATACACCCACCTTCTGCATCTAGCATAGCTACCAATCAGACCAATGCCCAATGCTATATGTAACACCATTAGTTTCCCCCCACTTTTTTAGGCAACAAGGTTTAGCATGCTATGATTTTTGATCCCATACATATAATAGTAAAAGGAAAACCACAATTACCATAATGCTCTATGTTCGCTAAACCACCAAGTATGTCTGAGAGTTACATGACATGGAACCTCTAGGCAATGATTCACAATGCACTAGCTTAGTGTAGTGTCTGTTCTCTGTGCTGGGCCCTCAATGCAGTCTTTGAAGACATTGAGGTGAAGTGGCAAAAGCAGGCAGGTAGGAGACAAGCAGGGCCCCAGGCGGAGGGAGGGTGGATGCCGCCCTATACGCCCAAGGAGAATTGGAGAAGGGAAGACACAGATGCTCAGCCGCCCTCACTGTGTCATTGCGTATTTACCTACGACAGAGCAGTGGGTCTGAAAATTGTGACAGTAAGCTGAGGGGGCAAGTAATGGATGTGAAGAGGGAGGGAGGAGTCGCTGGGAGTGAACGGTTAGAAGGGTACTAAGGACGAGACAAGGGGTAATAGGAAATTGACCAATGGAAACAGAAGAGTGAATAAGGGAAGAAAAGGAAGGCAGAATTAGTCCAGGGGAGGGAGGAAAGAAACAGTGAGGGCAGGAGGAAAGCCAGTGTCGGAGTAAGACACAAGCGGAAAGCGTCAAGTTGAAGTTGTAAAGTACTATGGGGCATATTAGCAAGACCGGCGATAAAATTATCGCCGTTTTAGCGGCAGGAAACTGCCGCTAAAACGGCGATAATGGGCTTGCTAATATGCGTTATAGAATTCCAATAGAAGCCCAGGTTAGATGTGCAGGACATCTAACCTGGGCTTCTATTGAATTCTATAACGCATATTAGCAAGCCCATTATCGCCGCTTTAGCGGCAGTTTCCTGCCGCTAAAACGGCGATAATTTTATCGCCGGTCTTGCTAATATGCCCCTATGTTATTTGGGAGAGTCGGAACTGTTTAGGGCCGGGGTATGGGTTAGTAGATATCTGTTAGAACATTGTGGGGGCATTTTTGCAGAGGCCGCTCCTAAAGGGGGCCTCGAGGGCCGGCGCCATAACAGCTGCCGAGCCCCCGGAAGCATCCAGTTTGGGCCGCTGCGAAGCACCCAGAAGTGAATGGGGGCTACCCCTTGAGCTGAAAAGTGTGCCAGAGAGGCGCCAAACTGCTGGGCCAATGGGTGGGGGGGGGGAGGTCAGGCGTTTTTCAAACCCCCCCAATGGAGGACAACCGCTTCCGGAGGCAGGAAAGCTGTAGGGGGGTTATAAGGCGCCGCTCCCCACACTACAGCTCAGTATCATCGTGGAGCTGGGGGAGCGGCACAGCTGGAATTTCATGACCCACCCACACCCAAGGAACAGCAGTGTCACAGTGCTGGACATCAGGCAAGCGGATAAGAAAGGGTACAATGGTTGGTTATGGAGACACACCGACAGGGCGGTGTGTAGGAGTAGGGCCACTCACTTTGGGATGCCTTACGGCAGGGTGAGTAGGCCTGACAAAAGGGGGTAGCAAACGGAAACGGCACTCGCAGCCCAGACCCTGCGAGACGGCAGGGCGCAAGAGAGACTAACAAGGTAGCGAGTTGGGGCCTAACTCCGGGGAGAGGCTACCCCCCACACGCAAGGAGCGTGTAAACCAACAGAACAATTTTATGACCCATAAGTGGCAAGAAATGAGATAGGCCCGCAAAAGAGCAGAACAACGAACTGTCAAGGTGATTTACGAATCTAGGATGTGCAAATGATTTATGACAAGCAATGAGTTATGTTTAACACAAAAGAGCCGCTCCTAGTATGATGACCTAAATGCTACCTTGTCAGTGCAGGCATCTCACAAAAAGGGACAGACTGGTCTCACACACCACCTGGTGTCATGCTTCATCATTGACCAGTCCTCGCCCTCTAAAAACTTGGTTTGATAGAGGGCGGGCATACACCTGAAGACAGGCATGCACTTCTAAAACTAAGTGGGGGCCCTTACAAAAAAATTGTGAAGTTTAAAAGGCCATTACAGATGTCATACTCATTTTAATGTGACTGGCATCTGTATGGTATTTAAAAAATGAAATGGTCGGTGTACTGGGGTTTCTATTGTCCCCCCACCGTACTATAAGTGGTCAACATGTTTCTGCCTACTGGCCCCGAAGGGTCCGTGGCATTCATCAGGACCTATACTATATAAACGGGCTCCGCCCTTACCGTGCTATACTGGTGAGGGTTCCACTAGGTGAGGTGAATGATTTCACACACCACCGTATGTGCGGCTAAAAGTAACGCCTGTAACAAGAAAACAAAAGAAATGATACAGTAACACATCTGAGTAAGAGTGTGTTTGGGAAGTATGAGTGTATTATTCTTTCCTGGTAAAATACTCCAGGTGCATGACTATTGTTTACATCATTTTGAGCATAACATTGATATGCCTTTGACTCCACCCGGATTTCTTCCTTCTTTCTCCTCTTTATTTAGCGTTTGACCAAAGGGGTCTCCCCTCCTCACTCTCCTATGGGGCTAGTAGGTCCCAACAGTTAGGGTAAGCATTGGGGACACTGTTCCCAAATTGTTAACTTTTTCCTTTTAAGTGCACAGATGAATGACACGATTAGATGCACTTATAGCCACGCACTTATATTCTGCATGAGTATGTGGCAGACCAGATGACCTTTATCAGATGTGTTACTGTATCATTTCTTTTGTTTTCTTGTTACAGGCGTTACTTTTAGCCGCACATACGGTGGTGTGTGAAATCATTCACCTCACCTAGTGGAACCCTCACCAGTATAGCACGGTAAGGGCGGAGCCCGTTTATATAGTATAGGTCCTGATGAATGCCACGGACCCTTCGGGGCCAGTAGGCAGAAACATGTTGACCACTTATAGTACGGTGGGGGGACAATAGAAACCCCAGTACACCGACCATTTCATTTTTTAAATACCATACAGATGCCAGTCACATTAAAATGAGTATGACATCTGTAATGGCCTTTTAAACTTCACAATTTTTTTGTAAGGGCCCCCACTTAGTTTTAGAAGTGCATCCCTGTCTTCAGGTGTATGCCCGCCCTCTATCAAACCAAGTTTTTAGAGGGCGAGGACTGGTCAATGATGAAGCATGACACCAGGTGGTGTGTGAGACCAGTCTGTCACTTTTTGTGAGATGCCTGCACTCACAAGGTAGCATTTAGGTCATCATACTAGGAGCGGCTCTTTTGTGTTAAACATTATAGTTTGGAGGCTGCCTACTCCTAGCACCCCGTGCCTCTAGTTCCCTTCCCCAGGTCTTTCCTGAGGTTTTGTGGTTAAGCAATGAGTTATGACAAGCAATGCAAATGATTTATGACAAGCAATGTATGACAGTTCACAATGGTGATTTGTGCCAGGGTCATAAATTTATGCCCTGGGTGTTGTAAAAATGAAGAGATGATTATGCATATAATGGTAATAAAACTGCGGCCAACAACGAACATAAAAACTACAACGCATGTTGGCTGTTTTATCAGAGATGCATGGGAAAGAAGAATGCATGCTATTCTGGAGTGGGCACAGTGTAGGGGTTATAGTTTGTGCGGCAGGAACCCAAAGAATGTTATGTGGTGCTTCCAGCATGATCCTGAATAAAGCGGCCTTTTGACAATACCAAGGCATCCGTGGTGATATTCCTGCTAAATAGTGTCCAGTGCTCTGTCACACGAATCACGCACGTTTTATACGTATGCTATGATTACCGCTTTTATTGGACCAGGTGACGGAGAGGGGGGATGCACTTCTCTGTAACTGCCTCCGAGCTCGAGAGGCTGGACTCATGAAAAGTCAGAGGCAGGATGCATACAATCAACTTACCGCAAGCTTTCACAGTCCTTTGGGGGTGAGAATGCAGTGTATTGGTATATTTCCTCAAATAGATTTTTCCATTATACTTGTGCTATTCCTGTTAGCAGTGGAGACTTGTTATTGTGTCTGAATGGCACTAGCCTGCATACATGTATGTAGATGTTGTTATAAGGTGTGCTTGCTATGTGCATATATTGATGATTTCCTGTAGGAGAGTAGGATCTGCCTCTTATGTTGCCCCCACTTTTTTTCTGATGTTTACACTGGTTTCTGGCTATAGTCTGGCTGGGACCCTGCCAATCAGGGCCCCAGCCTCTCTGTTCTCTCTAAAAGACTTGGAGTGCACTCTAGGTGCACTAGTGATTGGATACTGTGGTACCTTATGAGTCCCTAGTATATGGTACCTTAGGTACCAAGGGCATAGGTACTTCACAGGCCTACCAGGGGCTGAAGCATGTATTATACCACCCCTGGGAAGCAGACTAAATCTGACACCACAGGCTGCTACTGCAGCCTGGGTGAGGAGGTGCTAGCACCCCTCACTGAGATATAGGTTCCCTATATCTCCCCTGCACACACATTTAAACCTATCAGTCACCCCTAAGGCAGGCCCTATCAATCCTGAGGGCAGGGTGCTTAGTTTCTATGTGAGAGGGTGCCTCTGCCTGAGCAGGGCCCCTCTGCAGCTCTCAGAATCCATTCTCTGGGGCTGTTTGTGAATGCGGTCAAACCATATACTCTTAAGTGCATTATAACCTCGCGGTTAATGCTAACTTTGGAATGGCTGCATCAAAACATGTCATGTTTGGTGTCAAACACCTTGGAATCATACCTCCACACCAGTACCTGGTGTGGGAGTATGATCCCACCCTTCTAGAGGGATAGACATGTATCTACTGTGGAAACGCGGTAGAATCCTGAAGAGCCCTGGCATCACAAAATGGATGCCACCAGTCACAGACACGGGGCTGCCCTCCTGCTGATGACCGAAACTCGCAGTGGAGGAGGCCCAACAATAGGTATCCTGTCACAGGGAGGTGTGACCACCTCCCAGACAGGGTTTAGTGTATTGGGGCTGGGTGGGTGCACTCCTAAAGTGCTTTGAAGTCCTGCACTGGGGGAGCAGGAGGATCCTCTGTGCATACACCAGTTCAAACCGGCTCAGGGGCTACCTGCCCCTGCTCTGGCACGAAACTGGACAAAGGGAAGTGGGTGTAGCCACCCACTCCCCTGACCCTCCCATAGGTGGGGTCATAGAGCTAGTCCCTCCCTTCCTTTTAGTATAAGATAGGGAACCCTTGACCTTGCAAACTAGATATCCCTGGATGACGCTCTAAAGAAGAATCCCAGACCTTCGACGTTCCACTACCTCTGGAAGACTGAAGAATCTCCCTTGGAGTCAAGGAGTGACTCCCCTGCTTGGCAGGCACCAAAAACTGCAATGACGGTCGCAAACTATGCCGCTCCCGCCGGAGCCTGAAGTCCCTGCAGCCCAGGAAGAGGATTTCCTGACTTCTCCAAGGCCATCGTGAGTCCCCAGCAAAGCTGAGGCAAGTGGACCCCACGAGTGATGAGGAACCGCAGTCCCTGGGTACTGTGCACTATTTTCGAGTGCAACCCCTTCATGACGTTCTACAAACCTGTGCTTTGGACCACGTGTGGAACCAGCCTCTAGCAGAGATCTCTCCCAAGATCAGAGGCCTACCCCGTCCCAAGTGACCGTGGGCCCCTGTTGAAGGAATCCTCCCGAGGCGTCTTTGCGATCCCTTGCCAGCCGGCTTGTGGGTCCCCTGAAGACTTTTCTACAAATCCAAAGGGCTCTCCTGGGTGCTCCAGGCCTGCCCTGACTTACCCTCGCTGGGTGAGTCCCCCAGACCTTGCTGGTCTGCACCATTGACTTTTTGTTCTTTCCAAGAGACTTGCTGCTACCAAGGCTTGTTGGCTCCAATCGGGTCACCGACACCGCAGTCAGCTGCAGACTTTGTGGGATACGCTGAATCCAGCTCCTGGTCATCCTCGACGCCTCCTGGACCTCGTGGCCAAAGAGTCAAGACACCCGTGAATGACCTGAATCTGTCGACGACGGTGGGCATTCATCTTCCTTGCCCCGGGTCACTGCCAAGTGACTTTGAACACTGTCCCCTCTGCTTTCTGGTCTTCCTTCTTCCGAATCCAGGCTTGGATTCCACCGGACACTTCTTCTGGCTTCACAAGCAGCAAGTCTTCATTGGCTCCCATTGAAAACGACGCCGCGACCCGACACCAAAGGACACCTATGCACCCGGCTTCCCTGGGTGAGGTAACTCCAGCACTACGGTGCTCCTGTGGGTGTTGGCCCTAGAACTACTTACCCTGTAAGTGACTTGCTTGTAGCTACTCCTGAAGTGCCCTTAAACTCTTAATTTCCAACCGCGACTTGCCCCATTGAAGTCTACGGCGATCCGCGCCTGTGTTCACTCACTGCACGCGTCCCCCGTGGGTCCTTTACTTACCTGCCTTGGGTGGTTTCGTGAGGCCCCAGCACTTCTGAAGGCCCTAGGCCTTGTCCCTTTGCAAGTCGTTGTTCTTAAGTCTCTTTTTTAGTATATGGTCTGGTACGCCCCTAGGGCCCCAGCCATACTTGTGCTCAATTTATTGTGAAACGTTGATTTTTGCATATGTTCCTGACTTCTAATCTCACAAGAGATTAGTAGAGAGTTGTTTAGTAATAAATACATATATATTTGATATATATACCTGTGTGGTGTCTTTTCATTTGGTGATTCAAGAGATTGTGTGGTAAAACAAGCTGCTTTACATTCCTCCAAGACTTAGCCTGAAGGCTGCTCTCCACAGCTACCACTAGGATAGCTTTCTGTAAAGGTTGTCTTAAACCTACCTACCATAAGAGTCGAATTGTACTGGTGCAAGGTGTCCACTTTAACTAGTGAACAGCATATACCAGGCCAACTTCTCACATTGGTGGCAGCGTGTGGGATTCCAGCTTGCTATTGCTTTACCAGAAAATCTCTATTTGAATTACTAACTGAAAACCACTATAGGTACTCAAGGTACATATAAAATCAAGCTTAGTATCAATAAGTTCTACTGAACTTAGAGCTGTGTGCCAAGGGATAGCACACCCTTTCTTCAGCTCAAGCTAGTATCAGTAGGCCACAAACTAGTGTAGGTAGTACAACACTGCACAACACTAGAATGTATGTAAAGGGTGGACCCAGTGGATCCAATCAGCCTCAGTATGAGGACATGACTTTCTTGGACTTGAAAGCCATGTGTGCTGCAAGGCACCTGAAGTTAGGACA
Source organism: Calotriton arnoldi (assembly GCA_963921515.1). Taxonomy (NCBI): domain Eukaryota; kingdom Metazoa; phylum Chordata; class Amphibia; order Caudata; family Salamandridae; genus Calotriton; species Calotriton arnoldi. The sequence continues at coordinate 3,214,938 of CAWUFW010000854.1, forward strand.
GAGTCCCTCCACACTACACCTGATAGATCTGCTAACAGCAGATGATCTTAGATTAGCTCTAGGAGCTAATGGGTCTGAATCAGTGAGTGGGTCAATTACAGTGTCTGGGTCAGATGATGAACATCAGGATGACCAAGACTCTGTGGTTAAAGGTTCAGGTCCCCAGGGGCCTGAAAACGACAGAGGAATTCTCCCTAAGAGAACTGACATAGTGGAGGAGAGGCCTAGGTCCCTTTCTAGGGACTCTGACCACTCCTATCACTCTGGCAGAGAATCTGTCTACCAGAGGAACTCCTACTTCCCCAGAAGAGAGACCCCCTCTGACAGAATGTACAAACTGCTGCAGTATGAGGAAGCAAGACTTGCCCTCAAAACCAAGCAGATGGCATTAGATAAGGAAGCCCTGGAGCTCCAGAGAGCTTCTAGAAAAGAGGGGTTAGAACCCCCTGGTGGCAGCAACAGTGTCCCTAGAGGCAGAGAATATATTCCAGACCATAGGAACCTGAGCAGGGTTGTTCCTCCCTACCAGAGTGGGGATGATATCCATAAGTGGATAACTGCTATGGAAAGGGCCTGTAGAGTACAACAGGTCCCCCAAAAGCAGTGGGCAGCAATCTTGTGGCTCTCCTTTTCAAATAAAGGTAGAGACAAGCTCCTCACTGTTAGAGAAGAGGATGCTGATGACTATGAAGTCCTGAAGAGTGCACTAATAGATGGGTTTGGCTTAACCACTGAGCAGTACAGGTTGAAGTTCAGAGACACCAGAAGGCACAGACTCAGGACTGGACTGACTTTGTAGATTGTGCAACCAAGGCTCTGGAGGGTTGGCTGGTTGGCAGTAGGGTTACTGATTTCAAGGGATTGTATAATCTAATGATGAGAGAACAGATCCTTAATAATTGCCAGAACCAGTTGTTGCATCAATACCTGGTGGACTCAGATCTGACCTCTCCCCAAGAATTGGGAAAGAAGGCAGACAAGTGGGTCAGAACCAGGGTGAGGCAGAAAAACCAGAACCAAGGGGGTGACACCAAGAAGCAGGATTCTAAGGGCTCTGAGAAAGGTGGGGATCAGTCAAAAGACCAGAAGTCTTCACAAGGGCCCCAAAAATCTGCATCTGGTGGGGAGTCACAATCCAACAAGGGAAAAGGCCAAAAGAAGCCCTGGTGCAAATTCTGTAAACAGAAAGGGCACTGGACTTCTGATTGTAACAAGTCCAAAGACCAAACCACCACCACTCCTGCCCCTAAGGCAACTGTTCCCCCTAGTTCAGCTACTGGCGGAGGTGGTACTCAGAATAAGGGTGTAGTAGGGTTGACCCTGGGTTCTGAAGTGGACTCTGGCCTAGTCAGAGTACCCACTCAGGCAATGCTGATTTGTAATGGAGACATTGACATGTCCTTCCTGGTGAGCCCCAGTAATCTGGGCAAATACAAACAGCAGCCTGTAATAAATGGCAAACAGGCTTTGGCATTTAGGGACACAGGTGCTAGTGTCACCATGGTGGCAGAGGATCTTGTGGACCCTGGACAGATCATCCTGGGCGAAATGTACCAGGTGACCAATGCAAGCAATGTCAGGACCAACCATAGTCTGGCAGTTGTGAATTTCTCCTGGGGAGGGGTAACTGGCCTCAAGAAGGTTGTAGTCAGTGCAGACCTCCCTGTAGAATGTCTATTGGGCAATGATCTAGAAACTTCAGCCTGGTCTGAAGTAGAGTTATGGACTCATGCTGAGATCTTGGGCATCCCTGCAGAGGTATTTGCTGTGACCAGGTCACAGGCCAAAATGCATGACACTGAACCAGCTCTGGATCCTGAAACCATGGACCAGATGCTTCCCAAGAAGAGGAGCAGTAGGGGTAAGGCAGTGCCTTCCCCTCTGTCTCAGATCACTGATTCCCCTCTTGAGGGAGGAGGAGCAGATCCTGAAGAAGGAACTGCCCCAGAGGGACTTGAGCCTGATCAGGTTGAGTTCTTGGGGGCAGGGGGCCCTTCTAGGGAAGATCTGAGTAAGGAGCAACAGTGCTGCCCCTCTCTTGAACCCCTCAGACAGCAGGCTGCTGCTGAGGCTGCTGGGAGTGCTAGTGGGTCCCATAAAGTTTATTGGGATGAGGGACTCATATATTCGGAGGGTAGAGATCCAGCCCCTGGAGCCACCAGGAGGTTGGTAATACCTCAGAAGTTTAGGGGTTCCTCTTGACCCTAGCACATGATATCCCTTTAGCAGGTCACTTGGGCCAAAACAAGACCTGGGACAGGCTTGTTCACATTTTCATTGGCCACATATGTCAGAGGACACAAAGGAGTTTTGTCGCTCCTGTGTCACATGCCAAGCCAGTGGCAAGGCAGGTGGCACCACAAAGGCCCCCCTGATACCACTACCTGTGGTGGGGGTACCCTTTGAAAGGGTAGGGATTGACATTGTTGGTCCCCTTGACCCTCAAACTGCATCTGGGCACAGATTTATCCTGGAGGTAGTGGATCATGCCACCAGGTACCCAGAGGCAATTCCCCTGAGGACCACCACAGCCCCTGTGGTGGCAAGAGCCCTCATTGGAGTTTTCTCCAGAGTGGGTTTCCCAAAGGAAGTCATCTCTGACAGAGGGACCAACTTCATGTCAGGATATTTGAATGCAATGTGGAAGGAGTGTGGTGTAACTTATAAGTTCACCACCCCCTATCACCCACAATGCAATGGGTTGGTTGAGCGTTTCAACAAAACCCTTAAGGGAATGATTAAAGGACTCCCAGAGAAGCTTAGGCGGAAATGGGACCTTCTTCTTCCCTGCCTGTTGTTTGCATACAGAGAGGTTCCACAGAAGGGGGTTGGTTACAGCCCATTTGACCTTCTGTTTGGGCATCCTGTAAGAGGTCCATTATGTTTGGTAAAAGAGGGCTGGGAGTTACCTCTCAAACCCCCCAAACAGGATGTGATGGACTATGTACTTGGTCTCCGCTCCAGGATGGCCGAATACATGCAGAAGGCAACCAAAAACCTGGAGGCCAGCCAAGAATTACAAAAAGCTTGGCATGACCAAAAGGCTGTGCTGACTGTGTACCAGCCAGGACAGAAAGTGTGGGTGTTGGAGCCTGTGGCCCCAGCAGCCCTCCAAGACAAATGGAGTGGCCCCCATACAATAGTTGAGCAAAAGGGAGAAGTCACCTATCTGGTGAATCTTGGAACTCCCAGGAGCCCCCTGAGGGTGCTCCATGTCAACAGATTGAAACCATATGTTGACAGGGCTGACATGGGCTTGCTCATGGAAACTGATGAGGAACAGGAGGAGGAGAGTGACCCTCTCCCTGACCTGCTCTCACAGAACCCTAATGATGGGTCAGTCGATGGTGTTGCTTTGGCAAGCAGCCTCACTGACCATCAGCAAACTGAGTGCAGACAAGTTCTGCAGCAGTACAGACATATGTTTAGCCTGACCCCTAGTCAGACTACCTGGTGCACCCTCTGGACAGTCTGCCTGTCAAGAGTAAAATCTACAGGCAACCTGACCATGTCAGGGACTGTATCAGGACTGAAGTCCAGAAAATGTTGGCGTTAGGTGTGATTGAGCCTTCAGATATCCCTTGGGCTAGCCCAGTAGTCCTAGTACCCAAGCCTCATACCCAGGGTGGTAAGAAAGAAATGAGGTTTTGTGTAGACTACAGAGGCCTCAATGCAGTCACCAGGACTGATGCCTATCCCATACCAAGGGCAGATGAGCTGATTGATACTTTGGCCTCAGCCAAGTATCTGAGTACATTTGACCTAACAGCTGGCTACTGGCAGATCAGGTTAGCTGATGATGCAAAAGCCAAAACAGCATTTTCGACCCCTGGTGGGCACTACCATCTTTGGATTGAAAAATGCACCTGCCACTTTTCAGAGGTTGGTGAACAAAGTTCTGGCAGGGATAGAAACTTATTGCTCAGCTTATCTAGATGATATTGCTGTCTTTAGTTCCTCCTGGCAGGATCACCTGGTCCACCTCAGAAATGTTTTGGAGGCTCTGCAGAAAGCAGGCCTCACTATCAAGGCCACTAAGTGCCAGATAGGGCAGAGTCAGGTTGTGTACCTGGGCCACCTTGTGGGTGTAGGCCAGGTTCAGCCTTTACAGAGCAAAATCCAAACCATAATGGAATGGGTTGCTCCAACCACCCAGAAACAGGTGAGAGCCTTCTTAGGCCTGACTGGGTACTATAGGAGGTTTGTGAAGGGATATGGATCTATAGTGACCCCCTTGAATGATCTGACCTCAAAGAAAATGCCAAAAAGGTTCAATGGACAACTAGCTGTCAGAAGGCATTTGAAGACCTAAAGCAGGCCATGTGCACTGCCCCCATCTTACAGAGTCCAGACTACACCAAAAAGTTCATTGTCCAAACAGATGCTTCTGAGCTGGGTGTGGGAGCTGTACTGTCTCAACTGAATGATGAAGGTCAAGACCAGCCAGTAGCTTTTATTAGCAGGAGGCTGACCCCTAGAGAGAAACGTTGGTCAGCTATAGAGAGGGAGGCCTTTGCTGTGGTGTGGGCCCTGAAGAAGCTGAGGCCATACTTGTTTGGCACTCACTTCATAGTTCAGACTGACCACAAGCCCCTCCTATGGCTGAAACAGATGAAAGGTGAAAACCCAAAACTTTTAAGGTGGTCCATTTCCCTACATCGATGGACTATACAGTGGAACATAGGCCTGGGACCCAACATGCCAATGCAGATGGACTCTCAAGGTATTTCCACTTAGAGCACGAAGACTCAACTGGTCAAGGTTAGTTTAGTGTCCCTGCGTTTGGGGGGGGGTTGTGTAGGAGAGTAGGATCTGCCTCTTATGTTGCCCCCACTTTTTTTCTGATGTTTACACTGGTTTCTGGCTATAGTCTGGCTGGGACCCTGCCAATCAGGGCCCCAGCCTCTCTGTTCTCTCTAAACGACTTGGAGTGCACTCTAGGTGCACTAGTGATTGGATACTGTGGTACCTTATGAGTCCCTAGTATATGGTACCTTAGGTACCAAGGGCATAGGTACTTCACAGGCCTACCAGGGGCTGAAGCATGTATTATGCCACCCCTGGGAAGCAGACTAAATCTGACACCACAGGCCTGCTACTGCAGCCTGGGTGAGGAGGTGCTAGCACCCCTCACTGAGATATAGGTTCCCTATATCTCCCCTGCACACACATTTAAACCTATCATTCACCCCTAAGGCAGGCCCTATCAATCCTGAGGGCAGGGTGCTTAGTTTCTATGTGAGAGGGTGCCTCTGCCTGAGCAGGGCCCCTCTGCAGCTCTCAGAATGCATTCTCTGGGGCTGTTTGTGAATGCGGTCAAACCATATACTCTTAAGTGCATTATAACCTCGCGGTTAATGCTAACTTTGGAATGGCTGCATCAAAACATGTCGTGTTTGGTGTCAAACACCTTGGAATCATACCCCCACACCAGTACCTGGTGTGGGAGTATGATCCCACCCTTCTAGAGGGATAGACATGTATCTACTGTGGAAACGCCGTAGAATCCTGAAGAGCCCTGGCATCACAAAATGGATGCCACCAGTCACAGACACTGGGCTGCCCTCCTCCTGATGACCGAAACTCGCAGTGGAGGAGGCCCAACAATAGGTATCCTGTCACAGGGAGGTGTGACCACCTCCCAGACAGGGTTTAGTGTATTGGGGCTGGGTGGGTGCACTCCTAGAGTGCTTTGAAGTCCTGCAATGGGGGAGCAGGAGGCTCCTCTGTGCATACACCAGTTCAAACCGGCTCAGGGGCTACCTGCCCCTGCTCTAGTGTGAAACTGGACAAAGGGAAGTGGGTGTAGCCACCCACTCCCCTGACCCTCCCATAGGTGGGGTCATAGAGCTAGTCCCTCCCTTCCTTTTAGTATAAGATAGGGAACCCTTGACCTTGCAAACTAGATATCCCTGGATGACGCTCTAAAGAAGAATCCCGGACCTTCGACGTTCCACTACCTCTGGAAGACTGAAGAATCTCCCTTGGAGTCAAGGAGTGACTCCCCTGCTTGGCAGGCACCAAAAACTGCAACGACGGTCGCAAACTACGCCGCTCCCGCCGGAGCCCGAAGTCCCTGCAGCCCAGGAAGAGGATTTCCTGACTTCTCCAAGGCCATCGTGAGTCCCCAGCGAAGCTGAAGCAAGTGGACCCCACGAGTGATGAGGAACCGCAGTCCCTGGGTACCGTGCACTATTTTCGAGTACAACCCCTTCACGACATTCTACGAACCTGTGCTTTGGACCACATATGATCCCAGCCTCTAGCAGAGATCTCTCCCAAGATCAGAGGCCTACCCCGTCCCGAGTGACCGTGGGCCCCTGTTGAAGGAATCCTCCCGAGGCAGCTTTGCGATCCCTTGCCAGCCGGCTTGTGGGTCCCCTGAAGACTTTTCTACAAATCCAAAGGGCTCCCCTGGTTGCTCCTGGCCTGCCCTGACTTACCCTCGCTGGGTGAGTCCCCCAGACCTTGCTGGTCTGCACCATTGACTTTTTGTTCTTTCCACGAGACTTGCTGCTACCAAGGCTTGTTGGCTTCAATCGGGTCGCCGACACCGCAGTCAGCTGCAGACTTTGTGGAACACGCTGAATCCAGCTCCTGGTTGTCCTCGACGCCTCCTGGACCTTGTGGCCGAAGAGTCAAGACACCCGTGAACGACCTGAATCTGTCGACGACGGTGGGCATTCATCTTCCTTGCCCCGGGTCACTGCCAAGTGACTTTGAACACTGTCCCCTCTGCTTTCAGGTCTTCCTTCTTCTGAATCCAGGCTTGGATTCCACCGGACACTTCTTCTGGCTTCACAAGCAGCAAGTCTTCATTGGCTCCCATTGAAAACGACGCCGCGACCCGACACCAAAGGACACCTATGCACCCGGCTTCCCTGGGTGAGGTAACTCCAGCACTACTGTGCTCCTGTGGGTGTTGGCCCTAGAACTACTTACCCTGTAAGTGACTTGCTTGTAGCTACTCCCGAAGTGCCCTTAAACTCTTAATTTCCAACCGCGACTTGCCCCATTGAAGTCTACGGCGATCCGCGCCTGTGTTCACTCACTGCACGCGTCCCCCGTGGGTCCTTTACTTACCTGCCTTGGGTGGTTTCGTGAGGCCCCAGCACTTCTGAAGGCCCTAGGCCTTGTCCCTTTGCAAGTCGTTGTTCTTAAGTCTCTTTTTAGTATATGGTCTGGTACGCCCCTAGGGCCCCAGCCATACTTGTGCTCAATTTATTGTGAAACGTTGATTTTTGCATATGTTTCTGACTTCTAATCTCACAAGAGATTAGTAGAGAGTTGTTTAGTAATAAATACATATATATTTGATATATATACCTGTGTGGTGTCTTTTCATTTGGTGATTCAAGAGATTGTGTGGTAAAACAAGCTGCTTTACATTCCTCCAAGACTTAGCCTGAAGGCTGCTCTCCACAGCTATGACTAGGATAGCTTTCTGTAAAGGTTGTCTTAAACCTACCTACCATAAGAGTCGAATTGTACTGGTGCAAGGTGTCCACTTTAACTAGTGAACAGCATATACCAGGCCAACTTCTCACATTTCCTATGGAGGTTTAGTTTCTCAACATGTTCTCTAATTGTACCTCTCTTGTATATGCGACTGTTCTCTTGTCTCCTACTTGTATCTTACTTCGCCCACCTAGAAAGCTCTCTGATAGCCTCACGGGTCATGTTTGTGCTATATATAACTTTATAAATAAATAAATGCTGCTGGTGCTGGCATGCTGCCATTTCCCAGTAGCAGCATTAGTGTACTTCACCAGATGCCCCTAATTTACTTCTGCGTGTGTTGGACTTGGCCCTTTTTGGCTAAAGTTCCCTAAACTTTTTGCCTTCCCCCTAGACCTTTTTTCTGACATGGTGTTGCCAACTTAGATGCTTTGGGCACTTTGCCACTGCTGATCAGTTTCAAAGTGCAAGTGCTCCCTGTATAAAGAGTAATGGTAATTGGTTGTCCATAATTGGTAAATTTGTCTTACTAGTAAAGTCCCTAGTAAAGTGCACTATGTGTGCCAGGCCTGGTAATACAAATGCTACTAGTGGACCTGCAGCTCTAATTGTGCCACCCACACCGGTAGCCTTAAAGAGAGATCTCAGGCCTGCCACTGCAGTGCCTTCGCGCAGTTTGTTAAACTGCCTTGTTGTCCTGACAAGTGCACCCACTTGCCAGGCCTTACCCTTCCCTTTTTATGCACATCAGACACCCCTATGGTAGAGCCAAGGTACCCCCCTGGGCAGGGTGCAGTGTATGTGAAAGGTAGGACATGTACTAAGGTGTGTACCATGTCCTGACAGTGAAATACTCTCCAATTCGTTTTTCACTGTTGCAAGGCCATCTTGCCCATAAGACAGAATGGGGGAGGCTGTGTAATATGTTTCCAGCCTATCTTCCCATAGGCTTAAGATGGAGAGGTGAAGTTTAGTGTGCCCGCATTCACAATTTAATAACACATCTTTTTTTGCATTGTGTGTTTAGAAACCACACTTTTAGAAGTGGCTGGTTTTTTTGTTCTAACAATTCTGTGTGTCTCTGCCTGGTTGTGGATTGACTGTCTGGATTTGAATGTGATAGGATCTGGGAAATGTCCTGACCCAGGGGAGGAGGTGAGACAGCAACAGGCTGACCTGCATCTTGAGTGTCGGGGGGAGGAGTATCCCCTGGAGGTGAAGAGGCCTGGGCTGCTGCCATGAAACAAAGGCCCCATTTCCTGCTGAGTGATTGAAGATCCAGACCCCCACTATCAAAGGAAGAACGTGTCACTGGCAGGGAGACACCCAGAACTGGTTTGGACAGAGGTCAGTGCCCCCTGAACACAAAGACTTCAAAGACATTTAGGGGTATAACTATGAGAGCTGAAACCCCTGGACTTTGGACTGATCAAGACTGAAAAGGATTGAAACTACTTCGTGGTCAAGAGGAACCTCTGCCAAGGAAGACAGCTGAAGAGACTGAAGGAAAGGACTGACCCTTGCTGTGTGTTCTGGGGCTGGCCTGCAGTTTGCTGATTTAACCAAGGAGAGGCTAAGGGACTTTGCTGTGTGCTGTGTCCCCCTGCTTGAGAGGACTTTGTGCTGTGCTGTGTCCTGAAGTAACTTGTCCCTAAGGGCCCGAGGAGAGCTGGCTCCCTGTTGTGGAAACTCAGGAACATAAAAGTTTCCAGGTGGGTCTCAGCGACGCTGTGTGCGTGTGCTTTTTGCAGCCTGAGACCTTCGTGAGGATTGCCCTGTGATCGTGTGCACCCGGAGTCCAAGTGAGTCTCAGCGACGCTGTGTGCGTGTGCTTAGTGCAGCCTGAGACCTTCGTGAGGATTGCCCTGTGATCGTATGCACCCGGAGTCCAAGTGAGTCTCAGCGACGCTGTGTGCGTGTGCTTCGTGCAGCCTGAGACCTTCGTGAGGATTGTCCTGTGATCGTGTGCACCCGGAGTCCAAGTGAATCTCAGCGACGCTGTGTGCTTCGTGCAGCCTGAGACCTTCGTGAGGATTGCCCTGTGATCGTGTGCACCCGGAGTCCAAGTGAGTCTCAGCGACGCTGTGTGCGTGTGCTTCGTGCAGCCTGAGACCTTCATGAGGATTGCCCTGTGATCTTGTACACCCGGAGCTCAAGTGAGTCTCAGCGACGCTGTGTGCGTGTGCCCTGTTGCAGCCTGAGACCTTCGTGAGAATTGCCCCGTGACTGTGTGTCCCAGAGCAGTCTTGTTCTCTGCGTCGATCGAGCAGCGTGACCAGAGTTGCTGCGATCGTCATTGCCATCGGCCCGGACCGGCATCCCCAGAGGAGCTGTGCCGCCGGCCCGAGCCTGCCTTTGCCAAGGAGGGACCTCTAACCATCCCCGTCGGGGGGGGGCCCGAGTTCCACTGCCCAAAGATCAACGAAGTCGCACCGGAGGCCCAAGTCTTGAGGAGAGGAGAGTGAGATCGCACCCCCCAGGTAACGCTCAGCGAGCGTGCGTGTGTCGCCGCCTGGGGCGGGGTGCGGGCTCCGAGAGAAACGCTTTCGGCCTTTCCCATCTTTGCCGCGCTGATCCAGCGGCGTACTAGCAACAGATACTCCACTACCATATACTCACCTGGGCCCATACAACTCGCTTCCACTAACACTAAGTAGACCGCTGGAACTTTGTAGTTTTATTAATGATTCATACCTCAAGATCTAGTTATTTCTTCTCTAACTAAACCTTTCACTGATCAAATAGTTCTTTCCTCTGGTCAATGGACCAAATTAGGTGGAACTAGTTGATGGTGATAATTGACATGATTTATTATACATTTCTTGTTTCAAAAAAATAAATAATCACAGACTCAATAAGTTTTAAAATCTTTATCTAAATTAGTGGGTTGTGAACCATCTCAAAGCGTTTCAGTACCAACACTCTCATTCACAAGAGTGCCAATTCAATAAAATTTCAATAGTTATAATATTTCATATCCACACGACAACTATGCTCAGAGAGAAAAGGATAGAGAGAGGAGAGCATTTATCAAGACGATGAATTTCATAGTTACCAAGTATGGTGTGAAGACCAACCCCCTGGCCAAAGGGCTGGTAATGGTTCCCCAGGACAGATCAGGAGACAAAGACTTCAGGACAGGAATCAGGACAGGATACTTCACCTCTCTAGTTACCGACGACTACGTCGCACCCCTCTCTAACACTCTCTTCCTCCTCGTGGTTCTTCCGCGATCTTCTTTCTAACCCACCCAAATTAAGTAGATGGTTCTGCATTCGATTTCTTCATCAGCATTTCAGAGCATCAGCACCACCCCCAGCACCGACAGCATCCCAAGCTCTGTATTGTCTCTGCTGCTTCCGCTCCCAACAAGCAAGCTAAGCTAACTAACTAAACTACCTCAATTATACCTTTCTATTACCATGAGCGACCCCTGACCTTGACTGGTAGGTCGCTCCCCCACCACACAGCTCCGTCTGTGTGCCCTGCTGCTGCCAGCTGATTGTGCCCGTTTTCTCTGTGTGCCCTGCTGCCCCTGATTGTGCTCATTTTTCTCTGTGTGCCCTGCTGCCCCTGATTGTGCTCGTTTTTCTCTGTGTGCCCTGCTGCCCCTGATTGTGCTCGTTTTTCTCTGTGTGCCCTGCTGCCCCTGATTGTGCTCGTTTTTCTCTGTGTGCCCTGCTGCCCCTGATTGTGCTCGTTTTTCTCTGTGTGCCCTGCTGCCCCTGATTGTGCTCGTTTTTCTCTGTGTGCCCTGCTGCCCCTGATTGTGATCGTTTTTCTCTGTGCCTGTTTCCCGCCGCTGCGCCCCTGCTGCCCCGCCCCCTCACTGCCCATTCGCTGCCCCATTCCCTGCTGCTCCCTCGCACCTCCCCATTTATGGCGGCCGCTGTGCGGCCACGCCTAAGGCAAGCCCGTCTGCGCCTGGACCGCGCCCAGCGCCAGAACCCATGGTGCGGGCATCCCCCGCGCCCGCCACATCAACAGATGCCGATACGACGCCAGCACCCTCCACGCACTCAACCCCGGAAAAGATCACGCCTGCTACCGGGCCACCCCGAAGCGAACCCAAGGGCCCTTCACCTGCCGGAACTGCAGCTTCGCCAGCACCTGCCCCGCCAAACCACCACCCAGGAAAGAACCCAACTACCTCAGATGCATCCTCCTCAACACCCGCTCCGCCCGCAAACACGCCATCGAACTCTGGGACCTTCTCGACTCAACCTCCCCAGACGTCGCCTTCCTGATGGAGACCTGGCTGAACCCCGCTTCAGCCCCCGACATCGCCATTGCCATCCCGGACGGCTACAAGATCACCAGCAGGGACCGCACCAACGGAGTCGGAGGAGGCATCGCCATCGTCCACAGGAACACCCTCAGAGTCTCAACCAACACCGACGACACCCTCAGCACCGCCGAACACATGCACTTCCAGATCCACACCGATCCCAACACCACCCTCAGAGGAACCCTCATCTACAGACCCCCGGACCCCGACCACAGTTCAGCGATTCCATCGCTGACTTCGTCAGCACACACGCCATCGCCTCCACGGACTACATCCTCCTCGGGGACCTGAACTTCCACCTCGAGAACAACAAGGACACCAACTCCACCACCCTGATCGACAACCTCGCCACCCTCGGACTCAGACAACTCGTGACAATACCCACCCACGCCGCCGGCCACACGCTAGACTCCATCTTTTCCGCAAGCCCACACGTCTCCTTCAACCACACCTCCGAACCCCACTGGACCGACCACCACTGCATCCACTTCACCTACAGGAAGCCCATCACGCACCACCGCACCCAACAAATGCCTCGCCGCTGCTGGAGCAGAGTCACCGAAGACCAGCTAACCACCACCCTCGCCCTGAGCCCACCCGCCGAACCATCCGACACCGCCGCCCGCAACCTCAGACAGTGGCTCGACGACTGCGCCAACACCTCGCCCCGCTCAAGAATCCGCCCAACAGCCACACCAGCAAGAAAGCCACCTGGTTCACCGAAGACCTCCAGGCCTCCAAACGAACATGCCGAAAACTGGAGAAGATCTGGCTCCACGAACGGACAGCTACGCCGCCCACAAGAGCGCCACCCGCAGTCACCATCACCTCATCAGATCCGCCAAAAGGGCCTCACTCAAAGACCGCCTAGACAACAACGCACACAACAGCAAAGAGCTCTTCAACATCGTGAAGGAACTCGCCAACCCCAGCTCCAACTCCAACGACATCCCGCCGTCACGAGACCTGTGCGACTCACTGGCCACCTTCTTCCACCGCAAAATCGCCGACATCCACGACAGCTTCAACACCACGACCGCCCCGGCAACCACCGAGACCACTTCCCCCACGACCACCAACCGCCTGCTCTCCTGGACCAACATCAACGACGAGGACACCAGCGAGATCATGAACACCATCCACTCCGGTTCACCGCTAGACCCGTGCCCTCACCACGTCTTCAACAAAGCCAGCGCCCCAACTCCGGAAAATAATCAACATCTCCTTCGAGACAGCAACCTTCCCGGAAAGCTGGAAGCACGCCGAGATCACCGCCTTACTCAAGAAACCCAAGGCCGACCCCAAGGACCTCAAGAACTTCCGACCCATCTCTCTGCTCCCGTTCCCCGCGAAGGTCACCGAGAAAATCGTCAACAAACAACTGACCCGCTACCTCGAGAAGAACAACATCCTGGACCCTTCCCAGTCCGGCTTCCGCAGCAACCACAGCACCGAAACCGCCCTCATCGCCGCCACCGATGACATCAGGACCCTGCTAGACAACGGAGAAACAGCAGCCCTCATCCTCCTGGACCTATCAGCCGCCTTCGACACGGTCTGCCACCACACACTACGAACACGCCTTCACGACGCCGGGATCCAGAGAAGGCCCTGGACTGGACCACATCCTTCCTTTCCGGCAGAACTCAAAGCGTCCGCCTCGCCCCCTTCCGATCCAAGGCCACCAAGATCATCTGCGGCGTACCCCAAGGCTCCTCCCTCAGCCCGACGCTGTTCAACATCTACATGGCACCCCTCGCCCACGTCGCCCGACAGCACAACCTCAACATCATCTCCTACGCCGACGACACCCAGCTGATCCTCTCCCTCACCAAAGACCCTCACACCGCCAAAGCCCACCTCCACGAAGGAATGAAGGCCGTCGCCGAATGGATGAGGTTCAGCCGCCTGAAGCTGAACTCGGACAAGACGGAGGTCCTCATCCTTGGTTCCAACCCTTTAGCCTGGGACGACTCCTGCTAACCGACATCACTGGGAACAGCCCCGACACCCACCGACCACGCTCGCAACCTAGGGGTCATCCTCGACCCCACCCTCTCCATGACTAAGCAGGTCAACGCCGTTTCCTCATCCTGCTTCAACACCCTCCGAATGCTCCGCAGGATCTTCAAGTGGATCCCCACCGAAACAAGGAAAACAGTCACCCAGGCCCTCGTCACCAGCAGGCTGGACTACGGAAACGCCCTCTACGCAGGAACGAAGGCTAAGCTCCTGAGATGGCTGCAACGCATCCAGAACGCCTCTGCACGTCTTATCCTCGACATCCCCCGCCGCAGCCACATCACACCCCACCTGAGAGACCTGCACTGGCTCCCTGTCAACAAGAGGATAACCTTCAAGCTCCTCACCCACGCACACAAAGCACTCCACAACTCCGGACCAGCCTTCCTCAACAGACGACTCAGCTTCTACACCCCCACCCGCCAGCTCCGCTCAACCAGCCTCGCCCTCACCACAGTCCCCCGCATCCGGAAAACGACCGCCGGCGGCAGATCCTTCTCCCACCTCGCCGCCAAGACCTGGAACACCCTCCCCACCAACCTTCGGCAGACCCAAGACCTACTGGCCTTCAGAAGACTCCTCAAGACCTGGCTCTTCGATCAGTAGCAGCACCCCCCCCCCCCACTTCCCCCAGCACCTTCAGACCCTCGCGGGTATGTAGTGCGCTTTATAAGTGACCTGATTGATTGATTGATTGATGTACCACCCATTAATGTTTCAATTTTACAAAATGCCAACTTCTGATTGGACAGGCGAGGGGGGAATGATCATCACACCATGCTTATACTTCATTTATTTCTTTAAACCATTGTTTCCAAACTCCTCCCCTCAAACTTTTATTCCGCCCTTCCTTTCCCATACATCTTTAAACTTTATTAATACAAATGTAACGATCCTTTGAATACAGTTCCTTCATATGAACTCTTCACCCTCATGTTCCCAGGGCACATCTTCGCCGACCTTGGACGCGTGACAAGTCCTTAGTCATCTTTTCGTACTTCATAGCCAGGGCGCATGCGTTGCTCAACATCAGTCTGCTCGACTCAGACAACTTTAACAGGCCCAAATACACACTAATAATAAAGTCAAAAGGAGAAATGTTATTCTCAAAATAAATGATTTCACTGTATACCACCAACCTCTACTCTAACCCATACCATTTATTAGTTCCCTTTCTGCATTTGCGTTAGTATAAAACTTATTTTCTAACTTCAGCAAGCAGGTGCCATGCATGTGAGCTTTTAAGCGGCCATTTTATAGTTATTTGCGCAAGCGCCAGAATTTCCCTCCAAGCGTTGCTTCGTCATACTACGTAGATGCAGTAGACGTATGCGCAGTAAAGATTCCGTGTTAGAATGCATCCTAGTCCTTCGTTCATGTTATTGCAGTTAGTAAACACATAGGCAAGCTTCATCTTATCCCGTGTGTAAAGGAAATGCATATTATTAATCACAAAACACGTTGTTAGCAATTCTTTAGTAAGTTAAAACGAGAGGATTGCTTCCGAGCAAGTCTCATGTTCGAGTCCTTGCTCCATCAATCCCCTCTCTGATGGCATATTAAGCCATCACAAAATTTCCCATCCATCCCAGATACCAACTTTAACACTTCTCAGTTTTCTCTATTTGTCCTCTCAAATCTTCATCAATGATTTCGTTCCCTTCTAAATCTTGCATCTTCTTATATAACCTGCCTTTCATTTCTTCCAAGCGTATTTCATCATATTTTCTCTTTCGTGTCTGTCCCTTTCCCTTTCTTTCCAAGTGTACTTTTTCTTCCGTACCTTTTCTACAACATCTATATGTAATTATTATTAACATCACTATCGTTATTATCATAACTAATGGTATTATTATTTGACCTAGAAAACTTTTCCCAAAATCAACAAACCATTTCCCTATTGATGTTATACTTTTCGTTAGTTTTCCCCACACACTGTCAACCTCCAGTTGGGTTAAATCCTTATGCATTTCCGTAATGTTTTCAATATATCCTTTAATTTCTCTGCTCTTGTCCGGAATATAAGTGCAGCAATGTTGAACTTTCAACATGCCACAGACTCCACCTTCTTTTGCTAACAATATATCAAGAGCAAGACGGTTCTGTAAAACCATGGATCTAATTGCAACCATTTCTGTGTTAATCATTAGAAATCCTCCTGCAGTGTCTATAGAGAGACGATCAACTATGGTTGATAACTTACACATTTTCTGTGAATTTAGAATGACTCCAACTGAGGGTATCAGTGCACTAAAAATGTCTCCTACAATTTCAGAAAAACTAGCTCTTCTTCTACGTGTTAGTCCATTAAAATTTCCATTGGTTCCACTGATTTTATCTACATGATAACTTTTTGGAAACACTATTCCAAAATAACAGCTTCCGTACCATCTTGCAGGTAACCTATAGGAGGCATTGTTCCCACAAACATAATACACTCCTGGAAACACAGGATCAGTTCCCCCTTTTAGTCCCCATCCCCCTAATATTAGGAAGTTATGTTCACATTCACTGGAACCAAAGTAATTATTGTTATAATCTGTCTTTAATCTATGGAGGCAGAATTATCCCCTTTTCACGAAGTCCAGGGACATCGCAGCATGAGCCTTGCCACTTGCATAGA
The DNA here is from genome assembly GCA_963921515.1 of Calotriton arnoldi. Classification (NCBI taxonomy): domain Eukaryota; kingdom Metazoa; phylum Chordata; class Amphibia; order Caudata; family Salamandridae; genus Calotriton; species Calotriton arnoldi. Next base: position 3,231,329 of record CAWUFW010000854.1, read on the forward strand.
TTCCCTCCTTCCCAGCCCATGGAGGTACATGGGTTTTCTGTGTAGTTGCCTTCCTCATTAAATCCTGTCTCCTTTCTTCTACTAAATTCAAAAAGTATTTTTCTTCTTTTCTTAATGTACATGTTAGATTATCTGTGTGTGCCTGAACTAAATCTATTGAACTCATTGTTATGAAAAATTCACCCATAAACTGTGTGTTTTTACTACTAGCTACTGGATTCATATCCTTTCTAATAGGTAATTCAGAAAATACTACATCTATGTCTGAATAAAAATATTGAAGTTTCCCTGCAGCATAAAATAAACTTGACAAAATACTACATGACACACCATAGGTTAAGGGTATATGGTGATACGTCATTCCTTCTGATACTGATGAGGGTAACTTCATACACACATAGCAGTTATTAATCTCCATAGTACTAACATATTGAAATAACAACTTAATAAACACATTAGAGGACGTATTATAGTCTGATTCATTATGATAGTTTGTTTCATCTTCTACCCCTATTTCTATTTCAGTTTCTCTTAATCTATTCACCTTAACATTAGCATCTCTGTTATTTTTGTCACTTGTTTTCATTATAAAAGGTACTCCTACTGTTAAGAATAGCCATTCTAATGCTACTAATAAAATACTACAAAAATAAAATCTAAAACACTTTTTTTAGTCCACATTTTGGTTTCCCAGTAACCTCAGTTTCCGCCATTTTATTCCTGAGAAAATCTCTTTTCTCTTGTCTTTTTCTTTTTCAGTCTTAGCCTTCCTTTTTGTTCTTAAGGAGGTTTCAATTGGCTTTCATCAATTTGTGCAATATGGACCTCTTCTGTCTCATCAGACAGATCCAGGGACTCAAACTCCTCGAGTATAACGTATGTCCACTCAGGAGCCTTGTATCTTCTGTTTAAATTTCTCAATCTTGGACTTCTTCGAGTTATTTTCGCTAAGGTTTGTTTCGGTCTTGTTTGACTTGTGACTTCGTTTACTTATTCTGGCCTCTTTTCAGATTTACTCAGATGATACTTTAGTTTCTTTACTCCAGTTGGCCAATTGTCTCCTCTCCTGACTCTTTTGATTTGTACTGCGTTTTCACCTTCCTTGACTCTTTGTAAAATTCTTTTTATTTCATTTATTTTAGGCACAACCTGTTCTGTTTCTCTGTTTTCTGTGCTTGTACCTTCTCTTGCTTCCTCCTGCTCAGGTTCTACCGTATTTTGTTCTACTTCTTCCTGAGCTTGTTCTTCTAATTCTATCTGACCCTGTTCAGGTCTTACTTCAAACCTTTCTTCTTCTGCCTGAACTTGTTCTTCTAACTCTATCTGGTCCTGTTCAGGTCTTAATTCAAACTTTTCTTCTTCCGCCTGAACGCGTTCTTCTCTTTTTCCCTCCTCAGGTTTGTTTATGTCTCTTTCTATTTTCACCTGAGTGTGTTCTTCTTCCCCTGTCTCTTCCTGACTACTTTCCTGTCTTTTCAGTTCTGTTCTTGTTCTTGTTTCAATAGCATCATCAATTATTTCAATCACTGGGATCCATTCTTCCTGACTTATCTCGGGCTGTTCATCATATGGTTGTCTTTCAGAATCTATCACTCTAGATTCTTCAATTTCACAGTTTACAACTCCTGACGCTTCAGCCTGCTCAGTCAGTGATGGTTCTTGTTGATCTGATGGGCTCGGTACTCTTCTGGTATGGCTGGCATGAATCCAATTGGGCAGACCTGCACACTTCACTGCTCTGGTAGTGACTAGTATGACTGGTCGTGGCCCATCCCACCTTGGTGCTAGACACGATTTCCATGCGTGTTTCTTCACTAGCACCCAATCTCCAGGATTCAAATCATGCGCTTGATCTGGCTGTCTTTCAACTGCGTCTTCTCCAACCTGGTGAGAGATAGAATGCATCATTTCAGCCAATCCTTTGCAATAGTCCAATACCAGATCATCAGTTATACTCATTAGTTTATTTCCAGAAATAAATGCCTGTCTCATGGCTCTTCACATGAGAACCTCATGTGGGCTCATTCCTGTTTTTCTGTCTGGAATGCTTCTGAGACCCATCAATACAAGAGGTAGTGCATTTGGCCATTTCAGTTTTGTGGATTCACACACCTTTCCCAATCTTGATTTGATTATGCCATTCATTTGCTCAACAACTCCAGAAGCCTCTGGACGATAAGCACAGTGCAGTTTTTGTTCAATGTTAAATGCAGCACAGATTAATCGAATTATTTCATTATTAAAATGAGGGCCTCTATCTGATTCCAAAGTGACCGGAAAAACAAATCGTGGCACTAACTCCCTCAACAACAATTTTGCAACTGTAAGACTGTCATTTCTTCTAGTAGGATAGGCTTCCACCCATCTTGAGAAAAGGCATACTATGACAAGTACGTATTTCAATCCATTGCATGGAGGTAATTCAATGAAATCTAACTGTAATCTGGTGAAGGGTCCTTCTGCCTTTCCGATCTTTCCCCAGCTTACCACTGTCTTTCTACCTGGGTTCTGCTGTTGACAGGTTAAGCATCTTTGGCAAAGGCTCTCTGCGACTACCCTGAACTTCGGATTATACCAACTCTGTCTGAATAGCCTGATCATTGAATCTCTCCCTATGTGTGTTGCTCCATGATATACTCTTGCCATTTTTTAAAGCAAACAATCTGGCATGACTGGTCTTCCATCTAAATACACCCACATCTCATCATGTGGTCTTTTGGTACAGGCTGCCTTTATCCAGATTTCTTTTTCCTTTTCCTCAACTTCTTCCTGCAATTGTCTAATCTCATCCCTTGTTTCTGGTACTGAGAAGTACATAAATTGGCATCTGGTCTCACCCGTTTCAATTTTTCTGTTTATGGCCACTGCATTTTTAGCACAGTATTTGGCCACTTGGTCAGCATAATTATTGCCAGCAGTCACATAGTCATTTCCTGACTGATGTGCAGGGCATTTTACAACTGCTACCTCTTTTGGCAATTGTAATGCTTCCAATAAATCTTTTACATTTTTGCTGTTTCTGATAGGAGATCCTGAAGAAGTCAGAAATCCCCTTTGCATCCAAAGCTGGCCAAAGTCATGCACAATCCCGAAACCATATTGACTATCCGTAAATATGGTTACTCTCCAATTTTTCCCTTTTTTACATGCCATTGTTAAGGCAACCAATTCAGCTACTTGTGCAGACTTGACCCCAGGTAAACAGGATGCTTCAATTACCCCCAAAATTTTGCAAACAGCATATGCAGCACTTAGACCTCCTTCTTGTGTCCTAAGGCAGGAACCATCTACAAATAACTCATGATCAGTCTCTTTCAAAGGTGTCTCTTTTATGTCTGGGCGGGGCTTCGTGCATAACTCAGTCATGTCTAAACAATCATGATCACTTTCATCTTTCACTTCCTCATCGCAGGGGTCTGGTAATAGGGTGGCTGGGTTCAGGATCGTACACCTTATCACAGTCACGTTTTCGGCTCCCAAAATCACTCTTTCATACTTGGTCAAATGGCTAGGGGTGAGGTGCTGTGTTCTTGTTCTTGTCAAAAGAATCTCAACCGAGTGTGGAACGAATACCTTTACCGGATGTCCCATCACTATCGACTCACTTTGCTCCAGACTCATACAAGTAGCAGCTACTGCTTTTAAGCAGCCAGGCAATGCTGAAGCCACTGGGTCTAATGTGGCTGAAAAATACGCTACTGGACGTCGACTCAATCCATGTCTTTGTGTTAAGACTGAAAGTGCACAATTTTCTCTTTCACAACAGAACAAAGCAAAATCTTTTGAATAATCAGGCATGCCCAAGGCAGGAGCCTCACACAAACAATTTCGCAATTTCACAAATGCCTCTAGGCAATCATTATTCCAATCAATCGGATCTTTTGCTCGTTTCCGGATCATCTGTATCAATGGTTTCGCTAACATAGAAAATCCATTAATCCATTGCCTACAGTATCCAACCACTCCCAGAAACATTCTCATTTCTCTCTGAGTCTGTGGCAATTGCATTTCTTTGATTATTTTTATTCTTTCCGGTGTCACTTTTCTAACTCCTCTTTCTATTTTATGCCCTAAGTATCTTACTTCTTGTCGACAAAATTGTAATTTTTCTGGAGACACCTTGTGTCCTCCTTCAGCCAAATGGTTCAGTAATGCAATTGTATCTGTGACACAATCTTCTCGTGTTTTTGATGCCACCAATAGGTCATCAATGTACTGAACCAGAACAGAATTTCCAGGCATAATAAATGATTCTAGCCACTTTTTCAAAATCTGATTAAAGATTGAAGGACTTTCTGTGTACCCCTGAGGAACACAACACCATGCGTAAATATGATCTTCAAACTTAAACGTAAAAAGATACTGGCTGTCTGGGTGCAAAGGAATAGAAAAGAACGCTTGGCATAAATCAATTACTGTAAACCATCCTGCATTCCACGGTATCTGATAAAGGATCACTGCTGGATTTGGCACAATTGGACAACAGGGAATTACAATTTTATTTATCTTCCGTAGGTCTTGCACTATTCTGTACTTTCCGCTAGGCTTTTCAGTCCCATTATTGGCGAATTACAGGGACTACCCATCACCTCTTTTAAAATTCCTTGTTTAACCATTCGTTCAATTTCTGGAATAATTCCTGCTTTTACTTCTGGACTCATTTTGTACTGTCGGGTATTTGGATACACTGCACCTTCTTTCACTGTCACTTTAACTGGGTCTATATTCTTCATTAGCCCAATGTCTTTTCCTGTAAAATCCCACACTTCTGGATTGACTGTCTTTCTTAACTCTTCTGGCAATTCATTCTCGGTTATTAATGAAAACATTTCATCTACTTCTGTTCCCTGTTTGGCCAGCATCATCTTATAGACAACATCCTCATCGGGGTTTGGAAAGCAACACCATCCGGTGTACAATAGGTCGTGCAATTCATCTTGCACAAAAGATCTCTTCCCAACAGATTTACTGGACTGGAATCGCAAACTACAAATCGGTGCATTTCTTTGAAGTTCCCAATGTGCACCTCCATTGGTTTCGTGATTGGGGTTCTAATCTGTTGGTTAGATACACCTACAACTTGGATTGACTCTCCCGAGAGGGGTAGGTTTGGGATGTCTGCTGTTCTCACAGTAGACCTGGTAGTGCCAGTATCCAATAGGAAAGTAATGTCTTTACCTTCTACTTTCCCATCAACAAATGGACCTGACTGATCTACCGGCAAGGATGCGCCAAGCACGCACTCCACTTCCTTCCCCCTCCAGGCACCGTCATTGTGTGGTATCTGAATGTTCTTCATCATTCTGTAAAAAATATTGTGCAATTGCTCTATTATTCTTACCACTTTCTCCTTGAAATCCGGTGTTTGCACTGAAATTTTGATGGTTCACAAAATTTGGCATAGGAGCTGGTGGCACCTGATATTGTGGAGTGACTACCTGTTGCTGCTGATTCATAAGTACTTCATTCTGCATCTGTGGGATTAAATTTTGATTTGGCCCATTATTATTCTTATTATTCTGAGTACTCTTACACTCGTCCTTCCAATGTCCAAGCTTTCTGCATGCATGACAAGGAAACTTCTTTTTCGCTTCTTCTCTGTCCATTCGTCCCTTAAATTTATTACCATTCGTTCCTTGATTATTCTGACTCTGCTCTTTCACTTGATTATTATTTTGCTCATTTGCTTTCTCTTCTTGCTGCTCTGCCAATTTAACTTGAGCCCAAATCATTTTCTCTTTTAGCTTCTTACGCCTGGCCTCAATGTCATCTCCGCAATATTTCGCGTACTTTAGAATCTCATCCACTGTCTTACTTTGCCAACACAACATGTGCTGCTGTATCATCTGACTGATTTCTGGTTTCAAGCCATATACAAACCGATACACAAAATGTCCCATATCTTTGTCACCAATATTCTCAAAACCACTATACTGCTTAAACACCTGCAATAACCGTTCATAGTATGCGTGTGCAGATTCATTTGGTTCCTGTGTTGTTCTATTTTTACCCAATCTGTTTCTTTAGGAGGGATTTTCCCTTTCAAATACGTTATTACTTGGTGATACTTTTTCATCACCTCTTCTGAAGGTGCTCCTGTTTTTGCATCTCTAGGATACTCCTCATTAGGCCAATCAATTGTGATCTTACATTCTGTCCATAAATCAGCAGGTACCACTATATCAAATAGACCGTCCAAGTCTTTCAATAACACCTTTGAAACCTTCACAAATCTTTCTACCTGTTTGTACCACTCAACTGGTTTTTCTCTCAATTTTGGAAAATCATTTGTAAATGATAAAATATCTTGTCTACTCCAAGGGACATGAACATATCCACCTCCAGGAACCTCTCTCATCGGACACAATTTTTCTACTTTTCCTGATTCTCTTACTGGAAATGCAGCTGCTGCTTCTCTCGCTTGCACTTCTTCTTTCTTTCTTATCCATCTAATTCTCCATTTATCAATGATCCCCACTTTCGCAAAATGTTCATTAATTCTTTTATCTGTAACCTTTTTCCTGAAGCATTCACACTTTCTAAATCTTTATCAGTAAAATCCACTCGATAAGGTTTTTGTAACAATTTTGATTTCCCTATGTCTATTCCAATCTCTGAAGCAACTTCAGTTAATCTTTCATGAAATAGTCTTGCTCTCCTAGTTATACTCTTACATAAAAACAATAATTCCTCATCATTGTAAACGTTTAATCTTTCTGTACCTACACATCCTGTCATCATCTCTTCCAATTCCACTTTCAATCTGCTGATATCTAAAATCTTTGGTATTGGGGTCTGAATATCTCTTTCCTGAGCCCACCTTTCTATTTCTTCAGAGGTGACTACTGTTGCGCCTGCAGTTCCAGCCGGAACCAAAGGTCTTCTTTCTCTCAAATTCATAGGCGTAACTCTCTTTGGAGTTTCCGTATGGGGTTCCACAATAGGGAGATCCATTAATGAAATAACTGATTCACTTTCACTAACCTGATCATCTGTGATTACTACCTCTTTTCTAGGACTATTTAATGGAACTGTCACAAGCTGTGGTTTCTGGAAAATCTTATTATCTCCATACAATGGGATTACTGGACCAATGGTTACTGGTACTGTCAAAGCTTCAGTATTTAAGTTCAATTGACTTATCTTTTGAACTAGTTCTTCTCTAGTTCTTGATACGGTGGTGGATTTTTAATTAAAATATCCTCTAACAATTCATCATCTGATTCACCATATCCTGTCGAATTCATATGTTTCGTTTTCTCCTTACACTTTCCTCCAGATTGTTCCTCAGCCATCAACACTGGATATAACCCTTCAGATACCATAGCTCTCTTCCATTGTTTCATCTGCCCTTCTCGTGACTCATGCAAATGCCTCGGAAAGAATCCTCTATATCTTCCACCTCTGCATTTCTCCCGTTCATATGACTCAGTCTCCCATTCTTCCAAAGCCTCATATTGAGTTAACCTAGGTCTAGGTTCTAAATCATTCATTTTCAAACTCAAATTCTGAAGAATCCTCCCATTAAACGTACCATCCTTAGGAAATGCTAACACACCATCATCCTTCGTGTACTCTATCCAGTTTTCCAACCACACGCAGGTATGATATCCTCTTTCCATCATCATAAAAGATGCTGGCGTTTTCTGTGGTGGAATAGGAATTCCCTCTCTAGTCAGGACAGGCTTATCCTTTACAAAGAAATTCTTTATTTTCTTAAAAATTTACATCTTTCTTTTCTCTCCATACATTTTTGAAGAACGGTGTAGGAAATTGTATTCCGCAAACCCTTGAAATTTTCTACCTGTACGTCTTGCACTTACAGTCAAATCAAAATCCTGCATACAATCTTCCCTTCACCAATCCTAGCGTGGCTTTTAACTGGTTATCCAATCAAATCAGGTTCACACTCGTACTCTGACCAATGTCAGCACGGCCTTTTCCTGACGTCAGTTCTGCTCCTTCCTACTGACCCCTTCTTTACAATGCTGCTCTTGTCACCCGCCCGCTGCTTCTACCAATCCCAGCGCGGCTCACTGTGACGTTAGTCCCACTCAGGCGATTTCTTACCCCTCCTTTACCAAGTTCCTCCTGTCACACTCCCGCTGTGTCTACCAATCCCAGCGCGGCTCTCTGTGACGTCAGTAGCACTCCGGCAACTGACCCTCCCTTTACAAGGTAATACAAAACTTTATTTCTCAAAAAATTCTCTTTAAACTTCTTTGTTATTAACAATGTAAAAACATTCGCTACTCTGTCTGTTCCACTAATCAAAAGGATAGTTTATTTCTTTTCACTGCGAGTAAAACCTTCCGCTTACTCTTCACCTAAGCTCCAGAGAACCTGCTACTCTTCTGGTGTCACCGACGAGGGAAATTTGAGACCGATGTTTCACCAGTGAACTCCTTTTGCTGTCAATCAAGCTTAGAAGAACCTGCTACTCCTTCAGGGTTACCCTTACTAGGTGATATAACGCCTAAAGTTTCACTAGCGAACTCTTTGCTATCCACCACTCTCACTTTTATACAGAAAGTAGTCCCTACTTTAACACTGCCAGCCCTACCTAGCTTCTCAGTGTTATTCCAACAGACGAGTAACCTCACTGCAGTGTGGTTTCTATCACCACCTGCTATTCATTCCCCGGGAATTTTCCAGACGACATAAAAAAAAAAACGCTAACTCTTTTGTTAAAACATAAATCAAAAATCAATAATCTATACTTATCACCAAACTAGTCACTAACAACCATAGCTCTGCTACCAGAAAACTGATCCAGCGGCGTACTAGCAACAGATACTCCACTACCATATACTCACCTGGGCCCATACAACTCGCTTCCGCTAACACTAAGTAGACCGCTGGAACGTTGTAGTTTTATTAATGATTCATACCTCAAGATCTAGTTATTTCTTCTCTAACTAAACCTTTCACTGATCAAATAGTTCTTTCCTCTGGTCAATGGACCAAATTAGGTGGAACTAGTTGATGGTGATAATTGACATGATTTATTATACATTTCTTGTTTTAAAAAATAAAAATAAAAAATAATCACAGACTCAATAAGTTTTAAAATCTTTATCTAAATTAGTGGGTTGTGAACCATCTCAAAGTGTTTCAGTACAAACACCCTCATTCACAAGAGTGCCAATTCAATAAAATTTCAATAGTTATAATATTTCAGATCCACACAACAACTATGCTCAGAGAGAAAAGGATAGAGAGAGAAGAGCATCTATCAAGACAATGAATTTCATAATTACCAAGTATGGTGTGAAGACCAACCCCCTAGCCAAAGGGCTGGTAAGGGTCCCCAGGACAGATCAGGAGACAAAGACTTCAGGACAGGATACTTCACCTCTCTAGTTACCGACGACTACGTCGCACCCCTCTCTGACACTCTCTTTCTCCTCGTGGTTCTTCCGCGATCTTCTTTCTAACCCACCCAAATTAAGTAGATGGTTCTGCATTCGATTTCTTCATCAGCATTTCAGAGCATCAGCACCACCCCCAGCACCAACAGCATCCCAAGCTCTGTATTGTCTCTGCTGCTTCCGCTCCCAACAAGCAAGCTAAGCTAACTAACTAAACTACCTCAATTATACCTTTCTATTACCATGTACCACCCATTAATGTTTCAATTTTACAAAATGCTAACTTCTGATTGGACAGGCGAGGGGGGAATGATCCTCACACCATGCTTATACTTCATTTATTTCTTTAAACCATTGTTTCCAAACTCCTCCCCTCAAACTTTTATTCCGCCCTTCCTTTCCCATACATCTTTAAACTTTATTAATACAAATGTAACGATCTTTTGAATACAGTTCCTTCATATGAACTCTTCACCCTCATGTTCCCAGGGCACATCTTCGCCGACCTTGGACGCGTGACAAGTCCTTAGTCATCTTTTCGTACTTCATAGCCAGGGCGCATGCGTCGCGCAACGTCAGTCTGCTCGACTCAGACAACTTTAACAGGCCCAAATACGCACTAATAATAAAGTCAAAAGGAGAAATGTTATTCTCAAAAATAAATGATTTCACTGTATACCACCAACCTCTACTCTAACCCATACCATTTATTATTTCCCTTTCTGCATTTGCATTAGTATAAAACTTATTTTCTAACTTCAGCAAGCAGGTGCCATGCATGTGAGCTTCTAAGCAGATATTTTATAGTTATTTGCGTAAGCGCCAGAATTTCCCTCCAAGCGTTGCTTCGTCATACTACGTAGATGCAGTAGACGCATGCGCAGTAAAGATTCCATGTTAGAATGCATCCTAGTCCTTCGTTCATGTTATTGCAGTTAGTAAACACATAGGCAAGCTTCATCTTATCCCGCGTGTAAAGGAAATGCGTATTATCAATCACAGAACACGTTGTTAGCAATTCGTTAGTAAGTTAAAACGAGAGGATTGCTTCCGAGCAAGTCTCATGTTCGAGTCCTTGCTCCATCAGTGCGAGCCTCCGCTCAAGTCCGTATCGCGGTCCGTACTTGCCGAGGAGTTGCAGTACCGGGGCCGTAGTGTGGAGATGCACTTTGTTTTCCATCATAACAGTGTTGGGGGCATGTTTTGGCAGTAGCTGACCGCGAGCCAGTAAGAGTGGCATAGAGACCGACCAGAGCACCGCGATTGGTGCTGAAGTATCTTATTTTTGCATTACGAACTGCCTGATTGTTGCATTACGAAGTGCCCTATTTTTGCATTACGAACTGCCTGATTGTTGCATTACGAAGTGCCCTATTTTTGCATTACGAACTGCCTGATTGTCGCATTACGAAGTGCCTTATTTTTTGCATTACGAACTGCCTGATTGTTGCATTACGAATTGCATTATTTTCGCATTACGAACTGCCTGATTGGTGCATTACGAATTGCCTGATTCTTGCATTACGAACTGCATAGCATTGCATTAGGACTGCATTAGATCATTGAGAATTGCTTATTAATACTGCAAGAACCTACCAGTGCTTGCTGGCCTAATAACCGGCAAGATGAAATATTACAAATACGCATATGTTGGATTTTTATCGTGTGGTCTCATCGTATATCTTTTTTTTTCTTCTAAACATATAATTGTTTTTTTTTTAATGAAACTCGTGTGGAGTCCATTTGTGGTGATATCACTGTGCCACTGAGAGCGTGGTTGCAAATACTTTACACATTTGCCTTGGAGATAAGCCTGGCTGCTCGTGCCAAGCTACCGAGGGGGTGAGCAGGGGCTATCTGAGACGGTGTCCTTCCTTTCCCTGACTTAGAAGCAAGGGTCTCTATTTGGCCTAAGGTACCTACCTCAGCCAACTAGAGACCCCCAGTTCTAACATTGGTGGTCAGCGGTTGGGGATTTGAACGTGTATTTGCAAATTCACTCACAGTGATTGGTATACATCACTAGTTTAGCGCAGACCACGACGCAACCACATATTGTGTTTTGATTTTTGGTTCTATTTTTGAGCGACCTTTAAGCCAAACATCATGTCTCAGAGGAGTCAAGTAGCCATTGAGGTTGCAGAATTGGAGTTCGATATTGAGGCACTGCTTACCTACAAAGTTGATCAATTGAGGCAATTCTGCAGAGCTTTGGGATGTCCCATGAAAAGTAGCGCCAAGAAGGAGGAGCTGCAAACGGCCTTGAGGGCCTGGTGGGAAGCCAAAGAGGCTCAGGAGACAGGTGATGTTGAGGTGGATGAGGATGACCCAGGGAATGGATTTGGTCCACAGGATTTGCCGGTGGAAGGACCAGCCTCAGGGGCTGGTAGTAACCATTCAGGGAGGAGTTTTTCCCCAGAGGAGCTGGAGGAAAACCAAAGGGTCAGAGAGCATGAGTTGGAGGTTTTAAAACTTAAGGCTCAAGCAGAAGAGAAAAAGCTGCTCATTGAAAGTGAAAAGCGAGCAGAGGAGAGCAGGAACTCTCTCGCCTTGGAAGAGAAGAAGATTCTCTTAGCTCATGAGTTAAGCATGAGGGAACTGGACATTAAGACTAAACAGGCGGAGTCCAGTTCGAATGGTGGCAGCACACAACCAGTGCCAGCGGGTAAGGTGTACATTCCCAAAGACTTAGTGCGAGGTTACCAAAGGGGTGATGATATTTATGCGTGGTTCACGGCATATGAGATCGCACTGAGGATGAATGAGGTGCCTGAGAAGCGCTGGGGGGCGGGCCAATGGAAACACTTTGAGGCTTCTGGGAGGGATGTTTTACCACCTTTAAAGAGGGCGGGAACCCTGACCTACGCCAATATGAAGGAGGCTTTATGCCTCAGGTATGGGCTCACTCCTGAACAGTACCTGCAGAAATTCAGGGATTTCCAGAGACTGAAATCCAGTACTCGTGTGGAGGATCTGGAAGAGTACACGCATGCACTGGATGATTGGGTGTTGGTTAGCATGGCGAATGATTACAAAGGATTGCTCAATTTGGGCTCCAGGGAGCCTTGGCTCAGTAAACATTTTTCAGAGTTGCGCCAACACTTGTTAGACTGCGAGCTCTTTGATTCCCGGGAGCTTGCGCAAGAGCCTGACCCCTGGTCAAGGGACCAAGGGTCTGAGGAGGCATTAGGGAGGGAAGGGAAGCAAAGTAGAGCAGTTAGGTCCCAGAGTAGTGGGGGGGGCATGCGTGCTAGCACCCTGTCTCAAAGGAGAGGGAGGGAGTGTGAGCAGCGTCCCCGGGGGTCCACAACCCCACCCCAGAGACTGGAGGGTTCACCAGGTTGGAGGCCTAGCGCCTACTTGCCAGCTGTGTGAGGACGAACACCTAGCATCAGGAGAATGTGGGGCGTCTGTCACCAGAGCTCCCACAGTTCAGAAGTTTGTGGGTGCCATTCCTGAATGGCAGGCCCAGAAACCTAAATGGAAGGTTAAGGGGGGGAGGTGTTCCCCCGTGGGAAAACCCGTGGGTCAGGGCCCAGCCAGGAGGGCTAGGTCCCCTAAAAGTGACCGGGGTAACCCCACCTCTAACCTGGAGGGCCGGATAACTGGAGACAGCATCCTGGCCGATGGGTCTTCCAGGGTACCGCTCTAGGTGGGAGTTGGCAAGGGACCAGCACCCCTAGAGGACCCCGACTGCCAGGAAGTACCCATGGAGCAGCATAGTTGGCCCAGGGAGTAGTGACCAAGAGAACCCCCTGGGGTCAGGAAGGCATAGAACAGGAGGGTGTCCCTGCGGTAGCGGGCCTGCGTCCGTGTTCTATCGCCCCAAGCAGGGAAGTCCATCAAGGTAGTTGATTGGTCTACCCTGGCTTTAGGCTGGGAGGGGGTTATGTTGGACTTGGCTCTTTTTGGCTAAAGTTCCGTAAACTTTTTGCCTTCCCCCTAGACCTTTTTTCTGACATGGTGTTACCAACTTAGATGCTTTGGGCACTTTGCCACTGCTGATCAGTGTCAAAGTGCAAGTGCTCCCTGTATAAAGAGTAATGGTAATTGGTTGTCCATAATTGGTATATTTGTCTTCCTAGTAAAGTCCCTAGTAAAGTGCACTATGTGTGCCAGGGCTGGTAATACAAATGCTACTAGTGGGCCTGCAGCACTAATTGTGCCACCCACACCGGTAGCCTTAAAGAGAGATCTCAGGCCTGCCACTGCAGTGCCTGCGCGCAGTTTGTTAAACTCCCTTGTTGTCCTGACAAGTGCACCCACTTGCCAGGCCTTACCCTTCCCTTTTTATGCACATCAGACACCCCTATGGTAGGGCCAAGGTACCCCCCTGGGCAGGGTGCAGTGTACTAAGTTGTGAACCATGTCCTGACAGTGAAATACTCTACATTTCGTTTTTCACTGTTGCAAGGCCATCTTGCCCATAGGACAGAATGGGGGAGGCTGTGTAATATGTTTCCAGCCTATCTTCCCATAGGCTTAAGATGGAGAGGTGAAGTTTAGTGTGCCTGAATTCACAATTTAATAACACATCTTTTTCTGAAGGTGGTTTTTGCATTGTGTGTTTAGAAACCACACTTTTAGAAGTGGCTGGTTTTTTTGTTCTAATAATTCTGTGTGTCTCTGCCTGGTTGTGGATTGACTGTCTGGATTTGAATGTGATAGGATCTGGGAAATGTCCTGACCCAGGGGAGGAGGTGAGACAGCAACAGGCTGACCTGCATCTGGAGTGAAGGGGGGAGGAGTAGCCCCTGGAGGTGAAGAGGCCTGGGCTGCTGCCATAAAACAAAGGCTCCATCTCCTGCTGAGTGATTGAAGATCCAGACCCTCACTATCAAAGGAAGAACGTGTCACTGGCAGGGAGACACCCAGAACTGGTTTGGACAGGGGTCAGTGCCTCCTGAACACAAAGACTTCAAAGACATTTAGGGGTATAACTATGAGAGCTGAAACCCCTGGACTTTGGACTGATCAAGACTGAAAAGGATTGAAACTACTTCGTGGTCAAGAGGAACCTCTGCCAAGGAAGAAACAGCTGAAGAGACTGAAGGAAAGGACTGACCCTTGCTGTGTGTTCTGGGGCTGGCCTGCAGTTTGCTGATTTAACCAAGGAGAGGCTAAGGGACTTTGCTGTGTGCTGCTGTGTCCCCCTGCTTGAGAGGACTTTGCTGTGTCCTGAAGTAACTTGTCCCCAAGGGCCCGAGGAGAGCTGGCTCCCTGTTGTGGAAACTCAGGAACATAAAAGTTTCCAGGTGGGTCTCAGCAACGCTGTGTGCGTGTGCTTTTTGCAGCCTGAGACCTGCGTAAGAACTGCCCCGTGATCGTGTGCACCCGGAGTCCAAGTGAGTCTCAGCGACGCTGTGTGCGTGTGCTTCGTGCAGACTGAGACCTTCGTGAGGATTGCCCTGTGATCGTGTGCACCCGGAGTCTAAGTGAGTCTCAGCGACACTGTGTGCGTGTGCTTCGTGCAGCCTGAGACCTTCGTGAGGATTGCCCTGTGATCGTGTGCACCCGGAATCCAAGTGAGTCTCAGCGACGCTGTGTGCGTGTGCTTCGTGCAGCCTGAGACCTTCGTGAGGATTGCCCTGTGATCGTGTACACCCGGAGCTCAAGTGAGTCTCAGCGACGCTGTGTGCGTGTGCCCTGTTGCAGCCTGAGATCTTCGTGAGAATCGCCCCGTGACTGTGTGTCCCGGAGCAGTCTTGTTCTCTGCGTCGATCGAGCAGTGTGACCAGAGCTGCTGCGATCGTCATTGCCATCGGCCCGGACCAGCATCCCCAGAGGAGCTGTGCTGCCGGCCCGAGCCTGCCTTTGCCAAGGAGGGACCTCGAACCATCCCCGTCGGGGCGGGGCCCGAGTTCCACTGCCCAAAGATCAACGAAGTCGCACCGGAGGCCCAAGTCGCGAGGAGAGGAAAGTGAGATCGCACCCCCCAGGTAACGCTCAGCGAGCGTGCGTGTGTCGCCGCCTGGGACGGGGTGCGGGCTCCGAGAGAAACGCTCTCAGCCTTTCCCATCTTTGCTGCGCGAGCCTCCGCTCAAGTCCGTATCACGGCCCGTACTTGCCGAGGAGTGGCAGTACCGGGGCCGGAGTATGGAGATGCACTTTGTTTTCCATCATAACAGTGTTGGGGGCATGTTTTGGCAGTAGCTGACCTCGAGTCAGTAAGAGTGGCATAAAGACCGACCAGAGCACCGCGATCGGTGCTGAAGTATCTTATTTTGGCATTACGAACTGCCTGATTGTTGCATTACGAAGTGCCCTATTTTTGCATTACGAACTGCCTGATTGTTTCATTACGAAGTGCCCTATTTTTGCATTACGAACTGCCTGATTGTTGCATTACGAAGTGCCTTATTGTTTGCATTACGAACTGCCTGATTGGTGCATTACGAATTGCCTGATTCTTGCATTACGAACTGCATAGCATTGCATTAAGACTGCATTAGATCATTGAGAATTGCTCATTAATACTGCAAGAACCTACCAGTGCTTGCTGGCCTAATAACCGGCAAGGTGAAATATTACAAATACGCATATGTTGGATTTTTATTGTGCGGTCTCATCGTATATCTTTTTTTTTCTTCTTATAAACATATAATTGTTTTTTTAATGAAACTTGTGTGGAGTCCATTTGTGGTGTTATCACTGTGTCACTGAGAGTGTGGTTGCAAATACTTTACACAATTGCCTTGGAGATAAACCTGGCTGCTCGTGCCAAACTACCGAGGGGGTGAGCAGGGGCTATCTGAGAAGGTGTCCTTCCTTTCCCTGACTTAGAAGCAAGGGTCTCTATTTGGCCTAAGGTACCTACCTCAGCCAACTAGAGACCCCCAGTTCTAACAGCGTGTTATTGGGGATTTCAGACCCAATTCGAAATGTTTTTTCCATGAGCATTTGTGACTTGCTTCTGACTTTGAATTACTCTAGGATTTCATGACCGGATTCTCAAAGAATTTGTAAATGAAGCTAACACTCTGAGGGCCACATTCACAAAGTTTGTTTTCTTTAAAGCAGCATGTTTTACTCCAAGAAATTTGGGAGAAAAAGTCACACCTGTGGCTGGTGTAAGTCTAGAACTGCTCACACAAAAAGGTTTGGGAATTGGACTTATGAAGATTGTTTAATCACTGTGGGGTGTAAAGGTCAGGGAAGCGGATGAGCTGCCAAGAGAGGGTAGGTCAGGTCTGCAACACCAACAGCGTGGACTTCGTGTCTGAGCCTCAATGGGGTAGAATACATTATCCCTCTTCAAAAGAAATTCTGCAAATTGATCTCTTATTATTAGCAAGTGAAAACATATCTTTCAAATGGTTCTTATTGATAAGTGTCATTCCACGCCCTACCCTAGGGGAGTTCACTAGGGTTTTCATCCCTCATAGGGGAGAGGTGCTAGGAAGTTACACTGCAGTATGCCCATTCAGAATAACATCTCGATTTTATTGTAGTGCCGCTGCAGAAAGGGAATGTGTTGTGGTCAGAAATAGTATCCTGTACAATTGAACAAGATCACTTTTCTTTTATGCTTGCCACAACCTTTATTCAAAACGTTGCTCGAAAAGATGTTTTAATTACACGTGAAAAAGAAAAATTTGTTTTTGATAAACATCTTCCCAGTTTTGTATGTGCATGAATAACCAATAGCAATCTTCTATAGGATGATGGAATCTGAATTCCTACTTATCAATTTCAAAATTATGACTATTAATAACATTGTAGTTTAATATTGTATTTTGAAGAAAATGACATTTTGCTGAGGATTGCACTTGATGTTTTATCTTAGGCTGCTTGCACTGTTAGAAAGCGCCTAACTGTATCATGCCAAAAAGAAGACTGAAAACTTCTCCCCAGAAGGAATTACTGGGCAATAACTCATTTTCATGAGTATTTAGGCACTGATATTCCTTTTGCTTCTCATAAACAGGAGAACTCTTACGGGAAAGGCATGGCTGCCGTTATCCTGGAGAGCATCTTCCTGAAGCGTTCCCAACAGAAGAAGAAGACATCTCCACTCAACTTCAAGAAGAGGCTCTTTGTGCTGACGGAAACTAAGCTCACCTACTATGAATATGATTTTGATCGTGGGGTAAGTCTACTGGCATCTGGACTGGTTATGCTTATCACAGGCATGGTACATCAGTAGTGCAGCAAAGCTTTTCTTAAGAATACTAAACTTTTGAACTGAATAGGCTTACAAATGGAATCAAACTAGATTTATTTTAAGGTGTGTCCATTTGTAATCTCAAACATAGTCAAGTCAAGTTCCACGATACATGAGACTTGAGAGGCTAATGGTAATATGCGATGGAGTGGCACAGACATCCCATACCTAAGTAACTGCCTGTCCCTCTTTCTCATATTAACAATATGACCACCTCGTTCCATTCATGCCCTTGTGCTCTCTACACTACGAAGTAATAATCAGTTCTTGCTTGTTAGAAATGGGGGTCTCTAGTTGCAGAGGTAGGTACCTTTGTCCAAATAGGGGCCCTTGCTTCTAGTCAGGGTAAGGGGGGTACACTCCTAAAATAACCCCTGCTCACCTCCTTAGTAGCTTGGCACGAGCAGACAGGCTCATCTCAGAGGCAGTGTGTAAAGCATTTGTGAACACATACAGTAACACAGTGAAAATACTACAAATAGACACCACACCAGTTTAGAAAAATAAGTAATCTTTATCTAAACTAACACAAGACCAAACGACAAAAATCCACAATACAGTATCAAAAATAAGGCTCTTAAATGGTAGAAATAGTTCAGTTCAATGCAAGTTGTAAATGCGACACTTTTCTCACAAAGTACCTTAGATGCGTCACGCAAAACAAACAAAAGGGTCGCAGGGAGTGGAGAGGTGTGGTGCAGCGGCCAGGGCAGCTGACTTCGGAGCACAGGGTTCACGGTTTGATCCCTGGCTCCGGCGGCAGCTCAGCTCAGCACCATGTGACTCTGGGCAATAGCTCACTTAATTTCCACTTCGGCCCCCAGCGCCTTGTGACCCGTAAGGGTGAGTAGCTGCGCTATATAAAAACGGACTTACATTTACTTTGCAGGGAAGGTGATGCGTCAGTTCCTTGCTTCGGGGGAGGCAATGCGTCTGTTCCGTACTGCAGCGCAGGGGAGGCGATGCGTCTGTTCATTACCGGAGAGGAGGGGATGCGTCTGTTTCTTACTGCGTTCCGGTGACGATGCAACAAGATGGCGCCTCGATGCGTGCCGCATGGCAGGTGCTGCGACGGTTTTCTCGGCGACGCGTCGGGACCCGGTGTGGATGCGGCGCGCTTCTCCCTGGTTGCTCGGCGAGGCGTTGGCACCAAGTGCGATGCCTCGGGAATCGGTGCGGATGCGACACGCTTCTTCCTCATTGCGTCGATCTTCCAGCTCCCAGCGACAAACAGTCTGTAGAGGTCCTAAACAGCAGCAGGCACCTCTTTGCAGGTTAGAATTCCCAGCAAGGAAATTCAGGGGAGCTGTTGGTGAAGTCTTTGTGTCCCTGAGACTTCAGAACAGGAGGCAAGCTCAGTTTCAAGCCCTTGGAGATCTTCCTCAAGATGACAAAGCAAACAGCAAAGTCCTTTTTCTCCTTTCCTTGGCAGCAAGCAGCCACTGCAGGCCAACCCCAAACAGCAAACAGCTCAGGGGCAGTAATCTTCCTCAGCTTCTCCGGCTCTTCTCCTTGGCAAAGGTTCCTCTTGATTTCCCAGAAGTGATCTAAAGTTCTGGGGTCTGGTCCCCCTTTTTATACACACAAATTCTTTGTTCTCTGAAGGCAGAGAGTGTCTGTACCCAGCCAAAACCAGTTCTGTCCTCACTGGTGCAGCTTCCTGGCAGGAGGTGGAGACAGCATTGTTGAAAGCAGACCTGGCCCAGGCAGGTGAAAGGAAATCTCCTCCCCCTACTCTAAATTCAACCCAGGTCTATTCAGCCCAGCCCTGACTCATCAGACTGCCGGAGCTGCTGCCCTCCTCCAGCCCCAGTCATTCAAAAGCCAGACATGCAATACACAAACATAGCAGAGGCACACTGGATGGTTAGGCAAGAAAATACCTACTTTCTAAAAGTGGTATTTTCAAACACAGAATGTAAAAATCACCCACACTAAAAGATGCACTTTAACATTCTGAGTTCAGGCATACTAAACTTTATTTTCCTATCTTGTTCCCAGGGTCAGTTATGTTTATAAGATGTTATAAACAAACTGCCCATTCTGGCCTATGGGAACAGATAGCCTTGCAATAGTGAAAAACGAAATTGGCAGTATTTCACTATCAGGACATGCCACACACATCAGGGCATGTCCTACCTTTCACATACAATGCACCCTGCCCACAGGGGTACCTTGGGCCTACCTTAGGGGTGACTAACATGTAGAAAAGGGAAGGTTTAGGGACTGGCAAGTGTGTGCACTTGCCAAGTCGATATGGCAGTCCCAGACTGCACACAGGCTCTGCAATGGCAGGCCTGAGTCACATTTTACAGGCTGCTTCTGTGGGTGGCACAATCAGTGCTGCAAGCCCACCAGCAGCATTTGATTTACAGGCCCTGGGCACACATGGTGCACTGTACTAGGGTCTGACAAGTAAATCAAATCAGCCAATCATGGAATCACTAATCCATTAGATCAATTTACAAAGGGAGCACTTGCACTTTGGCACTGAACAGCAGTGGCAAAGTGCCCAAGCATCTAGACCAGCAAAAACAGATGAGGCAACAGCAAAAAATGGAAGAGAGACCCACGCCAATGGTGCCAAGTCTAACACGTGTCCCCTTCAGCTGAAATGTGGGGAGAACTACCCACCCTCTTGGGAGTTCTCTTCACTAAGGCGGAAAAATCTGGACAGACCATCAGCATTGGCGTGTTCTGTACCAGGGCAGTGTTCCACCGTAAAGTCCATCCCCTGTAGGGAAATGGATAAGGGTGGGCGGAATTGCGTTCCGCGAAATTCCGCGAAAGAGCAAAAAATCTCCGCAAGCATGCGGAATTTCGCGTGCTCGCGGAGATTTTGCTGCGCCCCTTTATATCTGTAAGTGCTTCCTGTTGAGGTTTAATTTTTGTGACAGGAGCATCGTGCCAGCCCAGAATGAATCCTGCCCTGCATATTTATCCAAGAAGATGAGTCCGTTTTGTGCAATACCTCTACTCAGCTGGAGTACTTTCTACTGGCTAATCAGTAAGTGCTACCTCGTTGGGTAAATGTATAGTGCCTTTCCTACACTACACTACAGCTGCGTAAAGGACCTGAAGAATTTTCCCCAGTGACCTGTGTGTCTGTAACTTTGCCACCGCGCCGAAAGCACCGGGGTCCTTTGATTAAGCTGTCCATCATAGTGGGGAAAGGGCGGGAAGATGGTGCATACCACTAGTGTATGTGGGGCGAGACCAAACGGGCGGGGCTTCTAGGCCCGTTCACATGCCTCTTGTTTATAAAGGGTCAGAGCAGGATCTCAGCGGCAGACGAGGAGAAGGAACCTCCTGGTCACAGGAACTACACGAGGATTGCGCTCGAGAAAATCAAGGGTGCAGAGACCTCCATCAAGGATTACAGCTAACTTTACAGGGTGGAAATGGAGAGAAGGCACATCTGCTTAACCACGCTCACGAATTCTACACGAGGATTGCGCTCGAGAAAATCAAGGATGCAAAGACCTCCATCAAGGATTACAGCTAACTTTTCAGGGTGGCAATGGAGAGAAGGCACATCTGCTTAATCACGCTCACGAATTCTACACGAGAATTGCGCTCGAGAAAATCAAGGATGCAAAGACCTCCATCAAGGATTACAGCTAACTTTTCACGTTGGAAATGGAGAGAAGGAACATCTGCTTAACCACGCTCACGAATTCTGCACACCTACCCTGCATATTTATCCAAGAAGATGCCTCCGTTTTGTGCAATACCTCTACTCAGCTGGAGTACTTTCTACTGGCTAATCAGTAAGTGCTACCTCGTTGGGTAAATGTATAGTGCCTTTCCTACACTACACTACAGCTGCGTAAAGGACCTGAAGAATTTTCCCCAGTGACCTGTGTGTCTGTAACTTTGCCACCGCGCCGAAAGCACCGGGATCCTTTGATTAAGCTGTCCATCATAGTGGGGAAAGGGCGGGAAGACGGTGCATACCACTAGTGTATGTGGGGCGAGGCCAAACGGGCGGGGCTTCTAGGCCCGTTCACATGCCTCTTGTTTATAAAGGGTCAGAGCAGGATCTCAGCGGCAGACGAGGAGAAGGAACCTCCTGGTCACAAGAACTACACGAGGATTGCGCTCGAGAAAATCAAGGGTGCAGAGACCTCCATCAAGGATTTCAGCTAACTTTACAGGGTGGAAATGGAGAGAAGGCACATCTGCTTAACCACGCTCACGAATTCTACACGAGGATTGCGCTCGAGAAAATCAAGGATGCAAAGACCTCCATCAAGGATTACAGCTAGCTTTTCAGGGTGGCAATGGAGAGAAGGCACATCTGCTTAGCCACAACCTCGCTCACAGAATTTGAGCTTCAACTCGGGCACCTGCTTTATTTATACCCGAATTCCGTTCCGCTCGCGGATCGCGGAAATTTCGACATTTCCGCGTTCCGCACGGAACGCGGAAATGCCGAAATTTCGCAAGTTCCGCGAGCGGAACGGAATTTGCCACCCAGGGTTAGAAATGGACCACCTCAACAGCTTTGGATTCTCACCCCTCATCTGCATCAACCATCTGAGGGGCCTGTGGTCTGTCTGAACCCGGAAGTGAGTCCCAAACAAATATGGTCTCAACTTCTTCAGTGCCCAGACCACAGCAAATGCCTCACGCTCAATCGCACTCCACCTTTACTCCAGTGGAAGTAACCTCCTACTAACGAAGGCTACAGGTTGGTCTAGGCCCTCTTCATTCATCTGTGAAAGCACAGCCTCCACACCATGCTCTGAAGCATCTGTCTGCACAATGAATTCCTTTGAGAAGTTGGGCGCCTGAAGCACGGGCGCTGTGCACATGGCAGATTTCAGGGCATCAAAAGCTTTCTGGCAGGCATCAGTCCAGCTCACTTTCTTGGGCTGGTTCCTGGAAGTCAGCTCTGTCAAGGGTGCAACAATGCTGCCATACCCCTTGACAAACCTCCTGTAATACCCTGTGAGTCCTAAAAAGGCTCTCACCTCTGTCTGGGTCCTGGGGGGTTCCCGAGCCAGGATGGTATCAATCTTGGGCTGTAGGGTCGCCACCTGGCCGCTACCAACCTGGTGTCCCAAGTACACCACAGAACCCTGCCCAATCTGGCACTTACTCGCCTTGATCGTGAGGCCTGTGTTCCGCAGCGCCTTCAACACTTCCCAGAGGTGGTGCAGATGTTCCTCCCAAGTGGCACTGAACACTGCAATGTCATCCAGGTAGGCGGCACTGAAATCCTCCAGTCCAGCCAACACCTGGTTGACCAACCTCTGAAAGGTGGCAGAGGCATTCTTCATTCCAAAGGGCATCACCCAGAATTGATAGTGCCCATCTGGTGTGGAGAATGCTAACCTCTCTCTTGCCCCATCAGTTAAGGCGATCTGCTAGTACCCAGACGTTAAGTCAAACGTACTGAGGTACCGGGCAGCCCCCACCCGATCGATGAGCTCATCAGCTCTGGGGATGGGGTGCGCGTCAGTCCTGGTGACTGAATTGAGCCCTCGGTAGTCCACACAGAACCGGAGTTCTGGTGTGGCACCGGGTGCGGCAGCCTTCGGGACCAAGACCACTGGGCTAGCCCAAGGACTGTCTGAGGGCTCAATCACCCCTAGCGCTAACATCTTGGAGACCTCCTCCTTGATGCAAGCTCTGACCCTGTCAGTCACTCTGTAAATCTTATGTTTTACTGGAGGACTGTCCCCAGTGTCCACATCATGGACGCACCACTGAGTAACACCGGGGGTCAGGGAGAACAGGTCAGGAAACTGCCCCAACAGTTGGGACAGGCACTCTGCTGCTCAGAGGTCAGGGTGGTAGAGAGGTTCACACCGTCCACTGACCTATCTTGCTCCTTTGCAGACAGGAGGTCAGGAAGAGGCTCAGTCTCCTCTTCCATTCCAGCATCTGTTGCTAGGAGCATGCCCACTTCGGACCTCTCCAAGTGGGGCTTCAGGCGGTTCACATTCAGGACCCGCAAAGGGTTCCTAGGAGACTGCAAGTCCACCAAGTAGATGACGTTACTCTTGCGCTCCACCACCTCAAATGGTCCGGTCCACTTATCCTGGAGCGCACAAGGCTCCACTGGGGCCATGACCCACACTTTTTGTCCAGGCTGAAACTCGATCAGAGTGGCATTCTGATCATACCAACGTTTCATCTCCTCCTGGCTGGCTTCCAGATTCGCCTGAGCGAGTTGTCTGAAACACCTAGTCTGGTTTCTGAAGGCCAGCATGTAGCTATATATATCCTGGGGAGGTTTACTGGGAGCTTTCTCCCAGCCTCCTTTCACCAAACTCAGAGGTCCTCTCACAGGATGGCCGTACAGCAGTACAGGCCTTGATCGTGAGGCCTGTGTTCCGCACCGCCTTCAACACTTCCCAGAGGTGGTGCAGATGTTCCTCCCAAGTGGCACGGAACACTGCAATGTCATCCAGGTAGGCGGCACTGAAATCCTCCAGTCCAGCCAACACCTGGTTGACCAACCTCTGGAAGGTGGCAGAGGCATTCTTCATCCCAAAGGGCATCACCCAGAATTGGTAGTGCCCATCTGGTGTGGAGAATGCTGACCTCTCTCTTGCCCCATCAGTTAAGGCGATCTGCCAGTACCCAGACGTTAAGTCAAACGTACTGAGGTACCGGGCAGCCCCCAACCGATCGATGAGCTCATCAGCTCTGGGGATGGGGTGCGCGTCAGTCCTGGTGACTGAATTGAGCCTTCGGTAGTCCACACAGAACCGGAGTTCTGGTGTGGCACCGAGTGCGGCAGCCTTCGGGACCAAGACCACTGGGCTAGCCCAAGGACTGTCTGAGGGCTCAATCACCCCTAGCGCTAACATCTTGGAGACCTCCTCCTTGATGCAAGCTCTGACCCTGTCAGTCACTCTGTAAATCTTATGTTTTACTGGAGGACTGTCCCCAGTGTCCACATCATGGACGCACCACTGAGTAACACCGGGGGTAAGGGAGAACAGGTCAGGAAACTGCCCCAACAGTTGGCGACAGTCACTCTGCTGCTCAGGGGTCAGGGTGGTAGAGAGGTTCACACCGTCCACTAACCCATCTTGCTCCGGAGGTCAGGAAGAGGCTCAGTCTCCTCTTCCATTCCAGCATCTGTTGCTAGGAGGATGCCCACTTCGGACCTCTCCAAGTGGGGCTTCAGGCGGTTCACATGCAGGACCCGCAAAGGGTTCCTAGGAGACTGCAAGTCCACCAAGTAGGTGACGTTACTCTTGCGCTCCACCACCTCAAATGGTTCGGTCCACTTATCCTGGAGCGCACAAGACTCCACTGGGGCCATGACCCACACTTTTTGTCCGGGCTGAAACTCGATCAGAGTGGCATTCTGATCATACCAACGTTTCATCTCCTCCTGGCTGGCTGCCAGATTCGCCTGAGCGAGTTGTCTGAAACGCCTAGTCTGGTTCCTGAAGGCCAGCATGTAGCTATATACATCCTGGGGAGGCTTACTGGGAGCTTTCTCCCAGCCTTCTTTCACCAAACTCAGAGGTCCTCTCACAGGATGGCTGTACAGCAGTTCAAAGGGACTGAACCCTAAGGACTTCTGTGGCACCTCTCTGTAAGCAAACAGAAGGCATGGCGAGAGGACGTCCCAATTACGCCTCATGGGTTCCTCAAGACCCATAATCATGCCCTTCAGGGTTCTGGTTGAATCTCTCAACCAGCCCATTACCTTGGGGGTGGTAAGGAGTGGTGAACTTATAGGTTACACCACACTCCTGCCACAGGGACTTCGTATACTTAGTTATGAAGTTGGTACCACGGTCTGACACCACCTCTCTGGGTAACCCCATACGGGAGAAATCCCCATAAACGCACGACCCACCACGGGGGCCGTCACAGTCCAGAGAGGGATGGCTTCCGGGTACCGGTTGGCATGGTCCACCAAGACCAGGATGAACCTGTTGCCCATGGCTGTCTTGGGAGCCAGAGGCCCCACAATGTCAATACCCACCCTCTCAAAGGGGGTGCTGACCACAGGGAAAGGTTGGAGAGGAGCCTTGTGCTTCCTCCCACTCTTACCACTTGCCTGGCAAGTCTGACAGGTCTTGCAATGAGTATCTGAACTCTTGCGCATTTGGGGCCAGTAAAAGTGGGTGACAAGCCTTTCAAAGGTCTTGTCTTGCCCCAAATGTCCTGCTAAAAGCACATCATGAGCCAGACCCAGTAGGAAGGCTCTGAAGCACTGGGGTACCACCAGCACACGGGTTGACCCAGGCTCAGCAATCTTAGGCTCACTATACAGGAGACCATTCTCCCAGTAAATCCAATGTGATCCAGACTGATCACCTGCTGCCTTGTTTGCAGCCTGTTGCCACAAACCCACAAGAGAAGGGCACTTCTTCTGCTCCTCGCAGAACTCTTCCCTGGAGGGGCCTCCTTCCTGCAGCCAATGGGTCAGCTCAGGCAGGTCCCCCAGTTCAGCTACTTGTTCCCCTGTAGGATCCAGGGCATCCCCCTCAAGGTTTGCCTCCTCCTGGACCGTGGGAACTTCAGGGGCCGGTTTCCCACGGTCCCTGCCTCTTCTCTTTAAGGCAGGTACCTGGGCCACTCTTTCAGGCTCCAGGTCCTCTTGAATACCCTTACTGGCTGCCATTGACCGGGTGGTCACACACGCCCACTCAGGCAGACCCAACATCTCCAAATGAGACCTCCGCTCCACCTTCGCCCAAGGAGAGCTCTCCAAATCATTGCCTAGCAGACAGTCAACAGGCATGGCTGGCCTCACAGCTACTTGAAAGGTACCTGAGCCCCCCCCCCTCAAAGGGAACCTGTGCCACCTTGCAGTGGCACTCTGAATTGTCAGCGGCAACTACCGGGTAGAATGCATTGGGAATCACCTGCTCTTCAGACACCAGCCGACAACTGACAGCTGTCACACTGGCTCCGGATTCTCTCAGAGCCTCCACCCTATGGCCATTGATGGTCACCCACTGCCTGTACTTCTTAGTGTTATCAGGCAGCTGAGTCCTAGGGACCATCTCACTGTCTCCTAAAGAGACTAGGGACATCTCTGCGGGACCCCACCCACCTTGGGCACCCGACTCCTCCCCCAGGGCTACACTAGCCATCTGCCGGGGCGGTGCACCAGTGGGTGCAGCGTTAACCTTGTTGGGACACTTAGGATCCCAGTAGAAGTGGCCCACCTGACCACAACCAAAACCTGTCTTGGGAACCCTCTGAACAGGCTTATCTGTCGGGGCCCATGGTTTCTTCTCAGTGGGAGGCTGGGAACCCTTCCCTTGGTTCCCTTGGGGATTACTTTGGGGCCCTTTCTGGAACTCCTTTGGTTTACCCTTGTCCCCCTGACTCTTCTGCTGGGGACCCTGCCCACCTTTGGCGGCGTCTCCCACAAGACCCTTGTGGACCCTGGTACTGACCCAGCGGTCCGCCTCCACAGCAAGCTTCCTGGGATCAGTCAGCTTACTATCAATCAGGTGCTGGCGTAGCTCTGGAAAACAACTACTGGACAAGTGCTCCCATGCAATTAAATCATAGAGCCCCTGCAAGTCAGTTACCTTCCTACCCTTCACCCAACCATCCAATGCTCTGCAAAAAAAAGACATATTCCACCCAGGTGCTAGACTCCAGCTTCTTGCAATTTCTAAATGTCTGCCTATAAAGCTCTGAGGTCAATCCATACCTGGCTACTAAGGCTTCCTTCATGGGGGCATAGGACATCTGATCCTCTTTGGGCAAAGCTAGTAAGGTTTGCCTTCCTTCATCCATAAAGCGGCTCCACAACCCCGCTCCCCAATCTTTCTCAGGGACCCGGTGGGAAGTCATCGCTACCTCAGAGGCCTTAAACCACTGCCCAATGTCCTCCCGCTTCATGAATTCCTTAATGACATCCTTGGGAATATATACTCTTCCTTCTACAGGCACTGACGGTGTGCTGCCACCAGAGGGAGTGATCTCTAAGCTCTTTGCTTTCATCTCCAGCTCCCTCACCACTCTCTCATGCTCTAAAAGCATCTTCTTTTCTTCCATGGCTAACCTCTTTTTTTCCAACTCCAATTTCTTAGCTTCTACGTTATCCTGACTCCCCTGTTTGAGCTTGACTAGCTCCATCCCATGCACTCTGCCTCTTTCCCTGTCCTCCAACTCTTCTGGGGACGGGCCCTTTGAAGAAACACTGCTGCCCACCCTGGAAGGCGCTTTCCCCCCAGTCAGGCCCAATGGCCCCTCCTGTTGCCCATCTAAATTCTCTACCTCCTCCCTAGGCTCTTCAGGATGCTCACTGGCATTCCTAGATTCCAACCAGGCCCTCAGCGCCTTTTGGTATTCCTCCTTTCTGGTGAGGCCTCTTATAGAGATTTTAAATTTCTTGCAAACAGCTTTGAGGTGTGGCACAGTGTAGGTATCAACCCTCTCTTCTTCAAACTCAATATCCACAGATGCAATGGTTGCTGCTTTGCTTATGGTGAAAAATTGGCAGTTCTCAAAAAATAGAAATTCCACGGAAAAACTCTACCAAAATGTATGTGGTCACGTAATGGTCTGCACTCACTAGTAGTGAACACCAGTCACTGTATGTAAATCACAAATGCAAGTCCAAATCCTCACCGCTGACCACCAATGTTAGAAATGGGGGTCTCTAGTTGGCAGATGTAGGTACCTTTGTCCAAATAGGGGCCCTTGCTTCTAGTCAGGGTAAGGGGGATACACTCCTAAAATAACCCCTGCTCACCCCCTTGGTAGCTTGGCACGAGCAGACAGGCTTATCTCAGAGGCAGTGTGTAAAGCATTTGTGAACACATACAGTAACACAGTGAAAACACTACAAATGGACACCACACCAGTTTAGAAAAATAAGTAATCTTTATCTAAACCATCACAAGACCAAACGACACAAATCCACAATACAGTATCAAAAATAAGGCTCTTAAATGGTAGAAATAGTTCAGTTCAATGCAAGTTTTAAATGCGACACTTTTCTCACAAAGTACCTTAGATGCATCACGCAAAACAAACAAAAGGGTCGCAGGGAAGGTGATGAGTCAGTTCCTTGCTTTGGGAGAGGCGATGCGCCTGTTCCTTACTGCAGCGCAGGGGAGGCAATGCGTCTGTTCCTTACCGGAGAGGAGGGGATGCGTCTGTTTCTTACTGCGTTCCGGTGACGATGCGACAAGATGGCGCCTCGATGCGTGGTGACGATCCGGGGCGATGCAACAAAATGGCGGCTTGATGCGAGGCGACGATCCGGTACGATGCGTGATCTTTTGCAGCCGCACGGCAGGTGCTGCGACGGTTTTCTCTGCGATGCATCGGGACCCGGTGTGGATGCGGCACGCTTCTTCCCCGTGGCTCGGCGATGCGTCGGGAATCGGTGCGGATGCGACACGCTTCTTCCTCGTTGCGTCGATCTTCCAGCTCCCAGCGACAAATAGTCTGTAGAGGTCCTAAACAGCAGCAGGCACCTCTTTGCAGGTTAGAATTCCCAGCAAGGAAATTCCGGGGAGCTGGTGGTGAAGTCTTTGTGTCCCTGAGACTTCAGAACAAGAGGCAAGCTCAGTTTCAAGCCCTTGGAGATCTTCCTCAAGATGACACAGCAAACAGCAAAGTCCTTTTTCTCCTTTCCTTGGCAGCAAACAGCCACTGCAGGCCAACCCCAAACAGCAATCAGCACAGGGGCAATAATCTTCCTCAGCTTCTCCGGCTCTTCTCCTTGGCAAAGGTTCCTCTTGATTTCCCAGAAGTGATCTAAAGTTCTGGGGTCTGGGTCCCCCTTTTTATACACACAAATTCTTTGTTCTCTGAAGGCAGAGAGTGTCTGTACCCAGCCAAAACCAGTTCGGTCCTCACTGGTACAGCTTCCTGGCAGGAGGTGGAGACAGCATTGTTGAAAGCAGACCTGGCCCAGGCAGGTGAAAGGAAATCTCCTCCCCCTACTCTAAATTCAACCCAGGTCTATTCAGCCCAGCCCTGACTCATCAGACTGCCGGAGCCGCTGCCCTCCTCCAGCCCCTGTCATTCAAAAGCCAGACATGCAATACACAAACCTAGCAGAGGCACACTGGATGGTTAGGCAAGAAAATACCTACTTTCTAAAAGTGGTATTTTCAAACACAGAATGTAAAAATCACCCACACGAAAAGATGCACTTTAACATTCTGAGTTCAGACATACTAAACTTTATTTTCCTATCTTGTTCCCAGGGTCAGTTATGTTTATAAGATGTTATAAGCAAACTGCCCATTCTGGCCTATGGGAACAGGTAGCCTTGCAATAGTGAAAAACGAAATTGGCAGTATTTCACTATCAGGACATGCCACACACATCAGGGCATGTCCTACCTTTCACATACAATACCTTGGGCCTACCGTAGGGGTGACTAACATGTAGAAAAGGGAAGGTTTAGGGACTGGCAAGTGTGTGCTCTTGCCAAGTCGACATGGCAGTCCCAGACTGCACACAGGCTCTACAATGGCAGGCCTGAGTCACATTTTACAGGCTGCTTCTGTGGGTGGCACAATCAGTGCTGCAAGCCCACCAGCAGCATTTGCTTTACAGGCCCTGGGCACACATGGTGCACTGTACTAGGGTCTGACAAGTAAATCAAATCAGCCAATCATGGAATCACTAATCCATTACATCAATTTACAAAAGGGAACACTTGCACTTTGGCACTGAACAGCAGTGGCAAAGTGCCCAAAGCATCTAGACCAGCAAAAACAGATGAGGCAACAGCAAAAAATGGAAGGGAGACCCACGCCAATGGTGCCAAGTCTAACATTGCTCTACCTGCAGCTTTGGACACATTCAACTACACTATAGTCCCTTGGCTTTGCAGACTTTGATTTCAACTGGTTTTCCTCATACCTCTCTGAATGGTTCTCGTCTGTTGACTGGTAATCTGAGAGATCACTTCCCACTCAAATACTTGTTAGTGTCTCCCATGGATCCATCCTGGGTCATGTTAGCATGTAGCGTAGTGCAGTACACGTGTGTTTGCATGTGTGTGATGTGATTTATGTTGCCTGTGAGTGGTCCAATTCATGGTGGCCTGTGAGTTCCACAGTGGAAACACATTCCTAAGAGCTGGGTGGGACACACACAGGAGGAAGAGAGAGCCAGGCTCTCCAGTACACTTCAAAAGAGAAATTTGATCCTGGAAAGGTCACTGGTCA
This sequence comes from Calotriton arnoldi, assembly GCA_963921515.1. NCBI lineage: Eukaryota > Metazoa > Chordata > Amphibia > Caudata > Salamandridae > Calotriton > Calotriton arnoldi. The sequence goes on from CAWUFW010000854.1 coordinate 3,262,000, forward strand.
GTGGAGCCCGGGCACATCTCAGGAAGGAGATGGGGCAGAAAAAGGATTTATAAACAGTAGGTCTGGGGGCTTTTGTAACCTTTTGGTAGGTTTATATCAGTGAGGCTGACTTTCAGGTTTGATTCACAAGTAACTGCCATGGACTCTGTTGTGGGGCTATCTGGACTGGAGTTGCTCCTGCTGTGACAGACTGCTTCCTGGGTAAAGGACATGACAGAGGAGTGGGCACTTTAAAAGAGGCGCTCCCCCACAACACAAACTTCAAAGCATGAGTGTCTAAAGTACATCTGTTTATGAAAATGGATTATAAAAAGGAGAGCTTGAGTCTCCCAAATTGTCAATCACAAACAGTCAGCCATGGCTGTACTTCGATGTGGAGAAGCTCAGGAAGATGTCTGCCTTGTGTGACAAGGACTGGGGATTAAGGTCTCCAAGTCTCCCACCTGTGTGAGGGGACATAACCCAGGCAAATCAAGACAACCTGCTCTGGAGCCTGGAGCATCAGCGCCTGCCTTCCTTTCGAGACCATAAGTCCCTGTGAGGAGAAGGAGAGTGCCTGGAGGGAATGAGGTCCAGTGGGGGATTCTGGCAAGTGAATCCTCAGAGCCAGGTGTGAGATAATTGCTGTCATACTGATTGGGACGTCCGCCCATTTGCTAAGAAAAGTCAGCGAACCTGTATGCCAAAGGTGGTCATCATGAAGATATCGCTGCAGTTACAACGATCGGGCCATCCGCCTGTGTGCTGAGAAAAGTTGGTGACCGTGTATGACAGAGGGGGCTGCCATGAAGATATTGCTGATGTTACACCAATCAGGCCATCTGCCTGTATGCTGAGTAAAGTCCACGACATTTTAAGCCAGAGGGAGTCATCTTGAAGATAACAATGCAGTTGCACTGATTGGGCCGTGAGCCCATTAGCTGAATAAATGTCAGGGGCCCCATATACCACAGGGGGTCCCATGAAGAGCAAGAGCCTTCGCCCTGGTGCACCATATGCCACGAGGGAGGGCTGTTGCCGAGTACAGCCTGTGACAATGAAGAGCAGTGGGTGCTGACCTGTGTGCCCAGAGCCACGACTGAAGCATTGGAAGCTGAGTGACTGCCCCAACCTGGCAGGGATATCAGAGTAACTTACTGCATCCTCCGAGGAGCACTGTGGGCGACCAGCCGCCTGGCCTGCAGTGGCAAGACTACTGCTCATCACAGCAGATGCTTCAATTCACCGCATTGCTGGAGTGCTGAATGCTCCCAGGGTCTGTTTTATCACAACACCAGCAAGAGAGGGTAAGACGTATTGTGGGGCCAGAGAGCCAGGGGGAACTTGCTCTGCCTCATAGCGTTTAGCGCTGGAATTCTGACTAAAAATCCATTGTTGAACTTCTAAGACTTGGACTCATTAGCGAGGTATAACCAGAATGTTACCTATCATAAATGGGTAATAATCACTGCCAGCAGACAGGCCCATAGGAGGTAGGACACTGACCAGACTATGCTAGATTTCTGGCGTTGGAAGGGCTGTGTATATAATTTATATGTGTCATATTTCATTTTGCAATCGTATATAAATACTACTTTTGTCATAAGAGTGGTTATCAGGCTGTACATTCATTTATTGGAGTCTTTTTTCTCCTTGTAACTACTTCCCCCCCTTCACACCCCCCTGAGATGTCTTTGACTGCTCGACCCATGCTACCACTGAAAGTCAAGTGCTGAAGGTATAGTACCTGGCCCAGTTCCTCAGGACCCATAGTATGATGGGCCCCAGGACATAGGAGTGTGGGCGTGGCCAGCGGCTAGGATGGCCACTTGAAGCTGAAGCTCCGTGGTGGACCCGCGCACGACAATCCGGAGCGGCGTTTCGCTGCACTAAAAACCCACCAAAAGTACAAATCCCGCAATCAGAATGTCTGAGGCGCTCGCAGCACTCAACATCGCCTTTTCAAATCATTGGTGAGCCGAGTAACGAACTGAAACACTATTGAGCAACCAAGAGCTAAGATGGCGCCTGGAGGATATCGAGCCTACACCCGGAGATCGTAGAATGTAAGCCGCGATACCGCTGGATCCAGCCTCGACAGTGGCGCTGTCTGACTACCTGTGGGGGCCCCCTGTCTCAGTTCCAAGGTACAGCGCTGCCAATTGTCGCCCTGCCGGTGAAGACTGCCCTCGCGGAGGACCTGCCTGCCTGCGACATTGCGACGAGGCGGACTCAGCCGGTGGGGGAGGGGCCCGCATACTGGGTCTGCGGCCTCTCCTCTGCCGAGAACTCCTGGGAGACCGGGGCTTCGGCAGGGGACTCTGCGAACCCTGAACCTGGGTATATACCCTGCGGGGTTGCGTTTACCCACCAAACACCCTCCTGAATAAGTTGGGGACTAATTTTTCTGAGCTTACAGAGCTTCTTATACAATGAATGATGGACAGCAATTGGAGACTTGAACATCCCGTAGTATAGAACACTCGCGACCGGGAGCAGGACTAAACAACGGCGCAGATCCTCACCAAATAGCGCGACCACGGACGCGTCCTGGGGGGCCTGGACCCACATCATCTGGCTGATGGGAGTCTGGTAGGCACAAAACTTTTCATGTGTGGGGGTGGAGTGAAGATGCATGGGAGATCAGTGAAATATTGGGTGCGTAGATTTAAACCACGAAGAGAAGATAGCAGCAGGCTCACTTGTTCCGATGACCGTGCCCTGCACCCCATGCAAATCAGCGCCACTGGGACCCTTCAACGTCTCGGCTGATACAGGGCACACTGCAACGAGCCCCCTCTCTGCTTTTACCTCCTACCAACACTCCAAATATCGAACAAGAGGCCTTGTCGACAACTGTGAGGCTAAACAGATGTCCTTGGGCACCGCCCCTACAGGCGTGTGAAAACTGGAACCCTAGGGGAATGGTGGGAAAAGACCCCCGGCAGAGAAAATTGCCATTTGAAGCATTCAAGGCGCAACACTTTTGGTCCCTGAGGCGCCCAGGGTCCCCCTACCACTGGGACCCTGCTCAAATGCCCAACACTCATTACTGCTGCTGGAAACGGTGACGATGTGCAGATTTTGAAACTGTCCCTTCCACCTCTCCTCTCACCACTCCTAACCTGGGCGCGAGCTGGAGGACGAAGCTGACGTCGCTTCCCAGTAACACCAGGACCCGTGCTTTCTATGGAACTACGACGATGCCCCCTGGGCGGAAACCACAAACTGTTTATACTTACCGCGGAGCCCGAGCAACCTTGGCTGATGCCCTGTGGAGCTGTCCTATGCTGCTATAGAGGAGTCTGGCTCTGGTTCACCCACTCGGCCGCCACCTACCCAGCCAGACACCGGACATTGTTTTCCTCGTCTCCCCGTTATGTTTCCTTCCCTCCCCTGCCTCCTCCCTCCGTGATTCTTTGGCTGCCTCCCCTTTTCTAGCCCAGCGTTGAACCGTCGAGTCAGCTACCTTTATTGTTTTTTGTTTGATTTGGTATATCCTGCCATTTTGGGATAATGCTATCGGCTTCTTCTAGTCTACCCCCCTCTATGGTCTCCCACACCCCTCCCTACGTATACTTTCACCGATACTCATGTCGGTTTTGTCTGTCTTTCACTTTGACTGCTTTTACTGCTTTGCTCCCCCTGAAGTACTTCTCCCCTTGCCGGTTTGCCTGACTCTATCTGCATTCCTTACCCCTGTTTACCATTCCCTCTCCACCTTTACCCCATAAGACGTGTGTCTTGGCTATGCTACGCGCTAATAACTTATAATATTGTGTAATCTCATGTTTCTCTCCTGTAATTGATGTAATTATGTAACCTGATCCTCATGTAAAGCGCTCTGATACCTCCGGGTCTAGCCAGCGCTATATAAAACTTTGCAAATAAATAAATAAAATAAATCAGGAGTAAAAGGTTGGTCTCAGTAGCTCCTGCTTGCCCATTGCCCCGTAAGCGGTAATTTGACGCTGTCTTACTGCCATTCGCCATTCGATAATCAAATGCTCCCTCATGCTGAAGTCATCCAAGACAGAGGTCATTTTCTTTCCCATGTCCTCTATGACTACCTCTCCTAATAACTCTCAACTTCCCTTCGGACACACTGACTTTTGCCACAAGTGCAAGAAACCTTAAGCATTAAGGGGCAGATTTACAAGCCCCTTGCGCCACTTTTGCGTCACTTTTCCCATGTTAAAAGTGACGCGAAAGTGGCGCAAGGGCCTTGTAAATAAGCCCCTAAGTATTCTTTTCAAGCCCTGACAGTTGGGACCTTTCATCACCAGCACTTTCACTTGCAACAAGATAACAAATCTTAAATATGCACAGAACCCATCCTCATGTCCCCAATCCTACAGCCAAAACACTCTTTAACTTGATGCTTATCAGCAAAGTGTACTATTGTAGTAGTCTTTTAGTTGTCCTTCCTCATCACACCTTTCCTTCCCTTTTTATAATCTTACAGTTCGCCGGTAGAGTACTATACAAATGCTTCTCATTAAGAATAAGGCCCTTTAGAAACCACCAATGCTAGTCTTCAAAGTCATCCATGGGACATCCTCGTCTGGTCTTTCCAATACCGTATCACGATGGAAACTCTCATGCAACTTAAGATCAGCCTGTCAGCACCTCCTAGCCATACTAAAACCGCCCTGTGCATCAGTCAGATTCCAGTCCTTCCACTTTCTTGGACCACTATGAAATGAAATGAAAGTAGCATTTATAAAGCGCATGGTTACCTGTAGGCATCCCAGCGCTATCCCACAAGATTATCAGTACCAGCCCAACATTACAAAAATTTAGAACAGCACTAAACAGACTGCTACCTTTAAAAAGAAATACATGAATTCATTAATCCATAGTCGAGGTATGCAGGGTAAGTGTAGTTATTCTGCCAGTGACACCAGAGAAGTATCAGGGAGTAAGTCTTTGGAGGGAGGACAGTGCTCTTCGGTCCCAGGGAAGTACATCCAAATCACAAAGTAGGGAGATTCAGCTAAATAAAGGCTTTTAACCAGCTTGGATTGGGTGGCTAGGAGGTGCTTGAACATGTGGTAATCATTAAATATGATCTCTGTTCTCCTTGCCCACGGCCACTTATGCTAACACTGGCTAAAATCAAAGGTGCTGCTTTATCAGATATAACAAGCATTTACAATGCAGTAGGTCTATCTAGCATCACTGAAAGTATGAGCTATAGGCGTCGCGAATAATAATGCAGCGCCAATAGCTCAAACTTTTAGTAATGCGAGAGCTATTGCATTACAAAGCACTCGCAGCACTCCTGCTTTAGCTTTAAACATTTTAAGCTAAAGCTCCGGTGCCGCGATTGCTTCAAAAGTATAAAGAAATAGAAAAACAATTTTTTTCTATTTCTTTACTTTTGAAGCGGCATCTGCGCTTTAGCTTAAGGTGTTTAAAGCTAAAGCGCGGGTGCCGTGATTGTAACAGAAGTAAACAAATAGAAAAAAAATGGCGGCGGTACGTTTTGTTTTCTATTTATTTACTTTTGTTACAATGGCGGCACCGGCGCTTTAGATTTAAACATCTTAAGCTAAAGCGTGTGTGCCACAATTGCTTCAAAAGTAAAGAAATAGAAAAAAATGCTTTTCTATATCTTTACTTTTAAAGTGCTTTAGCTTTAAACATCTTAAGCTAACTAGTGTGTGCCGCGATTGCTTCAAAAGTAAAGAAATAGAAAACAAGCATTGGCATAGCCAATAGGTCTTGCCTTTGGAACCTTATAAGTATTTAGTTATGCACTACAATATCCTTGGTGCAACAACCTCAACTGTTGCATGTCTAAACACTTATAAGGTCCCAAAGGCGAGACCTATTGGCTATGCCAATGCTTGTTTAGATGCTGCAACAAAGCGGGTAGTCAGCTACCTTTTTTCCAACATCCAAAAAAGCAGCCGGTAATAGCACTAAACACAGTAGATGTGAGAAGAGCCATCAAGGAAATGCTATACAGTCTTAGGAATGAAATGTGGGTTTGTTTTCAGATCTACTCAATCCCTATGTATCTTTAGCTAGGGTTCGTAGATGGTTAGAGCCTAAAATTCACCAAAAAGGTGACTGTGATTGAAAAGGCTGTTTTTCGTGCAAGGTATTTGAGCTCTGCTGTGTGTATTGGTTCAAAAGGATGCCTCGTGAGCTATGCTACAACCAGGAACCTCTTAATTGCTGGTGTATCAAAAAGATACTTCGTCTGGTTGTCAATCAATCAATCAATCAGAGGTTTGTAAAGCATGGCTACTCATCTGTGATGGTCTGAAGGAACTGAGGGGGTGGGGGAAACTATGGGCTTATGTTCGACATTAAAAGAAATTGGCATGACTCCATCTCTGTGAAGCCGAAAGAGAGAAAAAACCTATATAGAAGACATTTTCTGTACCCAACTACTGGATGGCAAAATAGTACACAGCACATGAATGCAGAACGGAGTCAGGCTACAAAACGGGTGTGTCATTCAACTAGATCGTAATCGACTTCAAAAGGATGAACGGCTGAGATGGCCAGCATCAAACACTTTGCAGTAGGCACTCAATGCACTGAACTATGTAACACACTTGTAGCGCTAGAAGGTAGAACTCTTCAGGCAAGAGAATTTCCAAGCAAGGTGAAGGATGGGTTTTAAGGAGTTTTGGTCTGGTACTGAGAAGGACTTGCAGCAGGTATTTACACAAAAGAAAGGAGTGCCTTGCGTTACTTCTAGATCAGCTCTGCTACAAAGTCACTCGGATATTTTGGACTGTTTCCTTTTTTTGTAAAGGGCAAAACGATACTAAAAGTAGGTCTGGTCGAAATTTTTATTCTGCCAACATAATTTGCATTATTTGGGGAGTTTCGCATTATGATTGTTACCCAAATTTCCTGAAATTACGCCATTACTCCACTTTGGGTATTTATGCACAATTTGATGTAAAAATTTACCAGAAAAACACACACTGTTTGTGGTTAAAATTTACTGCGAACAAGAACAGTTGATGTTTGCAGTGCTTTTGTTAAATATGTCTTAGCACAAAAATGGAAGTGAGGAAACATTTCATGCTGAAATATACCCGGAAATGACAGGTTTGCATTTTGCCTAATTCCATGTAATTTCGTGAAAGCAAATTGCGCAAATTTCACATACCCCTAACTAAAGGAGCATCAGCTTCAAGGCACAAAACAACATAAGAAAAATCTCACTGATATAGATATTTATTAAAAACACATAATATTTAATTAATTAACATAAACAGAAGCAAGAATACAGGTAATCGAGTCGTATGGCCCTATATTTCAATTGAGGATTCTGGTGACATCATCATAAACCCCTAGGCTGAAGGCGCAGTGCTTTGTAAATGTCCCCAGAGACAGCAACATAGGACAATATTACAGATTACCTGCTATGCACGTTTCTTTAACATGCTTATTCTGGTCTAATTAGCATGAAAACTGTGCTGATTTTCAAACAGAATATATTTACTGAAAGCAGCCAGTAAAATACTGGCTTATCCTGTTTGATATGCTGTTGCAATAAGATAATAAAACTGTTTATTTATGAGGGTTAAAAATACTGGGCTTTAGAAAAAAACATGCTTAACTTTGAAGAAAAAGCACATTAACATCAGAGATTTTTTAGCTGTTGCCAGGAAGGTACAGCTTGTAATGCTAAATATTTGTATGACTGAAAATTATACAATTCTAAAACTGTATCGGAAACAGTTTAGTGTCTGGGAGGACTGTCATAATGCTGCTGAAAGACAGCTAACTCTGTGCATGATTGCAATTGGAATACTCAGGATCTTTTTAAATTTCATGAACAGACTGTTAATTAACCAATGGGGAAAGGTTATATATACTCGGAGATCTTTGAAGCTGCTCTTACAATGCTGAGATCACGATGGACCTTGCACTTAGAATGTCGAGGTGGGTCATATCTTACAAGGTGAGATTGCCTAATTAAACAATGGGCAATGGCAGAGCTCTGTAGAGTGAATTAGTGTACACATTATCTACATGGACTGTCATGCATAGAGATCAGAGTGCTGGAGGGAAGGACTCAGACTGAATCTAAGAATTCCACTAAAATGGATATTTCACAAGAATGAGGTCTAGTAGTGAAATGACATCTTCTGCCGTGTGATACAATGAATAACACAAGCCATCTCAAACCAAATCAAGGAGGAGGCAAGGGACAAACCAACAAGCATAATAGTACCTTTTAAAAACAAGTAATGGCACACTACCTCCTTCGACAGGTAAGGATGGCCAACCAGCAGGATAAATTCACCAGCGGCACACAATATAAACAAAACACACTGGCAATACATAAAACAGCCTCAATCATTCACAAGAGTTTCTAGCAGTGGGGTGTGGCTGCTCAAGTGCAAACAGTAATACACAGGCCTGGTGGGGACACCAGTGCCTTAAACACCAGGGTGGTGTAATGGGGCACTTTTTAGGTCTAGCCTACTAGAAAGCGCAGACACTCTCTGTTGCAAGACGTATTGTTAGCTTACCACTGGTTGGCTTTATTTTCACTCTCATTTGCGTGATTCTTTGTTAGCATGTATGAGCTTACCTCTCTCTTTTTCCTTCCTGTTCCCCTGGAGCACAGATGCATTACCTGTGTCCTTCCACTGCTAACATTTCAGGTATTACTTTATTTTTGTTTAAGCACTCCATGAGTGTGCATGTGTTTTCCAGCTGTCTCCTCTAGTGTGCACCTATTTCCACCTCTGCGCTCTGTGTTGCGCTCTCTCCCATGTGCTTATTGTGCACCACAGTGATTTAAGGAGATAAAAAAGTGTAGTGGGGTATCTAATAGGGGTGTGGCCTAACTAATTAGGGCCATGACAAAAAACGTGGCTTGCAATACCGTGCTTTATACAGCATGCTGCCTGACCAGCATTTAGGTGCCTCTGTGAGTTTTCTGCTATTGCATCCAGACATTTCACACAACAAACTTATGCCTAAACCAAGCCATACTTGTTGGCTTTGTAAGTACTTTCTAGCAGTTTGATATAAATAAGTAAAAACAATGATTTTGTTGTAAATAAATCAGGAAAAGGGAATTACAAATGGCGCATGTGTGACCATCACTATGTGTTCAGTGGAAAGGCCAAAGATTGAATGAGCAGGTAATCTGAACACTGTTATGGCCCACTGACTCACACCATCTTCAGCCTCAGCTACAGAGCTCTCAAACACGCCCCATTATGAACAACCTCCCAAAACCAGAATTAACCCAGACACTTAACATGCAAACTCCACTCACGAGTACCATTCAAGCTTTGGAAAGCCAAGTAGCTCAGTCTTTTAGAGCTGAGGCCTCTTGGCTATGCCAATATTTCATAAAGTCAATTCCAATTCCAATACAAAATTACATTGAAGGAAAGAGGGTTTGCAAATGTCAAGAAATTCAAAATCTTTAATTACTTAAAATATGCAATATATACAAAGTAGGATATTGCTAAAACCAATTGCCAACAGTTCCCAAAGGCAAGACCTACTGGCTTTGTCAATGCTTGTTAAACATTGTATTCAAATGCATGTTTTTATTTGCAACAGAACTGTCTGGTGTACCTGGCACAGGTTCATTTTTCCATATCACTCTGTTTTTAAAGGTTATTAATCGTCCTGTAAGTGCAGTTATAAGGTTTAACAAACATCTATACAATACACTTTGCGAACAGGACCTTATGGCATAACTGGGCGCTATGTTACACAAGTTACACAAACACAGCTCAGCCCAAAATGAACTTCTGCCAACAGAGTGATGGTTCGAAAGTCAAAACAAAGACTGGAATCTAAAATCCAACTTTAAGGAAGATTTAATTTCCTTTACGAAGAGTCGTAGCATTCAAATGACTGCACAGATAAAACATAACCACATACTCATTGTCACAAAAACCACACAATCCCTTTTGTTGCATTCATTTGCGGTCTAATGGATTCATATTTGAGGGTTTCCTCCCACTAGCTACCAATCAGCTCTCACAACAATGGACTCATAGCTCCTCCTTCCTCGTATGGACAATCGACTCTCATCAGTGCTGGAATTAGAAAAAAATGACTCAGGGAAACCATAAAGTGGATGTCAAGGTGTGGCAATGAAAAGGGGCGGAGTCATGAGGAACAGAGTCATGAAGTCTGACAGGCAACTTATACTTTTTTTTTTCAACTCTGGCAAAGAAATTGTCAACAAGGACAAATGTGCCAGTAAATGTGTTCTGCTTAATTAATTGGTTACAGAGGCTGCTTTTTAAAATATCTTATGGCTTAAAGCATCCGCTGTAGAAATCTTTGCGTGCCCAGCAAATTTCAGGGTATAATAATAATGGTAAGGTAACTCTGGTGGTTAATGCACTTCCAGAAGAGATCTGTGTTTGCTTAGTCTCGGTTTTGACTCAAAGGAGCATCGGGTGTTGATGTGCCTGCTGCAAAATACCTTGTGTAACACACAGAGCACAGATTTGCATTTTATGTCGGTAGGTAAGTGGGCTACAGCTTTGGACACGGAGATTCTTTTGTTACTTCCAGTTCATAAGTTTCAATCCTTCGAATATTGCGCAGTGATCTATTTACCGGCACCAAGGACCTGCCTGCACACTGCAAGTCAAAGGTTTAGACCCTTATGGTGTTTCTAAGTTTGCACAGAAGGGCTCCTTTGGGTGGTAACACAATGTTGTTAGTACAGACAACCACAATCACTGCCTTATATTTGGGTATTTCTCTCGCCCGTACACTGAACACATGTCTACAAGTATAAACGAAAGGTAACTCCTGCGCCATATAACCCTTGTCTTATGTACTGAAAACCCTCTCACCACAAGACAGAAGTGGTGTCACTTCCGCTATAAACGCGGTAGTGCTTCCTTTCCCGCCTTACAGTGAATGGATCGGTTTAAAGAAGTATACCCCCAGGTTTGCGTCATATGGTAGGAACAGTGGGGCGGACTGAAGCCTCAAGGAGCAGTCAGATGCACACAGATGCCTGAGATGTGCCGCTTTGTTTTAACTTTAGCAAAGCTAATGGATGCAAACTGAACTCCTGCAGTGAACATTCCCTGTATCAGTCGGGAAGAGGCCCCCAAAACCTTTTATAGTGAAAATTCTTGTCTGGTCAAAGGAGCGCTTAGCAGTCCCTATTTTCAGTCTCGGGGAGAGGAAGAGTGAGTGCAAGTGGACCTCGACGTGGAGGACAAACACACACAGGTCAATGCTGGTTGAGCCACCGAAAACGCGTGGGGGCCATTAAGATGTTCTGATTCTGCTCTGTCACTCACACTAGCGACAAGGTATTTCTCTGCTAATTTTATTTACTTCAGTCAGAGCCGCGTCATCATTCTGAGCCTGTAAGTTACAGCTCTGCTCACAGTTCTGCACTAGACTGCGCTCTCTAGAGCTTTGGCTGTGGGTTAGTTGGGGTCCGTGGTCTGCAGCTGGGGTGCGCTTCTTCACAAGCTCTTTCGATAAACCGGTTAAATATTACCAGCAGTTTGGCATTCATTTATAACTACGAGGCCCTTCTGCGAAGTTCGTGCCCTTCTATTTCTGGTGCTTTGCAGAAGGTTTCAGATCTTCGTAGAGTTTCTCGTTGCCCAAATGGGTGTAATTTCTAGGTTTCCCTCGTCTTCATTGCTTGATTTTGTTCGGGAGAAAGTGTCACTCATGGTCATTAAGGCCTGACGAGAGGCAATAACGCCCGGCCGATGTCTAGAACTGGGACGTTTACACACAACGTTGCAAGAAGGTCACACCCGCCACGATGTCGAATTACATGCACGTGTTAGCCATTTAAAAGCCCGACGATGTCGGTTTTGGTTGGAAAAGGTTTAGGAGCATCCAAAATCTCACTGTAAAGGTTTTTTTTAACTTATAGCTGTCAAACATTTTACTTACTTAAAACATTTGCAAATGATCACAATTTTTCATCGACTTCCCTTTTTGGCGGATTTGATTGAAAACACTGCGATTGCTCCTTCGTGTCCATGATTTGTGGTAGCTCGCTGCCAGCACTCCGCATTGTGTTGGTTCTAACCCATTACGGCCGCCCCCTTCCCCCCCACCATGATTTAAATCTCCTGTAAACACAATGAGCCGCCGCGGTGCGCCTAGCCGCAGGACTGATGTTTTTAAAGACCCCATAAATCCTGCGGCCCCATTAGCCCTGACGGCTCTGTTTTTGGTGCGATGTAATGTTACTTACGTCTTACCCTGGACAGGGCCCGGGCACTCTGGCATGCCAAGATCTGACGGATAACGGCCACAAACACATGACAGGGCCCTCCCTTGAAGCCTCGCTGGTGCTGACTTCAAACAACAAGCAACAGTGTGATCTTATGCAGATCTCGGTCTGCTCTCCCTGCGCCTCAACATCCCCATCTTTCGAGAAGCCTTCGGACACAAAAACGAAACTAAAAGGTAAATACATGAATAACAACCGCACGCGCGCGCCCGGCGCTGAAAAAGGAGGAGGCAGCAGGGTGAGGGGAGAGAGGAGGGGGCCTGCTCCTGTTTCCCTTAGGGGAGCGAGCAGGAACCATATGGTTTCAAAGCTCGCTCCCGAAAGGGAATCGCCAAACGTGCACGCGTTGCCAATCAAAGCAATGCAACGCGTGCACGTTTTTGACTGCAATACTGAATCGATTTCAAAAGGTCTTTTTCCTATGCAGCGCATGCGCGCTGCTAGGCAAGACCTAAAAAATGCTTGTCTATTGCCTTACTTTTGAAGCAACCGCGGCACCCACGCTTTAGCTTAAGATGTTTTAAGCTAAAGCGCGTGTGCCGCGTGCCGCCATTGTAAGCAAAGGACATAAACAGAACAAGCATTGGCTTAGCCAATAGGTCTCTCTTTGGGGCGTTATAAGTGTTTAGACAGAGCTATTGGCTTTGTTAACGTTTTTAATATGTGTTGTAGAGCATTGTGAATGTTGTGCAGCATGTTGAAAATGTATAAGTTATAATAAAAAAGTGTTATAACTATTTCTGTCACCTTATATCTAACCGAAAAAACATTATATACAACTGAAGAATTGTACTAAAAACCAAAATTAATACAAAAAATGTGTTGTAGTTTATTTGTTTATGCAATGCATAGAGTTTAGATTGGCATAGAGTAGAGTGGCGTGGAATTGAGTGTCAGGGACTGGTGTAGATTAGAGCAGCATAGAGTAGAGTGGAGTGGCATAGAGAGGCATAGAGTGGACTGGCATAGAGTGGGGTGGAGTACAGTAGAGTGGCGTGGTGTAGAGTGAAGTGGAGTAGAGTACAGCAGAGTGGAGTAAGTAAAGAGGGAAAGCTCCAGGGAATGGACAATGCTAGCCATTGAATAAGAAGTCAGCAAATGACAGTGAAAAGCCAACCAATGGTAATCAATGGGAGGACTTTAAGCCCACTGTAAATTCACGGGAAGCTGGGTCTTTGGCACCTTCGTGGGTATGGGTGACATCAGAGACCACTCAAACGTTGCTCTCTCTGTCTACGTGATGCCACTCAGAACCCCCAGCTGAAAAACATTCCCATATGCCCATCTATGATTCTATATGTTGCATCTTATCTGCTTTTAAATAAATGAACTGCGTTTTGTAATAATGGGACTAAGGGGTGTGCAAAAACACAAACAGTAGTTACTCTTGTTTTTTCCTTTTTGCACATTCTAGCATGAGTGGAAATGGAGCTGACTGTTGAGTTTTTGTAGCCAAAGTCAGCTCTGTGGAATTTAAAGTGGTGATTAGACACCTCCGTGGCAAGTGCTCAACCAGCTGAGCTAGCCTGGTCAGGTTTATTACCGATTCAACATGCTGAACGAAAGGCAAGACTTGTTCTCATTACTGCAATTAGGACGCTCCGCACATGCCTTTGTTTACGGTCCGCAATAAATAAAGTGTTTATCTCTCCGAGGGGTGGCGGAGGGAGCGCGGTGGCGTCTTGTTGTGCTCGGAAACATTCCAGGGTGGCGCAGATTGCCATCTCCGCGCTGTGCCTCCAGAGGCTGCAGCACCCCTCCAGCCCGCACATTGCCAGCGGTGATGGGCGGTGTTTGCTGTGCCGGATCTCTGCTTTTCAGAGTCAGCCACAAAGATCTGCTATTGATTGTTGTTGTCGTCTGAGGGCATCTGACAAGATGTTCCTCCTGCGGACTATTATCGTATCTGTGCCAGCCCAGATGGGAGCCATGCAGCAATAAAACAGAAGTATTGAAAAACACACACAGACTATTTCTGGATCAAGGTTCCTTCAAGGGTACACAAACATACAAAACATGGGAACGCCGCAGGTTAATAAATAAAACCACACCTACTGTGCGCTTTGTAAGGGACCACCATATAAAGCACAGGAACAAATCCTGTGTCTAAGTGGAACTGTGTCATGACTGACAGCAGCCTTTTCATAAAGGAACTACCACTCTACTGGATCTAGTGCATGGGTGCTCGCAAACATTTTCTCAGGGGTGGGGGTGCAAAAAGTACATTATGGGGTGTGCCCGAGTGCTGCATCGATAGCGGGGCAAGCCCAGAGAGATGGGGTGGGGTGGGTGTAGTAAGGATGTTGAGGAAACAGCAGGTAAGTTTCAGAGGTTTATCTCAGGGTTTACATAAACCCACGAACAGGAGCCCCGGCATCTGTGAGGAACCACCAGTAACTGACAAACATTGCAGTGAGCCACGCAGACACAGTTCCAATCCAGAGTGTGTAACTCATGTCGTATCGCAATAAGTTATCCTCGTGATAGAGGTGCATGAGGATACTTCACCCTACAACATTTCCCTTTTTTTTTTTACAACAGGAACATAAGTTATAACTTAGTAAACGAAGAATACAAGCAGATATAATGCATGTTCTGATGCCATCATGTGGCCACTTTTGATATTGCAAGCATCGGTATAAAAACACACTGGCATGTTAATGCTTGCACTCGTGCTTGTGCTGGCATCCACGACAGCGAGCAGCAGCGCGCAGGCCATATGTTTTCAATTAGCACGCGCGCCGCTGCTCGCTCCCGCAAGGTGGATGCCAGCACAAGCACGAGTGTGCTTGAAAAGGAGCAGACCGATTTCTAAAGGTCATCTCCTAGAGCAGCGCATGCGCGCTGCCTAGGCGAGACCTAAAAAGCATTTGCAATGCAATAGGTCTCGCATTTACGGTACTTTGAGCTATTGGCATTGTAAATGACAATGCCTTTTATTTATGTTTTTAAAACCAAAACATATATAAAAGGCATGGTCATTTAAAATGCCAATAGCTCAAACTCGCGTAAATGCGAGACCTATTGCATTGCAGATGCTTGTTCCTTCTTCCATTACTGGTGCGCACTCCTCAGACCTACGTACCTATGCATCAGTAGAGTCCCAAAGTGGCTGCGAAGGAGCGACCCTTGCGTCCGGCTCCTGTCAGGCTGTCGTCACCTTAAGGCGATGACGCGTTCTCCAGTGCTTACTTGTCTGTGTCTATGGGGTCTTACTCTGCACTTCTGAGATTGTAGTTCCTGCGACTCTGAGAATTTGGAGAGACAGCTAGAGAAAGAGAGCTACAGCCTGCTTTGCTTTGCTGTGGAGTAACGCTCACCCCGAGTGAACCATCTTTCATTGACTGGATCTTAATTGCATTTATATAGCGCCTTGTAGCCCTGTGGGTTCTTATGAAGGCTTACCACAGAGAACGAATGAGGGAAACGGGGTAGGGGGAGAGGACTTGTGGGTGACCGCGAACTCCAACCGGCGGGTTTCAAAGCGCTAGTTGGAAAATAATGAAAGATTCTGGATGAGTTTTAAAGTGAGACAATGCCGAAAGGGGAGGAAAAATTGAGAAGAGGGGGAGGGGTGGGGGAGAGAGAGAGCGAGAGAGAGACACACGAGGATGCAGGAAGTGGAAAGGAGAACTCGGGATGAGACGAGATCAGGGACGTGGCGTGAGAATGAAAACAGGGGGGGGGCCGTAGTGGGCGAGGGAAGGAGAAGGAGGATGGGGGAAGGGGGTGTTAGGGGGTAGAGGGTCACACAGAGGAGTGAACGTCAAGGGGCAGGAAAGCGCTATAGAAACGCTACATACAATACACTGCAAGGTGGTGACAGAGACATCCGAAGAGAAGAGAGCCTGGAGAGAGACGGCAGGAGGCCTGCCCAGAGGCCGGTGTGAGGGTGGGGGGGGAGCGCAGAGATGCAGGAGGGTATGAAGGAGATTCGTGGGGAGAGAGGTGGTGGGAGAAGGACACCCTGGCACAGAAACGGGGAGGGGGGCAGCGATGAGACGGTAGGAAATGCGGGATGCGAGAGATGCAGGGAGAGGTGAGAACAGGAGGGAGAGAGGTACAGGATACGGACAGAGGTGCAGGAGAGGGCGAGGGGTGCAGGAGGAGATAAGGACATTAGGAGGACAGAGATGCAGGAGAAGGACAGAGATGCAGGAGGAGGAGAGAGATGCAGGAGGAGGAGAGAGATGCAGGAGAAGGACAGAGGTGCAGGAGAAGAACAGAGATGCAGGAGAAGGACAGTGTTTATAGCTACCACGAGGGAAAACAAAAAGAAAAAAACGAGAGCAAAAGGTCACGGGGCCTTTGGGGGCGGGCTCGCGTTCAGGCTGCAGGCTGGAAAACTAATGTTTTATCACCACTCTTTCATCATCCTAATGTAATTAAATAAAAAGGTTAGTTGGGGTAGAAAAGAAAAATGTGCACATGTGGTAATATTACTAACATTTGCCTGGAAAGATTGCCAAACTAAAATAGGAAAATCCAGGTAAATCTGTGACGCCTGGTGTAGTCTCCATTTTCAAAGACTTAGCCCGAGGCAATGTTTATAGCTACCACGAGGGAAAACAAAAAAACGTGAGCACCATCTGTTTCCAATTAACGCCAACGCGATAATTGGAAACAGATGGCATTAACGCGCATTCCCGAGGACCCTAGGTCATGGAACAAACAAGGCGGGACAATCACACGCCTTGGACCAATTGCGTGCTATGATTTTAAAAAGACGCATGCACAGGCCAATTGCGGGCTAATAAAAAAAAAGCACACGCGTGTGTTCAGAGCTCAAAAGCCCTTACTAAATGCCTCGCAGAGCAGCGCATGCGCTGGCTCAGGCGAGACCTAAAAAAGGCATGTGGTGTTCGGCGCCACAAATAACAAAATAAAAGCGCAGCGTCATTATTGGAGCCAAGACGTTCAATTAATACATTTTTTTTAAAAAAGCATTACAGCCTTGAGCACTATTTTCTTAAATGGTTTTCTACTGCCTGCTGTTGCGGGCAGGAGAAAATCTTTTAAGAAAATTGGGCTCGAGGCTGTAATTAAAACATCTAGAGTAACAACACATGTAACAGGGGGTGTCCTCATGGGGGGTTACAAGAAGAGAAAAGGCGGTACTAAGGAGGGACTACTAAGCCTACTGACCAATGAAAAGCCACCATTTACAAAGGAAAGTGACAGGAGCCAATTAAAAAGATGGTCGGAATGTGGGCCGACCTTCAAGCCCATATCCTGAATATAGCATGTCTCGAAGAGTCAGAG
Source organism: Calotriton arnoldi (assembly GCA_963921515.1). Taxonomy (NCBI): domain Eukaryota; kingdom Metazoa; phylum Chordata; class Amphibia; order Caudata; family Salamandridae; genus Calotriton; species Calotriton arnoldi. The sequence continues at coordinate 3,279,482 of CAWUFW010000854.1, forward strand.
CAAACGCTGCCTATGCGGGCCCTAAAAATGACACAGTCTAACTCGTTCCGCTTGTGATTTTTTTAAATTTATTTAAGGGCAGCAGAACGCTTTAAATATAACATATTTGCAGCTTACATAGAGAATTCCATTAAAAATATTACAAAATAACAAAAAACATAGAAGCATTATTGAAAGACAAAACGGTGGGTAGTTCTTGGTTAGTGAAGTGTAGGTTAATGGAGTGTGTTTTCAGTTGTTTATAAAATGTTGGTAGCTCTCAGTTAAGTCTAATGTGGTCAGAAATGGAGTTCCCTAGTCGTGGGGCAGGAGATGAGAAAGCTTGTTTCGAAGTTTTGCTTTTCTTGGTTTAGGGTGTTTTGAGGAGGAGTCCGTCTCTCTTCCTGATATTCCATGTTCCACTCGTGAGTTGCCGTTTTTCCTTCAAATATGAGGGTGGATATTTTTGGAGGTTATACGTGCAGTTTTGAATATGGTAAGTTTAGTTTTACTGCAACAAGCCAGGGACCAGTACATTCTATACTCTTCCAGACGTGATAGGAGATTCTAAAGCTGATCCCTGTCATGTAGAACTAGTAAAGTCCTGGGTATCTAGAAATACTGTAGTGCCAATAAAAAGCAACAATTAATTTGCCAACGTTGATATTTATTTTCTTACATATTCTTTTATTCTTCTTATTGTTTTATAGCGGCAAGGCAGCAAGAAGGGTACAGTTGATATTGATAAAATCACCTGTGTTGAAAAAGTCACTCCAGAACAAAACCCACCACCAGAGAGACAGATTCTGGTAAGAACCTCCTTTACTAGTATACTACAATCCACTATACTGCTAGGGCCTATGTTTCTGGTAAACGTTCCTTAATTATGAGGCATATTCCCTCCTGGCGTACTCTGGCACCTTTGTACTGGACCTGCTTAGCCTATCCGCCCTTCTTAACACATAATGTGAGAGCCTGTTGTCAGACAAACAACTCAATTTGTTCCTTTAACAAAGCCATTTGTTTCCCCTCTCTCCTAGTGTTTTAATTAAATAAGACTGGGACCTCTCCTACGAGATGTCTTATGAATATGTCCTTAATAGCTGGTTTTAGGGTCTGCCCCACAGAATCACCTGGGCAGATGTTCCTGTCTACAACCTAGTATCTCATCAACAGTGTTATTCACACTTCTTACTCTTACTCTTTTACTAGTATACAAGATGCTCCTGAACATCCTTTTGGAAACCTGTTCTACAGGAATTTTCTATACAAATGGGTTTCTCCATATGTTTCCAAATTAATGCCATTTCCAAGTTGTTGAATCCAACCTGGAGAATTCCTCTCATTTTCATATTTTGCATGCAGTCCCGCTTTTAACCAGGGTCACATAGATCCTTTAGTTGCTGTAATCAGGGGCAAAACTTATGTCCTCTTCATATGCACCTATTCTTATCTTCCTGGTGGAGGCTCTCTTAGTTCTCCTATCTTTTCTCTTGCTATAACCACTTCTAATCCCCATCCTTCCTCAGCTCTCTTTTTCCCATTATGCTTCTCACACCCCTACTCCTGCCTGAACCCCTCTTCATCCACCTCCTCGTCACAAATCTTACCCCTAATTATCTTTACCTGTTATTCTGTTTCCAATCTTCTTCTTCGTTAACCTGTTGTCCATCCCTCCTTCGTAACATCACCCAGACCTTCTTTCTGTCTTCTTGTTTTTCCTAAAAATGTAGTATACTTATAATTACTGTTTGGAAGTTAGAAGAAATTGATTTGATGATACTTTTATTTTCATATTACACTTGGGATCCAGTAGCGAATTATGTGCATATTTGTATGAAAACACATTTTCCCATATTTTGATAATTTACCAAAATGGATACATGGGGTCATCAGACTGTTTTTCTTCATAAATAAGGTACACCCAACATTTGAAGGTACACCCAACATTTGAAAAGGGTGCAGATTCATGCAGCAGTACCTGCATCACAGAATATGCATGAGTATTGTGGTGGGATGCAGCACAAAGGCAAGCACTGAGAAACTCTGTTTATGCCTTTTTTGATTATGGCATGAAGTGGTTTGCTTTTCACAAAATCCTCAGCACACGTCTGTAGAGTGATATTAAATATCAATGCAAGTATACACAAATTATAAACACAGTTTCAGAAATCTTCTCTTTCTTTTATTCTTTTCTTTCTGATCAGCCAACACGTGTTTCGTCGCACAAACTGGGAAATCGTCCCGCGACTTTCTCAAGGCTGAGTAAACAAAAAATAAACAATGGCCATTGTGACACCATACATACAACTGGTGTGCACAAGCTCAATGCAGATATAAATGTGACACAATGTGCAAGTGCAAAGGCATGCACATGGTGGACCTATAGTCAATGATGGTGACTTCGTGAGCATCAATTTGTGATGATAAAACAAACTATGGTGCAAGCATATTTCATATTAAAAAACTCTAAATCAAGGTGATGGAGAAAAACCTATTGATTAAAAAGCTCCCAAAGCCCAAAACCATATAAGGGCATCTAGATCAAGCCACAAATACACAAGACCGAAAATCATAAAGAAACACCTGGGCCGTGTATGTCAAACCCTTCTCTCATTGCCGTCAGTACTTAAGCAAAGCCCTCAAAGACCAAAAGGGGTGACTACTATCTCACCCATCTAGCCAAATACATGCATCACCATTGTGATATTTCTTCTCAAAAGGGGTACCTTCAATGTCATTGGTAGCAACCTATGCGGAAGTAAACAAAAAAGTACAGTTAAGAGCATGTCAAAATTGATCCTCTTGATCAAATATATTTCCAAAATAGCCTTATGTATCAAATAACCACCTACTTTCCATGTGGTGATAATTCCATCCCACACGCTTTAGACTGCGGGTGAGTCTAGTATCCTTGCTTCGAAGTGAGTAAATCCGTAATTTTCAGTAAAAGCACCCCTGTAATGAGAAGGGAAAAGCTCCGATGTCACCGGCTTCCCTAACTATAAGTGCTCACTTTGATACCCTTTCCAAAATCATTAGTAACTATATGGCGCTCTAGCGAGACCCACAAGTAATAGATCCCTTAATTTAAAACAAATTCCCACACTGTTTAAAATCGGGTCGCAAGCCCAGAAACTTACCGCTACGCGCCGTAGTGCAGCCGCAACTAGATCAGTCTGTCCGGTCCTCGAGTACGAGAGCCGGCAATGAGAGTTTCCCGCTCTTATAGACCTGGAGCCTTGCTAATAGAAAGAGGACTAACCCTACCTGAACATGGCAGCCATCTTGTAGGGCCTGATTCACAGAACTAACTTACGTCAAAAACGTAAAGTTAGTACTTTTTGGTATTCACAGAATACACTTACTCATTTTGGTATTCACAGAATGAACTTACTCATTTAGGTATTCACAGAATGAACTTACTCATTTCGGTATTCACAGAAGTTGGTAGTCCTAACTTTAGGACTCCTAAATGCCTTCTGTGAATACCGAAAGTCTTAAAGTTAGGATTTTTCTCAGTTCTTCTGTGAATACCGAAATGAGTAAGTTCATTCTGTGAATACCAAAATGAGTAAGTGTATTCTGTGAATACCAAAAAGTACTAACTTTACGTTTTTGACGTAAGTTAGTTCTGTGAATCAGGCCCGCTGTGTGAAAATGTCAATTCCATATACATAATAAGTCATCTCAGGCTAACCACAGTTGTGCATACTCTAATCACATCCTGCATGCGAATAACAAAACCTGATTACCACAATCTGTGGGTCACATAGCTAAAAGGAAAACCGAAGCGTCCACAAATCGACGATTAATTATTTCGGGATATTGAAAAGTCAAACTTCCAACATATGAGTGTGTGCATTAAAGCTAGGTAAAATATATTGATTCATAACTAGATCTGACAGTCAAAAAACCCAACCTGTCTGGCAATAATATTGAAGGTGTCCGTCAGGATCACAGTAAGATAATAATCTCGCTAGGCTAACAACAACCCAGTTCCCCTGAACAAACTAGGGAAAGTTAATTAGTCAATATAACAAAATAGATATATTTTTTATTTTATAATCTTTGATATTCAAAATGTTTACATCAGGGTTAGAACCACAATCACATAAGACATGATTTTATAAATGCAAAATAAAACAGATAAATAAGATAAATAAGGTCCCACATTCATACACTACAAACACTCACAACCACAAATGCACACATACTCAAACACTCTCACCACTCAAGAGCAATTTGTCACAAAAAAAGAGAAGACAGTCCAAAATACAACATATTAACAACAATAGCTATCGTGCGTCCTCTCCTTGAAAGGTAATAAAAAGTTCTGGGGGCACGAAGTTGTCCAGCGCCAACGCGCGTTTCGGTGTCTTAACCCAATACGGGTCACACCTTCATCAGGGCGAACAGATCAAAAAGTGGGACCCAACAACAGAATCACCTACAACAATAAAAAAGTGATATAAGGCAATCATAGTCAGGCTACAATTTACATGTTTATATATACATTTCACAGTGGATGATGAATTCAGGGATATATATATATATATGGGGGGATAATGAATTAGCAGCGAGAAGGCATAAACAATTATTCATATATAATAAAAATCAAATTTAAATATCATTTAATGAGATATGGGAGCGTGCGCAACAAGCAATACCTGAAAAAACCCAGAAAGTTGGAAAATAGAAGTTTCACCCAGAAAATAGAAAATACACCCAAATTCACAGTGAAAATAAAAATGAATATTAAGTGACATAGGTTCACCCAATAATTTAGTCTATATATAAATCTGTACTATAATCTACCTTAATGCAGAGTATCTAGGTAAATAGACTTGGATAGGAAAAATTAGGTTGAGACCAGCTCAATCCCAATTATATACTTGGTCCAGGGTGTTAGTGCGCAGTTTAAACAGACATTGGCATATTTTGAGAGCAGATAGATCCTTATGTGGATCAATTTCGGACAGGCCAAACATTACCTATCAAAGGGGTATATCCCTTAGAAATTTATTGGGCCCAAGTTACCCTGGGATGAGAGCGAATGAGAGTTGGCTGACTCCTCGCACAATTGGGTTTTATGGGTGTGGACACTGCAGTGCATGCAAGTGGGCGAGCAGTAAGAAGATACTTTTCAAGGCCCCAGGTGACAAAACATATAAGATTAGGTCCAATATTAACTGCTACACGAAGTATGTTGTATACGTGATCGAGTGCAAATGCGGCAAAAAGTATGTGGGCAGCACCATAAGGACTCTGTGTGAGAGAATAGGGGAACACATGAGAGCGGTCAAACAAGGGGATATCAGGTATCCCATTGCTGCGCACATAGCACAATGCCCCACACAGACCAGGAATAGGGCATTTACATTTTATGGCATTGACCAAGTCCTGAGGCACCCTAGAGGGGGCAACAGGGAATTGACTTTACGCAGGTGAGAGGCCTTTTGGATTCTCAGATTACGCAGCACAGAGACAGGGCTCAATATTGACCATGAGCTTCATTACTTTCTGGGGAGATAAATGGTGTTCGTCATAATGTGTACGTTGTAACATGCCTGATCCGAAGAGGGTAGGTGCAGGTTACGTCACCTGCATATATGTTTGCAACACTTTGCTTTGTGTTATCATCACATATATTGTTTTGGTTGCCTCTGTATTGTACTAACATAAGAAATGTATGAGTTGGGTATGTCATTTGACATATGCGACCCCCTGTTAAATGCACCGTTAATTCCAGCCATTCGGTTCATATGTTTTAAACACTGTTATCCTTGTACTTTGTCCAGGAGATGGAGAAACACAATGTATTTTGAACATAGCTCCAATGAGGGTGTAGGATTTGCGCTTTGGAGGCTTTACGCTTAAGCACGTCTATTTTAAGTTGTGCATGCCTAGAATATAGAAGGTTTCATTCACGATGAGCGCTTTTCATTAGTAAGCTCTCACAGCAGCCACTGATTCAACACGCATTGGTTTGGACAGTTAGCAATGCGTATTTTCATGAACACTCTAGTCAATGGCGCCGTCTGATGATGTGTCAGTATATTAGACATGATTTGTGGGTCTGTTGGATTGTGATGACCAGATCTGGTTATGAATCAATATATTTTACCTAGCTTTAATGCACACACTCATATGTTGGAAGTTTGACTTTTCAATATCACAAAATAATTAATCATTGATTTGTGGACGCTTCGGTTTTCCTTTTAGCTATGTGATTCACAGATTGTGGTAATCGGATATTGTTATTCGCACGGAGGACGTGATTAGAGTATGCAGACCTGTGGTTAGCCTGAGATTACTTATTATGTATATGGAATTGACATTTTCACACTACAAGATGGCTGCCATGTTCAGGTAGGGTTAGTCCTCTTTCTATTAGCATGACTCCAGGTCTATAAGAGCGGGAAACTCTCGTACTCGAGGACCGGACAGACTGATCTAGTTGCGGCTGCACTACAGCGCGTAGCGGTAAGTTTCTGGGCTTGCAACCTGATTTTAAACAGTGTGGGAGTTTGTTTTAAATTAAGGGATCTATTACTTGTGGGTCTTGCTAGAGCGCCATATGATTACTAATGATTTTGGAAAGTGTATCAAAGTGAGCACTTATCGTCAGGGAAGCCGGTGACATCGGAGCTTTTCCCTTCTCATTACAGGGGTGCTTTTACTGAAAATTACAGATTTACTCACTTTGAAGCAAGGATACTAGACTCACCCACAGTCTAAAGCGTGTGGGATGGAATTATCACCACATGGAAAGTAGGTGGTGATTTGATACATAAGGCTTTTTTGGAAATATATTTGATCAAGAGGATCAATTTTGACAGGCTCTTAACTGTACTTTTTTGTTTACTTCCGCATAGGTTGCTACCAATGACATTGAAGGTAACTCTTTTTAGAAGAAATATCACATTGATGATGCATGTATTTGGCTAGATGGGTGAGATAGTAGTCACCCCTTTTGGTCTTTGAGGGCTTTGCTTAAGTACTGACGGCAATGAGAGAAGGGTTTGACATACACAGCCCAGGTGTTTCTTTATGGTTTTCGGTCATGTGTATTTGTGGCTTGATCTAGATGCCCTTATATGGTTTTGGGCTTTGGGAGCTTTTTAATCAATAGGGTTTTCTCCATCACCTTGATTTAGAGTTTTTTAATATGAAATATGCTTGCACTATAGTTTGTTTTATCTTCACAAATTTATGCTCACAAAGTCACCTTCATTGACTATAGGTCCACCATGTGCATGCCTTTGCACTTGCACATTGTGTCACGTTTATATCTGAATTGAGCTTGTGCACACCAGTTGTATGTATGGTGGTGTCACAATGGCCATTGCTTATTTTTTGTTTACTCAGCCTTGAGAAAGTCGCGGGACGATTTCCCAGTTTGTGCGACGAAACACGTGTTGGCTGATCAGAAAGAAAAGAATAAAAGAAAGAGAAGATTTCTGAAACTGTGTTTATAATTTTTGTATACTTGCATTGATATTTAATATCACTCTACAGACGTGTGCTGAGGATTTTGTGAATTTCTATGTTGGCTTTGGTCACAACTTTGGGGGAGGTTGGTGGTTCTCCTCACCTTACAGCACCGTAATTCAATACTATCCTGAACTGATATATGTGCGATTGTTCCTAAGGCGCCGTATAACCTATAACTATACCACTGTCTGTTAAATTTGAAGTGGTTTGCTGTCAGAGTGATGTTCTACTCGTTTAAGGGCGTAGTAGGCAGACTATTGACTACTATGAATTTGGCATCTAGTAAAAAAGGCCCCTTGGGGAGAACATCACTTGTAACAACACTGGTTAGTTGCACTTTGATGAGTACCTACCTAAGGCGCTGCCTAAGTTGTCACATGGGTCGGGGTCAGGTTATAGGCAATTTGATGCAGTGTTCAGCCAATCAATGTACTACTTGTTTACATACACATGTTTTGCCGTAGGCCTAGGCGCTAGAAAATTTTAATATTTAAGGCATTCCTTATATATTTTTGGCTCTGCTATTCATCACCATTCCCCAGTTGCTCCAAGTTATGTTGCCCCCGAAGACCGCCTTTGCCTCTGTTGGTTGCCTGCCCTGCACTGCCTGTTCTCTCTGTGGCTCTGCTTCAAAGCATTTTGCAGTAAGGATGAATAAACTATTGCTCTCCCGTCAAAAGAATGCAGTGGTGAGATAAATTGTGATTGCTGCATTCTTGCTGAGATAAGCTCTAAGTGCAGTATCTAGGAGTGAGCACACGTTTTAGAGGCCCACCTTCAGACCGGGAATACTGAGGGCAGGTGGAATGGGTTGGCATGGCTTGCATAGGACATTGTCAGAGGTGGAAGAATGGCCCAACTTTCTCTATTTCTTTCTGTTTTGTGTGTATTTGGGTGACGTTTGGTAGCAGTAGCTGTTGGTGTTTTGGGCCTGAGGAATTTCACTCCTCGTTACATTCTCTGTTATTCCTTTACGCTGGTTCCTTTATTTCTGGTCTCTGATCCTAGATACGGAGAGCCAGTCATAAGGGACACAGGGACTTGGTGGGCTAGCATCTGTCCCCTGACACAGTGAAGGCCTTCTGGCACTTTGTGTGTGGTGCAAAAGAATCGGATGATGGCTGTGGAGGTAAATGTTGGCTCAAAATACCTCTGATGTCAATACTTGCATGTACCTCAAGGTTATGTAACCCTGATATTTAGTACCGCATACCATCTCAATGCGTGTATATCCTTGAACTGCTATGGTACCCAAATGTGTTGCCTTGAAAACCAATAAAGATTATTAAAAAAAAAAAAAATACCTCTGATGTCCAGCAGTCTACCTCAGGGGCATAGAACTGTGCCTGCTGTATGGGAACTACCGCCTGATTTTAAAAACTAGACCGTGAATCTTGTTGGTAAAAAGGTTGATGAATAATACAAAGCGGTTTGAATTCAATACAGTGTCCCACAGAGATCCAACACAGTGCCCTAAGCCTGGGGGAGAGGAGCATTGCTTCATTTGTAAAAGAATGAGTGCTGGGGCCCACAGCTCTGCACAGAAGCTCTCAGCAGGCACTATTGCATGTGGGCGCATCCAATACCAAGGCTGTGTAGTCTGGAATCTCCCTCATGCATCTTTAATCCGCTACCAGACACTAATGCTCCTTTATCTCACGCATCAAGGTTCCTTTTTCTTCCGTTTGTGAGGGTTTTTTATCTTTCTCTTCCTCCTTGTTCCCCTTTATGTGTTTTCCCCTCTCTTGCTCTCGGCAAATGTCAGATGAGGAACGGTAAGTGCCGACCCCAAAAATGAGTGCCAGTGGGCCCCATTGTCAACCACCAGCTCAAATTAAGCACTGGTGAGGAGCTTGCCTTGGCTAACACTTATGAGAGGGTCAGCCATTGGAAGACTGGGGCCTGGTTTATTCCTGATCAGTCTGAATTAATCATTTTGACCTGTGTCCTCTGGACTTACGGAAGTACCGTTGGCTTGCATACTGGACCAGATAGATTCTGCTCAACGAAATATATTTTTGACAACGTCTTTGCTTTATTTTATTTCAGCGAAGGGCTGATGAAGATGAGACAGAGCAGCGTTCTAAGATTGAACGTTTCCCGTACCCTTTTCAGGTGAGTTCTACGGATTGTACACTTAAAATGTTACATTTATCAAACCAACTAATCTTTGGTGAATACTTTTTAGCACCATATACTTAATAAAATGAATTTGCGATTATCACAACCCTTAAGCGATTTCTTGGAAAGAGGTGGATGGAGTGGCATGGTGAGGGGGGAGTTTTTTGGAAAGAGGAAAATTTGTTTCAGCTTCAGTTTTATCTTCAGCTGTTGTCAAGGAGGTTTATGGAACTGCTTGGCTAGGCTAAAAGATGATCCCCTCACCTTCTGGCCTCTCCCCTTTCATTAGCTCAGCCAGACACTCACAGAGAAAGCAGTTTTTCTCAAATTATTTTTTTCATATATAACTCATCTGTTGTGCATTGAGGTGTCCATAATTTATAAACCATCTATTTATTTTATTATCTTCTGGTTGTTGACTGTGCATTTGCACAGTCCAGTTTCAGAGAAGGCTCTCTGTCATATGTATTTTGTACTCCATTTTGAAAACTCCACTGAGCACCCTAAGTGCACTGTGGTCTTCTGTTGGATTGACTTGGTATATTTAACATTAAAAGTATATGTGTGAAGAATGTAGTCATTGTAAAGGGTTTTTATGGCCGTGAGTTACCAGCAGGATATGCAAAATCATAGATTAGATCAAATAAAAGCTCAGCTTGGCCCAAAGCGCAAACAATTGTGCAATAAACGAGGACGATGGGAGTGCTGGGAGACTGCATGTGTTTATTGAGCTTCCATGGAGGGTGCAGGTTACCGCTTCTTCTCCACACCAACTGACTCCCAACCGTCAGTGCTCCAGATCAACATTCTAGAAGAGTAGTGCGCCATGGCCACGCATCATGGAATGTAGGAGAGATGTACATTACTAATCATACATAAAGCATACTACTGTTTGCTTTCTACAGAAAAAGTTGTGCATTTTTTAAATCTCGCTTACAGGCAGGTTTAAATGTCTGGTGAGAGATATTGCATTCACACAACACACACCACACAACTCATAACACACAACATGCGCATACATACAGATACAGAAAGGGGCTTTTGGACGCCCCTTTTTAACCATTGGCTACTGAAGTTCGGGTGGCTTTAAGCACTGGCTAACAGGGCTGTCTGTCATCCTTGGCACCAGCCCCTGATTCACGTCAATGAACACCTTAGAAATGAGTCCAAACGTTGACTCAAAGCTTAGTGGGACATCCTGATTTTCATTACTGTTTCGATATGTGTTAGGGAACGTAGTTTTCATAATTTGATCACACATAGTATGATGACCCACGTGCAGGGTTGGATTGGGATTAAAAATCGGCCCGGGCACGCTAAAAAAAAGAGGCCCACATTTGCATATTGCCTTTCCGCAAAACCCTGCTTCTGTAAAATTTTATTAAAAAAAGGGGGGGGGGGAGGGCCAGGGGGTTTAAAAAAAATGCACGGATTAGTTTACACTTTTGAAATACACCTGAAAACAAGTGAGGCCACTTTTGCTCAGGCCCACTGTCCCCTCTCAATATGCATATATTAATGGGCCGGCCCAGCGAGAAAAAGGGAGTGACACCTCTGCTGTTGATAAAAGGGAGGTAATGGACGCCCATCAACCTCCAGAAAGGCCACTCAGGCACCCACTGGGCCGCTGGCGGCATCGAACAACGCAGAAACCGCCCAAATCGGCCCCCCAGGCTGCTCAAAAAAGCAGCCCACAGCTGGAATTCGGATACCGGCCCCTCGGGCATTGCCCGAGTGCCCGCATTACCAATCCGACACTGACCACGTGCAGTAGTTGTCTTTACGTATGTCCCTATCCATCTTCAGGCGCTATAATGTTTACAAGGCAGCTGCCGTTATCCCTTACTCTACTGACTGGCACAGATACTGTATTGTAACACTGCTATAGTGCTTTAAACCCATCACAAGACCACAAAACACTCACTTATGGTTGTTTTCTGCAATTCTTGGCACGTTATATCTCTAGTACGATATGAGTGGGGACCAACTGGGAAAGCACCATATCCAATGAGAGTCCCAAAAAGGACTCTACTTCAAACTTACAGATAATAGAAGACCCCAGATTCGAGAGCACCATTTTTTATAAAGCATGCCAAGCAGCATTAGTGGTGTCTCATGTCGGTGATCCAAGCTATGTGAAATCAGTGTTTCCTCTAATCAGTTATACTCAAAGTACGGCCCGGCCTTCCTGGCTTTTACCCCCTGGTCAACAGCAGCACCTGGCTGCTGACTCCACTCTGCACTGCCATTAGAAAGATGCAAAATAAAGGTTAATTGATGTTAAAGAAAGGAAGTAACTAGAGTGCCCTGCAACGCTAACTCTTGGCACGCCTTCATTTTTAAAGACATATTGCAACAAATGTATAAAAATATGATAAAGTCCTTTCATAATTCAAAAAGTGTATTTCATTAACATGAAGAACTTTTAGACGTTAACACATCAGATTATGTCAGTGCATTGAGAAACATACTTTTAAAAGTGATAGTTCTCAAACATGAATTTAGGAACAGTCATGCTTCTTCCCACCCTGACGACAAAGGCAATTGTGATATGCACCCTGTGGTTGGCCTGGGTCGCTATTATAAATGAATAACATCATAGTTTGTTTTTTTAATGATTTTTATTGATTTTCAACAGTTCGAACAAAAACACAGTTTTACATACACGGTTACAATAGCAGCCTTGGAGGGGGGTCAAGCAAAAATAATGCCATTTATCATGTAACAGCCATGACATGCTATGCTGCAGTTCTATAGTTTCTAACATTATTAACGTTATCAATGGGTACTGTCCGTTGCTTTCCTTACATGTCTGCCGTGTATCATTGTTGTGTGCCCAACCGTGCCAAATCGGGTATATAGACGTGTGTCTTAGTTGACGATGCTACGTAGGGAGGTCTACACTCTGCAGTTATATCGGGTTCCACCTTTACTAACCCTGGATTCTCGAGTATGATCATCCATATTATATCAAGCGTACCCATGATATGTCGCTCCAGAGACGTAGTACCTTGGTGTGTCTCACGATGAATTTGGCTTTGTGGTGTTCAACTTTGATTCTATGGTGGATAAATATTTTTACTCAAAAAATCAAAATGGGGAGTGAAGAGGAATAGTGGTAGAATCGTCCTCCTCTAAATACTGTTTCTCAACACAAAGATTCTACCGTTATATTGCTTAATGCTCTATGAACCTTGAAGGTTCTAGTCATAACGATGGTGTAGAAAAGATGTTGATTCCAAGGCACCTTCTCGTTGTAGTTAGATGGGCAATCCTTTTGGAATTGTAAAATACCCCTCACACACTGAAACCTGATTCAGTGTCATGCTTCATCATTGGGGTCTTCCCGTCCCTCTACGGGCGGGGCGTGCTACGACCTACGTAGACGCGGGAGCACTTGTGTTCGTGATAGAAGTTATGTGTAGTGCATGGGGAGGTAGGGTCGTGAAAAATAATGGTGCAAAAATTTAAAAGTTCCCTGGCTAGTGGAAAAAAATAACTTTATTGCGTTCCCTAGCTGGAAACAGTAAAAATGGGGAAGTGTAGATGGTGTACCGTAATGCGTCACTTTCTAGAGGGTCGACATGTTTCAGAAGCCATCCCCCTGGCTTTCTTCATCAGGACCAAGAACGATCCCTACATCACTGTTATCAGTGAAAAATGATCAATTGTACATATGCCTGCTGGTCCTTACTACATATATGATATACCCTAGTCTGGCAATCAAGTGAATACCCTTTTGGTATTTCCGTCAATTTTATCCGCTCAATGACGATATCGCCCCATGAGCTGGCACGGAAGGTGAGGGCGCCTGTAATCAGACAATGCTGGAGGCTGCACTTTCACCCAGGTATTACCTTCTCATGGCTCTCAGGAACCTGAGAGCCACGAGAAGGTAATACCTGGATGAAAGTGCAGCCTCCAGCATTTTTTCACTACATAACATAACTGATAACAGTGATGTAGGGATCGTGCTGGTGGCTTGTACCAGGGGTTGTAGGAGTAACCGGTCACATTCACGGTGGTAATCTGCTTTGTTAAGTATAACAGTGCCCCCGCCTTGATTACCACCGTGAATGTGACCGGTTACTCAATGACACTAAAAACTATGAACGATTGGCTAAGGATCCAAGTATAGCACTGAAAACACGCATTCACACCCTTGTAGAGGATGCAGAAGTGAGGAGCCTGATCACCAAAAATGAGGCCAAATTCCTGACTAACACGCCAGGTACAATACCTTATTTCTACATTGTCCCAAAAATCCATAAAAACAAAACACCACCGCCGGGACGCCCTATTGTTTCAGGTATCGGTTCATTATTAGAACCTTTGTCTCGCTATTGCGACTACTTCCTACAACCCCTGGTACAAGCCACCAGCACCTATCTGAAAGACACTAAAGACCTACTAGGCCTTATAACGGCCATTCCATATGACCCCAATACTTCACTGTTGGTGTGCTTGGATGTGGAGAGCTTATACACCAGCCTCCCACAAGACGACACTCTCAGGGTACTAGCAAGCACCCTGCACAACTCGAATTGGCAATATCGAACCTCCATATCCTTTGTTCTAGAATGCGCCACTCTTGCACTCAAAGAAAACTTCTTTGAATATGAAGGCAGAATCTACCTACAGAAGCACAGGACTTCCATGGGAAGCGTTTTCGCCCCCAGTGTGGCAGGCCTGTATGTGTACGACTTTGAGTCCCAACACCTACTACACAACAATCAACCACGAATTCCTCAAATTAAATTCTACAAGCGCTACATTGACGATATCTTTTTAATCTGGGAAGGAACAAGCGAATCCCTGCATTCATTTTGTGACTGGCTCAATACATGCGACCCCAACCTTCGCTTCACTTACAATTCCCACAGACAACAGACCACATTCTTGGACTTAGACATTGAAGCAGCAGGAGGAGGCCTCAAGAGTAAAACACACTTTAAACCTACTGCCCGCAATTCTTTACTCCATTTCACCAGCTTCCATCCAAGACCACTTCGTGAAAACCTTCCTTATGGCCAATATCTCAGGCTACGCAGAAACTGTAGTGAAATCGAGGACTATAAGTCTCAAGCCATAGACCTGAGTAAAAAACTACGCCAACGTGGATATCCTAAATGCATCACCAACAAAGCCAACAAGAGGGCCAGAAACCAAAACCGAGAAGCACTCATCGAAACCCAGATAAGAGATCCCACCCCAGTGCCACTTACATGTGTGACAACTTACAATAGTGTGACCAATAAAGTTTCACAAATCATCCGGAAACACTGGAAAATACTGAAGACAGGTAACCTTGAGTGGGCACCACCACTCCTTTCCAAAAAAAGAGCAAGATCAATCAAAGATGCCATAGTATCTACCAGACCGACACAACCACAAAGACCAACTAACACAGTTCTCAATGCCTGGGGGCTCCCAAGCATCACAGGCCATTACCCATGTGGGAATTGCAGTGTATGTCACATCACTGAGACTGTAAAAAACCTCACCCTGGAACCGGGAAAGACATGGGAACTAAGAAATCACACCAACTGTAACACTGAACATGTCATACCGTATCGTCTGCCCATGTAACCATACGTACATCGGCATGACGAACCGTAAAATCAAAACCAGGATTTGCGAACACCGCAGCACCATACGGTGCAAGAAAAATACTACCAGAATGACAAATCACTTTCTAGAGACAGGCCATACGACTAATGATATGAGATGGGTAGTCATAGAAGCGCTAGACCCTAATCTACCCAACATCCAAAGCCGCCTACTTGAGAAAGAACAAAGATGGATATATCGTCTGTCCAGCCATATCACTGGCTTGAACGACAATATTCCCTGGAACAGCCTTAGAAGACTCTAGATATAGCGTCATCAATCCTTGATACCAAGCCTATATACAGTTACCACAGTCCTCCAGAGAGATCTCAGATCCTCACCTCTCCTGGCACACCTACCCCATAAGAATCAGGACACATCTGTAGAACCCTGGTATCCCAGCCCTTCAGCACTATCACTTTATTCTCTGTCATGCTTCCCTCATACGGTTTGTACTTTCCAACGAACATTGCACCCTTATATGTCCCGAGTTCAGGGCCCACCATTTACATCTAAGTACCCCAGGTTTATCAGAGTGCTCTACTCTTGCCACTCTGTTTCATCACAGTGTCTCCATCTTAGCACATTGCTAAGACATTTATGCGCCTTTTTTTGAGCAACATGCTGCTGACTGTGCACCTTCAGATACCTCTGTAGCCTGAACGCATCCGCGATAAGAGATCTCTCTCTCCATATTCTAGCTGTATTTCAGCATCTTTTCCAGCCATGTCAGAGCGCACATGCGATCAAGAGATCTCTCTCTCCATATTCTAGCTTTATTTCAGCAATTTTTCCAGCCATGTCAGAACGCTCTACTATCGTTCCATCCAAGTATTAGTAATTTATTTCAGCCCAATCACCACTAAGCTTGAGCGCCTGTTTCTTCAGCGAGTTGCCACCGACTGCGCTTGCGCAGCGTCAGACACACTTGGAGCCAGCACATGCAGAAAGAGTAACTACTCTAACCCACGCATGCGCACACGCTTCAGCCATGCACAGCCCGACTCCAACGCCCTCACTGGCACGTACTCCAGGGCTCCAACACCCTTATATACCGAGCCCACTCCGGCCCCCATTCTCATCCGGGACGTCGAGAGACCACAATAGGTTGCTTACGGGTTCGCTCTGATACCAAGTAAGGTTGCGCCAGGGGCTACATTCACAAGCTCTCTGTGAGCTTTGTCTCTCTTTTAACTCATAGGCTTTCTTTCCCCCACCAGAGTCGTAGATAGGAGTGAACTCCTCCCGAGCCCCGATCAGCCAAACACTCTCAACTATAGTGTAACTATAAGCGTTGCTTTCTGTCATTTGTGTTTTTTGTCTGTGTTTTGTTTTTAATCAATCAGCGCGCCACGAACGACAGCACAATGCCGGCTTCTCTATGTGTGCGCTCACCATTCTGTGTTATCTATCAACGCTGTGGCCTGGCCAGCACCTAGTCACGCTATTATAAGATATAACGCGGTGATCACGGCCCTATATTGCCACTAAACTGCCGCACGGAAGCCCTATAGCTTCATAGCAACGCCAAGTCTGTTAAGCATTATAGCTGCTGCATGAATTTTTGCATGCAGCACGTTCACCATACAGGCATGTCTTCTATTACAGATACCATCACCAGGCAGGTCCTTTTGGAGGACCATAGCACCTAAGATTGCATTTTATGTTGCTTATGTGTCCGTCATAATCATGTATGCATGCATGTTTTGTGTTTTTTATCCACAGGTTCTCTACCATATACGTGTCCGTAAGTACGTTGACACACAGTCCACACACCTTAGCGTGTGTGTAGGTACTATTTTAAAAACTTTTTTTGCACTTTTTCACGTGGCAACACATTTTTTGCCACTCACGTTATTTGCACGGTCCTGACGAAAGCCTCTCTTACTTCCTTGTGCGGGCTGAAACATGTAGACCCACCACATAGCCAACTATAAGATAATTATTTCTTTTTTAGTTGCATCACATATAATTTTTAATGATATCCTGAGCCGCCAGTAATAAATATAAATGAGGCAAGGATTCTCAGAGATATTTTTAATTCACATCACACTTTTGCACTACACCAGCTCCGCTGTAATCAGGCGTCGTAGCACAACCGGGGGGCATTCGGCCACCCGGTTGGGACCCCAATGATGAAGCATGACACCAACCAGGTTGGTGTGTGAGGGGTCTTTTTACAAACCCAGTGGGTTCTAACACTGCCTTCTAGTGATGGTGCCTCACATAGACAGTTTTCGTCCATAGTTGTTTAATACTTATTATACAGGGGATACGGACGCACCCTCTTTCTCTCTTGCTCTCCCCTTGTTTCTGATAGGATAAATATTTTTGCCATTGCATAGGATTAGTTGATGGGGGCGCTCGCTTGTCATTGGGCAATTGGGTCTTGCGTTCTGCTACTAAAACTCTGCGGAGATCTAAAAGCCATGCTTGCATGCTAGGGCCCACGGATGACTGCCAGGACATAGCTAGTTTGCGTTTAGCCAGGCTTAGTGCCAGATCTAGAAATTTGTTAAGGTTTTTGCGTTGTGCATTGCGTTTCGTGATACCGAGTATGAAATGTAGATCCTGAGGTACTACTAGGGTTCCCGCTGCTTCTGTTAGTGTCTCAGCTACGCTATTCGAAAAGGACCTAAGTTGAGGGCATGTCCAGACCATATTGGGGGTATGTGGCATCTGCGGCTAGACACGAAGGGCAGATGTCGTTGGAGGTAGGATACATCTGTGCTCGTCTGTGTGGTGTTAGGTACGTGTGATGAAGGTAATTGAATTGTGTATATTTCAGTCTAGCATTTGTGGATATAATTTTCGGATACCCTATGCATTGTGTCCACAGCTTATCAGTGACCCTGGTTGACAATGCTGAATCCCAGTATTCGTGCAGTGGTGCCAGCAGGGGGGTCGGGTCGGGTCTGAGAGAGTTATATATCGCTGTGATCGTCTTCCTGCCCCTTCCATGTGTTAGCAGTGTTTGTAGTACCATGGATGTGGTGGGTTTGGGCGCGCATACCCCAATATCCGGAGGAGTTGCTGTTTCAGTGTTGCGTAGAGTAAATGAATAACATTATAGTTTATTAAATCAAACACAGGAAAAGGTTTTGTACAGTGCATGTACTTTGAGGCCCTCTTGTATGTGATAAGAAGAACAAGCATTGGCATAGCCAATAGGTCTCGCCTTTGGGGCCTTATAAGTGTTTAGCCAGAGCTATTGACTTTGCCAATGTCTTCAAGCTGTGCTGTAGAGAAGTGTGGCTGCTGTTCAGCATGCTGAAAAGTTATAATAAAAAAGTGTCAGAAGCATTTTTGTTACTTTATATATGACCAAGAAGGCATTATGTAAAACTGAACGACCATATTAAAAAAGTATTTACAATAAAAAATTTCCTCAGTTTACTTTTGTTCTTGCAATGCTGGCAACTTGTTTCTGCCTATTGCAATGGTTGTTTGTTAAAGCTTTTTTTTTTGAGGGGGCATAAACAATCGGAGGGTGAAGGTTGGGAACTAGTACCTGTATTATAACACTAGCAGCGGCCAGACGCTAGGGGAGAATCAACAGATGCCAGATTCCGAGAGCAGGCTGAGGTGGTGCTGAGTGATGCTGAGGTGGTGGTAGTGGTGGTGGTGACTGTTGCGGAGACGATGCTGAGGTGATGCTGAATGATACTCAGGTCTTGCTGAGTGATACTGCTGTGGTGCTGAGTGATGCTGTGGTGGTGCTGAGTGATATTGTCTTGGCGCTGAGTGATGCTGTGGTGGTGCTGAGTGATGCTGTGGTGGCCCTGAGTGATGCTGTGGTGGCCCTGAGTGATTCTGTGGTGACCCTGAGTGATGCTGTGGTGGTGCTGAATGATGCTGTGGTGGTGCTGAATGATGCTGTGGTGGTGCTGACCGATGCTGTGGTGGTGCTGAGCGATGTAGTGGTGGCCCTGAATGATGCTGTGGCGGTGCTGAGTGATGCTGTGGCGGCGCTGAGTGATGCTGTGGTGGCGCTGAGTGATGCTGTGGCGGCGCTGAGTGATGCTGTGGCGGCGCTGAGTGATGCTGTGGTGGCGCTGAGTGATGCTGTGGTGGTGCTGAGTGATGCTGTGGTGGTGCTGAGTGATATTGTTGTGGCACTGAGTGATGCTGTGGTGATGCTGTGGTAGTTCTGAGTGATGCTGTGGTGGTGCTGAGTGATGCTGTGGTGGCGCTGAGTGATGCTGTGGTGGCGCTGAGTGATGCTGTGGTGGCGCTGAGTGATGCTGTGGTGGCGCTGAGTGATGCTGTGGTGGCCCTGAGTGATGCGGTGGTGGCCCTGAGTGATGCTGTGGTGCTGCTGAGCGATGCAGTGGCGGTGCTGAGCGATGCAGTGGTGGTGCTGACCGATGCTGTGGCGGCACTGAGTGATGCTGTGGCGGCGCTGAGTGATGCTGTGGCGGCGCTGAGTGATGCTGTGGTGGCGCTGAGTGATGCTGTGGTGGTGCTGAGTGATGCTGTGGTGGCGCTGAGTGTTGCTGTGGTGGTGCCGAGTGATGCTGTGGTGGTGCCAAGTGATGCTGTGGTGGTGCCGAGTGATGCTGTGGTGGTGCCGAGTGATGCTGTGGTGGCGCCGAGTGAGGCTATGGTGGCGCCGAGTGATGCTGTGGTGGCGCCTAGTGATGCTGTGGTGGCACCGAGTGATATTGTTGTGGCGCTGAGTGATGCTGTGGTGGCGCTGAGTGATGCTGTGGTGACGCTGAGTGATGCAGTGGTGGCGCTGAGTGATGCTGTGGTGGCGCTGAGTGATGCTGTGGTGGCGCTGAGTGATGCTGTGGTGGTGCCGAGTGATGCTGTGGTGGTGCCGAGTGATGCTGTGGTGGTGCCGAGTGATGCTGTGGTGGCGCCGAGTGATGCTGTGGTGGCGCCTAGTGATGCTGTGGTGGCGCCGAGTGATATTGTTGTGGCGCCTAGTGATGCTGTGGTGGCCCTGAGTGAAGCTGTGGTGACCCTGAGTGATGCTGTGGTGATGCTGAGTGATGCTGTGGTGGTGCTGACTGATGCTCTGGTGGCCCTGAGTGATGCTGTGGTAGCCCTGAGTGATGCTGTGGTGGCTCTGAGTGATGCTGTGGTGGCCCTGAGTGATGCTGTGGTGGCCCTGAGTGATGCTGTGGTGATGCTGAGTGATGCTGTGGTGGCGCTGAGTGATGCTGTGGTGGCGCTGAGTGATGCCGTGGTGGCGCTGAGTGATGCTGTGGTGGTGCTGAGTGATGCTGTGGTGGTGCTGAGTGATATTGTTGTGGCACTGAGTGATGCTGTGGTGATGCTGTGGTAGTTCTGAGTGATGCTGTGGTGGTGCTGAGTGATGCTGTGGTGGCGCTGAGTGATGCTGTGGTGGCGCTGAGTGATGCTGTGGTGGCGCTGAGTGATGCTGTGGTGGCGCTGAGTGATGCTGCGGTGGTGCCGAGTGATGCTGTGGTGGTGCCGAGTGATGCTGTGGTGGTGCCGAGTGATGCTGTGGTGGTGCCGAGTGATGCTGTGGCAGCGCCGAGTGAGGCTATGGTGGCGCCGAGTGATGCTGTTGTGGCGCCTAGTGATGCTGTTGTGGCGCCGAGTGATATTGTTGTGGCGCTGAGTGATGCTGTGGCAACGCTGAGTGATGCTGTGGTGGCGCTGAGTGATGCTGTGGTTGCGCTGAGTGATGCTGATGCTGTGGTGGTGCTGAGTGATGCTGTGGTGGCGCTGAGTGATGCTGTGGTGGTGCCGAGTGATGCTGTGGTGGTGCCAAGTGATGCTGTGGTGGTGCCGAGTGATGCTGTGGTGGTGCCGAGTGATGCTGTGGTGGCGCCGAGTGAGGCTATGGTGGCGCCGAGTGATGCTGTGGTGGCGCCTAGTGATGCTGTGGTGGCACCGAGTGATATTGTTGTGGCGCTGAGTGATGCTGTGGTGGCGCTGAGTGATGCTGTGGTGACGCTGAGTGATGCTGTGGTGGCGCTGAGTGATGCTGTGGTGGCGCTGAGTGATGCTGTGGTGGCACCGAGTGATGCTGTGGTGGTGCCGAGTGATGCTGTGGTGGTGCCGAGTGATGCTGTGGTGGTGCTGAGTGATGCTGTGGTGGCGCTGAGTGATGCTGTGGTGGCGCTGAGTGATGCTGTGGTGGCGCTGAGTGATGCTGTTGTGGTGCTGAGTGATGCTGTGGTGGTGCTGAGTGATATTGTTGTGGCACTGAGTGATGCTGTGGTGATGCTGTGGTAGTTCTGAGTGATGCTGTGGTGGTGCCGAGTGATGCTGTGTTGGTGCCGAGTGATGCTGTGGTGGCGCTGAGTGATGCTGTGGTGGCCCTGAGTGATGCTGTGGTGGTGGTGAGCGATGCTGTGGCGCTGCTGAGCGATGCAGTGGCGGTGCTGAGCGATGCAGTGGTGGTGCTGACCGATGCTGTGGCGGCGCTGAGTGATGCTGTGGCGGCGCTGAGTGATGCTGTGGCAGCGCTGAGTGATGCTGTGGTGGCGCTGAGTGATGCTGTGGTGGCGCTGAGTGATGCTGATGCTGTGGTGGTGCTGAGTGATGCTGTGGCGGCGCTGAGTGATGCTGTGGCAGCGCTGAGTGATGCTGCGGTGGTGCCGAGTGATGCTGTGGTGGTGCCGAGTGATGCTGTGGTGGTGCCGAGTGATGCTGTGGTGGTGCCGAGTGATGCTGTGGCAGCGCCGAGTGAGGCTATGGTGGCGCCGAGTGATGCTGTTGTGGCGCCTAGTGATGCTGTTGTGGCGCCGAGTGATATTGTTGTGGCGCTGAGTGATGCTGTGGCAACGCTGAGTGATGCTGTGGTGGCGCTGAGTGATGCTGTGGTGGCGCTGAGTGATGCTGTGGTGGCGCTGAGTGATGCTGTGGTGGCGCTGAGTGATGCTGCGGTGGTGCCGAGTGATGCTGTGGTGGTGCCGAGTGATGCTGTGGTGGTGCCGAGTGATGCTGTGGTGGTGCCGAGTGATGCTGTGGCAGCGCCGAGTGAGGCTATGGTGGCGCCGAGTGATGCTGTTGTGGCGCCTAGTGATGCTGTTGTGGCGCCGAGTGATATTGTTGTGGCGCTGAGTGATGCTGTGGCAACGCTGAGTGATGCTGTGGTGGCGCTGAGTGATGCTGTGGTTGCGCTGAGTGATGCTGATGCTGTGGTGGTGCTGAGTGATGCTGTGGTGGCGCTGAGTGATGCTGTGGTGGTGCCGAGTGATGCTGTGGTGGTGCCAAGTGATGCTGTGGTGGTGCCGAGTGATGCTGTGGTGGTGCCGAGTGATGCTGTGGTGGCGCCGAGTGAGGCTATGGTGGCGCCGAGTGATGCTGTGGTGGCGCCTAGTGATGCTGTGGTGGCACCGAGTGATATTGTTGTGGCGCTGAGTGATGCTGTGGTGGCGCTGAGTGATGCTGTGGTGACGCTGAGTGATGCTGTGGTGGCGCTGAGTGATGCTGTGGTGGCGCTGAGTGATGCTGTGGTGGCACCGAGTGATGCTGTGGTGGTGCCGAGTGATGCTGTGGTGGTGCCGAGTGATGCTGTGGTGGTGCTGAGTGATGCTGTGGTGGCGCTGAGTGATGCTGTGGTGGCGCTGAGTGATGCTGTGGTGGCGCTGAGTGATGCTGTTGTGGTGCTGAGTGATGCTGTGGTGGTGCTGAGTGATATTGTTGTGGCACTGAGTGATGCTGTGGTGATGCTGTGGTAGTTCTGAGTGATGCTGTGGTGGTGCCGAGTGATGCTGTGTTGGTGCCGAGTGATGCTGTGGTGGCGCTGAGTGATGCTGTGGTGGCCCTGAGTGATGCTGTGGTGGTGGTGAGCGATGCTGTGGCGCTGCTGAGCGATGCAGTGGCGGTGCTGAGCGATGCAGTGGTGGTGCTGACCGATGCTGTGGCGGCGCTGAGTGATGCTGTGGCGGCGCTGAGTGATGCTGTGGCAGCGCTGAGTGATGCTGTGGTGGCGCTGAGTGATGCTGTGGTGGCGCTGAGTGATGCTGATGCTGTGGTGGTGCTGAGTGATGCTGTGGTGGCGCTGAGTGATGCTGTGGTGGCACCGAGTGATGCTGTGGTGGTGCCGAGTGATGCTGTGGTAGTGCCGAGTGATGCTGTGGTGGTGCCGAGTGATGCTGTGGTGGCGCCGAGTGATGCTGTGGTGGCGCCTAGTGATGCTGTGGTGGCGCCGAGTGATATTGTTGTGGCGCCTAGTGATGCTGTGGTGGCCCTGAGTGAAGCTGTGGTGACCCTGAGTGATGCTGTGGTGGTGCTGAGTGATGCTGTGGTTGTGCTGACTGATGCTCTGGTGGCCCTGAGTGATGCTGTGGTAGCCCTGAGTGATGCTGTGGTGGCTCTGAGTGATGCTGTGGTGGCCCTGAGTGATGCTGTGGTGGCCCTGAGTGATGCTGTGGTGATGCTGAGTGATGCTGTGGTGGCGCTGAGTGATGCTGTGGTGGCGCTGAGTGATGCTGTGGTGGCGCTGAGTGATGCTGTGGTGATGCTGAGTGATGCTG
Organism: Calotriton arnoldi; assembly: GCA_963921515.1. Classification (NCBI taxonomy): domain Eukaryota; kingdom Metazoa; phylum Chordata; class Amphibia; order Caudata; family Salamandridae; genus Calotriton; species Calotriton arnoldi. The sequence goes on from CAWUFW010000854.1 coordinate 3,303,151, forward strand.
TGGTGGTGCTGAGTGATATTGTTGTGGCACTGAGTGATGCTGTGGTGATGCTGTGGTAGTTCTGAGTGATGCTGTGGTAGTGCTGAGTGATGCTGTGGTGGCGCTGAGTGATGCTGTGGTGGCGCTGAGTGATGCTGTGGTGGCGCTGAGTGATGCTGTGGTGGCGCTGAGTGATGCTGCGGTGGTGCCGAGTGATGCTGCGGTGGTGCCGAGTGATGCTGTGGTGGTGCCGAGTGATGCTGTGGTGGTGCCGAGTGATGCTGTGGCGGCGCCGAGTGAGGCTATGGTGGCGCCGAGTGATGCTGTGGTGGCGCCTAGTGATGCTGTGGTGGCGCCGAGTGATATTGTTGTGGCGCTGAGTGATGCTGTGGTGGCGCTGAGTGATGCTGTTGTGGCGCTGAGTGATGCTGTGCTGACGCTGAGTGATGCTGTGGTGTCGCTGAGTGATGCTGTGGTGGCGCTGAGTGATGCTGTGGTGGCGCTGAGTGATGCTGTGGTGGTGCCGAGTGATGCTGTGGTGGTGCCGAGTGATGCTGTGGTCGTGCCGAGTGATGCTGTGTTGGTGCCGAGTGATGCTGTGGTGGCGCCGAGTGATGCTGTGGTGGCGCCTAGTGATGCTGTGGTGGCGCCGAGTGATATTGTTGTGGCGCCTAGTGATGCTGTGGTGGCCCTGAGTGATGCTGTGGTGACCCTGAATGATGCTGTGGTGGTGCTGAGTGATGCTGTGGTGGTGCTGAGTGATGCTCTGGTGGCCCTGAGTGATGCTGTGGTAGCCCTGAGTGATGCTGTGGTGGCCCTGAGTGATGCTGTGGTGGCCCTGAGTGATGCTGTGTTGGCCCTAAATGATGCTGTGGTGACGCTGAGTGATGCTGTGGTGACGCTGAGTGATGCTGTGGTGGCGCTGAGTGATGCTGTGGTGGCGCTGAGTGATGCTGTGGTGGCGCTGAGCAATGCTGTGGTGGCGCTGAGCGATGCTGTGGTGGCGCTGAGCGATGCTGTGGTGGTGCTGAATGATGCTGTGGTGGTGCTGAGCGATGCTGTGGTGGTGCTGAGTCATCCTGTGGTGGTGCTGAGTCATCCTGTGGTGGTGCTGAGTGATGCAGTGTTGGCCCTGAGTGATGATGTGGTGTCGCTGAGTGAAGCTATGGTGGTGCTGAGTGATGCTGTGGTGGCGCGGAGTGATGTTGTGGTGCTGCTGAGTAATGCTGTGGTGGCGCTGAGTGATGCTGTTGTGGCGCTAAGTGATGCTGTGGTTGTGCTGAGTAATGCTGTGGTTGCACTGAGTGATGCTGTGGTTGCACTGAGTGATGCTGTCATGGCGTTGAGTGATGCTGTGATGGCGTTGAGAGATGTTGTGTTGGTGCTGAGTGATGCTGTGCTGGCTCTGATTGATGCTGTGCTGGCTCTGATTGATGCTGTGGTTGCGCTGATTGATGCTGTGGTGATGCTGAGTGATGCTGTGGTGTTGCCGAGTGAGAGATAGAGTGAAGATATAATGCCCAATTAGAGAGGGTGGTGAGAGAGAAAGAGAGAGAAAGGGTGTACATAGAATAAAGAGTGGAGCGGGATAGAGAGAGAGAAAGAAGGGGAGAGAGAGTGAATGAAGGAGTTTGAAAGAGAAACAGATAAAGGGGTGAGAGAATGAAAGGCTAAAAAAGATAGAGGGGAGAGTTAATTAAGTAAAGAGAGAATTAGAGTGGGGAGAGAGAGAGAAGGAGAGAGACAATAAGAGTGGGGGGGGTGGAGTTTAAATAGAGTGAAGAAGTGACGCGGAAAAAGTAACCTTAAATATAGCTTTGTGCTTTGCGGGAATAAATATTTTTAAAAAAACAGAGTGAGACAAAAATACTGGTAATTAGGCTGTGACTCCCAATATAAATAAATAGCGATATAAGGTGAAATTAACCTACCGAAGCAATATTTCTAACTAGACAAAAAAAAGCTTGCATTTCAATGCTAATCGCTGTTGTTTTTCATGTGACTGTAGTCCAGGGCCGTCAGTTGGTAATGTGAGCTGCTGCTGCGATTGAAACATCAGAGTCCAGAGAGTTAATGAGCCATGACGAGGAAATGAGGAAGAGATAGGAAACCCAGATGGCAGCTGCGCGCGTGCACGCCACCGTGAACGCAAGCTGGTCGCCAGCCGAAAGCCAGTGGGTTTGCACTTCCAAAACCCGCTTACTAAAACTCTCGGCCAGACCAGCGCAAGCGCTGGTGCAGGCCGAGACCTAAAAAGGAGGGGAAGTAACATAAAACAATTGCCTAGGATCACACAATTTGGTCAAGTAGGGAAGCCAAGCTTGATCCCAGGTTTTCTAGTTTTTCATTGTGCAATTCAGCCACTAAATGTACATGCTTCACTTCCCTTACACAACCCTATCCACCCCCACCCATCACCCTGCTTGCTTTGCCTGTTTAAATCAATGTGGCCCTCGGTCACCCCACTGACCAAACTTTTTGGCCCCTGGGAAAATGTTTGCGAGTACCCATGCTCTAGCTAATTAAGAAATAAAAATACTGATGAAGTTTACAACTGTGTGATATTTGCACATTCGAAATATGCAAGCACGGTACTGTCAGACAATAGGCTTGCTCCAGTAAACTGATCGCAAACTGAGGACTACAGGTGCAAACTTTGACAAGCTGATTGAGCACTATTGTTGATATAAGTTAAAAACAGTATTTTTGTCTTTGGATCGCCTTCTTTATACACTATCTCCCTCTTAAACAGATTTAATAATTTGTCTCATTATGTCAGTTTAGATATGCTCATGGAATATATGGTGTCACTATCTTCCCATCAGATGGCATTCCAGAAGCCATCCCAAACTGAAAAACACAACATAAAAAAAAAACATTGCATCCCCCATAATGTTAACATTCGTCAGCTAGAATACTTTCATAAAAATTCAAGACAATAGGGCCTGATTATGAGTACGGTGGTCCCAAGACCGCCATATTCGCAGTGGCGGTCCGACCACTCTGTTCTCGGCGGTCCAACTGCCCAATTAAGACCATGGTGGTTGGACAGTCATAAGACTGCCGCTACTGCCAGGATCTTGGATCCCGCGGGAGCGGCGGTGGGGAAAGGCGCGATCTCTGGTGGCAGTGCCGATGCTGGCACCGCCGTGCAGATCACAACCTTCCTTTCCGCCGACCTTTTCATGGCAGGGACCCCGCCATGAAAAGGTTGGCAGAAAGGAAGGTAAGGGGTCCCAAATAGGGCCCTAGGGCGATTCTGCTGAATATGGGTAGTGGCTGGGGGCACATGTTGTGCCCCCCTATGCTTCCACTGTCGTGCACGCACTGTGCGCCTTGCACGACTTGGTGCATGGCAGCAGTATGTGCACAACAGTGGAGGTGCTGCAGTGTGGTGGCATTGCCTGCAGGCTCTGTATACGAGCTGGAGCATGCCCGCGCAAGACCGCTGCTGGCACACCACCAGCCTGGCGGTAAAGTCAAAATCCGGCAGTCGGGATGCCGCCGGCTTGGCAGTGTTCTCCCGACCGCCGACGCTGCAGCCTGGTGGTTCGACCACCAAGGTCGTAATCAGGCTTATAGTGTGTTGTGAATGTGTCTAGGAAACAACTTATTTCATTGAATTGTAAAATGAATTGACAATAAGGTTAGAGACAGGCGCTAACAATTCTCCTAAATGTACTCTCATTATGAAGCGCTAGTGAAAACATCTTTCCCAGAACACTGCTGGATTCACTGTGCCAGAACTAGTCAGGGGGCGTGTGCACCGCACCGTCTGGCAAACAAGATATTTCGAGACATGCTGGTGAAGCTGAAGCAAACCCAATCGGTCTATCTTTAATGTGATGTACCATGGGAAATTATTGCAGGCTGCAAGTGATTGATGATGCGCTGCATATACTCGACTCTGGGGAATCGTGTCTTCTGATTCTTCTAGACCTCTCTGCAGCCTTTGACACTGTTAATCATAGCACCCTCCTCAACACTCTTCAACAGAGAATGGGATTGGATGGCACAGTGCTCAAATGGTTTGCCTCTTTCCTCTCGGACAGATCCCAAATGATCAAGATAGCGAACAGTCTTTCTTCTCCATTGGCTGTAGGTCAAGGCGTCCCTCTAGGCTCTATCCTGGCACCCACTTTGTTTAATCTCTAACTGGAACCATTAGGGAACCTTCTAAGCAAATCTGGGATCCATTACCATCTTTATGCGGACGACACTCAAATCTACCTTAAGGTGTCTTCCGCACACGATCTCTCACTACTCAACTCTACTCTCAACTCTATTCACAACTGGATGTTAGCTCACCAACTCATTCTTAATCCCGCCAAAACTGAATTCCTCCTCCTCTCTACCTCCCTCTCACCACCTCCTGCTCAATCTTGGATGGATCAGCTGAACCTACTCAACAACAAACCCATCATTGTCGACAGCGCTAAATCCCTAGGTGTCATTCTTGACAAAAGACTCAACCTAATCTCCCACATCAACTCTATTGCTAAGAACGCACGATACCAGTTGCGCCTTCTATGGGAGATCCGTCGGTTCTTCCCGGAGAAAGACTTAAAAACCTTGGTACAATCTCTGGTTCTCTCAAGACTGGATTATTGCAATTCTCTTCTGACGGGCCTACCCAAATCCCACCTCTCCCCTCTCAAATCCATCCTCCATTCAGCAGCTCGCTTCATTTCAGGGTCTAAACGAAGCGACCACATCACTCCTATCCTGTCCTCTCTTCGATGGCTGCCGATCGAGGCAAGATCTATTTACAAAACTGCCTGCATCACACACAAAGCCTTACACACGTCCTCCCTCGTTACCTGGCGAATAAATTGAAATTGTTCGGTGGCTCTCGCCCTTCTCGCAATGCGGAAAAGCTTCTGCTTGAGCCCCCGTCTTCAAAAGGGAAAGATTGATGGCGCAATCCTTCTCAGGCAATGCAGTGAGAATCTGGAACTCGCTTCCCCCATTGCTCCGTGCCACCTCCTCTACCCGGATCTTCAAAGCTGACCTCAAATCTCTTCTCTTCCAAAGACACTTTCAGAACTAATACTTTCATTCTCAGGCCCCTCTAGGAAGTTCGCTCTTCATTGTAAATTTGTACTTTTTCCTGTACATTCCTCACCCTTGCGTGCTGTGTTGGATTTTATGTTTGTGTACCCTTCATTTTAAGTCTTCTGTTTAATTCACGCCCTCTCTACTCCCTCAAGGAAGTTCTTCCACTATAGGAAATTCTGTACTCCATGCCTATAGAAGTGCCTTCCCAGTGTGTTCTGAGTGACTGTCACCTATTGCAGTATTATACCTCTATTTGTATTTTGTATCTTATGTATCATGCACACCTGTCACTTTTTCCTCTTGCAACGTATACCTCTTTTTGTATTTTGTTTGTTTTTGTTATTTGCACAATTGTCACTTTTTCCTCATGTAATGTAACGCTTGCTTTTGTATTATGCTCACTTGTAACCTTCTCCTCGTGCAATGTTACTGTTCCTATTGTGAAGCGCTCTGACACCTTCGGGTAAAGTCCGCGCTATATAAAAACGCATAAATAAATAAATAAATAAATAAATAAATAAATTAACTATGCTAATGTTTATTTATTTTTATTCTAGTTACCAAGTCACTTGCTTCTGTTTTTGCAAGCCCATGTGCTATATTTAAAAAAAAAAATTATTTGACTATGTTGAAACGGTAGAGTAAATAAAAGCCAAAATGGCTGCATCGTGACTCATGCATCTGACACACACGTCGCAATGCATGCATACACACGTGTACGAGCAGACAGTGTTTTTCTTGAAATCGTTTTAAGCAATTCAAAGATGGCTGCCAGGTGCTCTCATGTGCATACATGCTATATGGCACACCAGCTGCCATATTGTTTTGTTTTTCTTTTCCATTCCAACAAATCAAAAGCCATTTCACAATACTAAAATAGTGGAAGCATAAAAAGGGAACAAGTGACCCAGTGGCACGTAGCATCCTCTGGATATTTGAAAAATAAATAAATAAGTAGCATTGGCAAAACCAATATGTCAGCACTATCCTGATAAAGGACAGCAAGACCTATTGGCTTCGTTGCTGCTTGTCAGTAAATGGCAAAACGAAATATTTTTCTTCAGAAGTGATAAAGATCTACAGTTAACACAATTCAAACTGTCAGTAATTAACCTCACAATAGTAAGAATTCAGTGAGCTAAATTAACGGCACAGATGAAATAATCAAGTATTAAAATGAACAAACATTCTCGTTAATAAACAAAACAGGACTTTTGGGCGATGCTAATGCAAGTGGGATATAGGAGGCCTATCAAACTGATGAGTTGCCATTTACTGACAAAATAGATTGTTGAACAGGACCAAACCCATTGGTAAATCCACCCATAGAGTTTCTTAAACAGTCAATACTCCTGCTTCACCCAACTAGAGGCTTCTGGAGTACCAGGTCTCTGGCCAGTTTGAATAAAAAGAACAGAGGAAGATGCACTTGTAGTTGACGCCATGCACTTTGATTTGAGGAATTAGCGACAGTCAGTTTCTGTCTGATGAATGTCGCAGGTGAAATGATTGACATTGCATGGTTATTCTTCTATGAAGGAGACTAGAAGTTACTTTGAAGATACCTCCTAATCACCAGCTCGTCGCATCCTCTGCCTCATTTAAAGGCCTGGGATGCTGATTTTCCTAACAATAGAGGTGCTGCTGGTGCTGCTGTTGGAAAAACACTCTCAGCAGTTTACTTGCCGATTTACATGGTTTTAGGATGGCCTCCCTATTTACAGCGGCCATTCCATCACCATGGCCACCAAATTTTTCCTGTCAGGGTCCACGGTTAGGAACAGAAAAAATGTAAAAATGTCCCACCTTCCTTTTCTATTTTCTGGAGCCAGACACCAGTTGGGAGTCTCTCTTAGGTCGACACGGAAGTGCTGATCTCTTTACCATAGCACTATGGCATGGCAGATCTTCCTTCAGCCTCTTGGTTTCCCAAAGCAGCTACTGCCTGTAGAGGGCCACCCAGCCCATACCTTACATTGTTGCGCTTGCATCACCCCTCGTGACCGGGCTCGGTCCGAGGGGATAAATAAACGGGCCCCTGGTCGCACGGGACCTTCGGCCGAGACTACACCTCATGCCTGGTGTGTGTTTCTGCAGCACGCTCATAAAGCCATATCACTCACCTCAACTGGCGCGCTACATTGGCGACAAGGGGTGAAAGAACCCTCGCGTCGTCCCCCTGCACCGAACACGCAGCTTCGGCAGCCGGCGTGTTGCCGTTTCTGCCCAGGAGGTTCCACGTAGCACACGCTCTCTCTCGAGGGACCTGTCGCCATCGTGGCAGTGAGGAGAAGCGCGAGAGAGCAACACGTGCGTCTGCCAGCAGGGCGCCGGTAGCGTGGTGTTGGTCCGCATCCAAGCGGCAGAGCTCGTCGCCAGCATCTCTCTCTCTCTCCCTAAGAGCACGCCCCCGTGTGTCACGCTACGCGAGGGTGGGGCTCTGAGGCCTACAGAACGTGGTTTTCCCTACCTGCCGGATCGGAGGCCCGGCGCAGCCCAGCACACGCCCTCCTGAACCTACGGTCGGCACGCCAGAGGGCAGGTGCAGCCCCCAGTGGGAAAAAAAAAAGAGAGGAGAAGGGGAAGGGGAAGAGAAAGCGCAAGAACACACGAGGACACTGTGAGCAGGAACAATCAAGAAAAAAAAAGAAAAAGAGGAACACTGAAGGGGAAATTCACAGGAAAGGACCAACGCCCTATAGAGAGCAAGAGAAGGTCAGTCTCAGAGCCACCCAGTGTCTCACTCAAGACACAACAAGGGAGAGGGCATCCCACCCCAACGGGGTAGAAGTGCGAGGCCACCACACGCTTGCAGAGTAGTGCAGCCACATCAGGAGAAGCTCACCCTAGCACGCCATGGGAGATCCTCCACCACCATAGGCCCAAGCGCCAACTGCGCCACACTCTCACGCATCCGTGACGCCGATACCCCCGTTCAGCCAGCTGGCTGACCCGGCCACCGCCGCACCCAGATGGAAACTATGGGTAGGTCGCCTCAATCACTATTTCACAGGGACCCGTGAAACAGATGGGACGGTGAAGCGCTCCCTACTGATACACTTCGGGGGGACGAGCTCTACGAGCTGTTTGAGACACTGCCCGACACAGAGGCAGCACATGAATATGACGCAGCCATAGCGGCCCTCAACAGGTACTTTGATCCGCATATAAACCGCGACTACAAGTGGTTCAAACTGCGCCAGGCCCGCCAAACCGAGGCGGAAACAGTAGATATGTTCTACGCCTGACTCCGGAAGTTGGCACACACGTGCACAGGCATCGACCAAAATGAAGAGATCCAGGCACAGATTATTCAGGGATGCAAATCCATCGCGCTGCGGCACCAGATGCTCTGACAACCCGGGATATCCCTTGACGAGATCCTGGTCCTAGCTCGCTCCCACAAACTGTCAGACAAGTGGGCCGAAGACATGGAGGCCGTCTGTGTCCGAAACACTCCGGCCGCGTTGACGCAGAAGCTAGTAAAGGTTAAAAAGGAGACTGTAGCAGTCGTGCAGAGGCGCCCCACACCAAACCACAGGCGAAGCACTGGAAATTGGCCTGGCAGCAAGTGCGGGCACTGCGGATTCGATCATAGGGAGCAAGACAGATGCCCAGCGAAAGGAAAAATGTGCTCGAAATGCTGCAAGGCCAATCACTATGCCAGTGTCTGCCGCAGTGGAGGAGGGCGCTCCCGAGGTGGCACAGCCTGAGGGCAACCGACGACCCTTCGACATCTGACACTCGACGAGCAAGACAACCCTGGAGCTCCACAAGATCAACGCGCCACCGCCTACTACGAGGACGACGATGACACGTTTGTCATATTGTTCGCTGGAAGGACCGGACGGAAGGGGCGTCCACCACCAATGTGCAGCATCAGAGTCAATGGGACGTCGGTACAAGCCCTAATAGACACAGGCGCATCCGTTAATGTGATGGACTCCGACCAGTACGAACGGCTGTCACCCAAACCACGCCTCACACCCAGTGCGGCCAAAATCTATACGTACGGGGGCACGGAGCCGATACCACTCAGAGGGATGATGGAGGTTGAGGTCTCGAGTTCCAAGTACTCAGTGGCAAACAAGTTCCATGTAACAGAAGGAAAGAAAGGGACGCTGCTGGGGTGTCACACAGCGGAAAATCTGGAGCTGGTTTTCTTTGCCAAACAGGCCCATGAAAACCACGCCGAGGAGATGCTAAATGAGTTTCCTCAGCTCTTCCGAGGGCTAGGCAAGCTCCGAGGACGGCAAGTGAAACTACACATCGACAAGGCGGTTCAACCGAGAGCACTCCGACACCGGCGCATCCCTTTTCACCTCCGCCCCTTGGTGGAAAAAGAACTGCAAAACCTCGAGGACTTGGGGGTCATAGAGAAGGTGTTGGGGCCCACTCCGTGGGTGTCCTTGCTGGTGGTGGCTCCAAAGCCGAAACAACCTGGCGCCATTCGGCTGTGTGTGGATATGAGGCTCCCCAATCAGGCCATCTGGAGGGACAGACACGTGACCCCGACGATGGATGACATCGTGGCCGATCTAAACGGGCCGCGTGGTTCTCTAAGCTCGACCTAAACTCCGGACACCACCAGTTGGAGCTGGCGCCAGAGAGTCACTACATAACCACCTTCTCAACGCATGTGGGTCTCCGAAGATATACCCGACTCAGCTTCGGTGTGTCCTCAGCGGCAGAGGTGTTTCAGAACGCCATCAGGGAAGCACTTTCAGGCCTGGTAGGAGTGATTAACCTAAGTGATGACATCCTGATATATTCGCAGAACCTAGAGGACCACCATGCCCGACTGAGAGCCACCCTACAGAGGCTGACAGACTGTGGGCTCACACTCCATAAGAAGAAGTGAGCCTTCTATCAAGGGTCGATAGACTTCTTTGGGTACTTCTTTTCGCGTGAGGGGCTTTGTGTCGACCCATGCAAAGCGGAAGCCATCCGGAGCGGCCCGGTCCTGCAAAGTCCCACAGAAGTAAGGAGTTTCCACGGGATGGCGACTTACTGTGGGAGGTTTCTTCCGAACCTCCCCACCATATCCGAGCCGCTCGGGCAGCTGACGAAGACTACAACACCCTGGGAGTGGACCCCCAAAGAGGAAGCGGCATTCCAAGGCATCAAGAAGGCCCTCTTAGACCAAACAACCATGGCATACTTCCACCCCAAAAGGAAAACAGAGCTCGTAGTTGACGCCAGCCATGTCGGGCTAGGTGCGGTCCTGCTGCAGGAAGACACCAAAGGAATATGTGTCCCAGTGGCATACGCCAGCCGGGCGCTATCCCCGACAGAGACCAGGTACGCTCAAATAGAGCGGGAGGCTTTGGCCATAAGGTGGACATGCCAACATTTCCATCTGTACCTGTACGGCCATCCCTTTCAGGTGATAACAGACCACAAACCCCTCCTGCCGCTGTTCAGCGGTTCCACACGCCTAGCACCCCCACGGATCGAAAGATGGGCAGTCCAGCTGCAGGCGTACTCCTTTCAACTGCTGTACAGATAAGGAGCGGACAACCCCGCTGACTTCCTGTCCCGCCACCCAGCGACAACGGAGGACGAACAGTCTTCGGATGATACCATCGGTACTGAGGCTTTTGTGAAAATGGTGGAAGACAGTGCCTGCCTTGTGGCACTGACAAAGGAAGACATCCGCAGCGCCACTGATGCCGACAACACCATGCTAAGGGTAAAGGAGGTGCTGGAGAAGGGGCAATGGCATCGGTTCCTAGGCGAGCTCTCTCAGCTAACCCCCGAGGAACAAAAATTCCCAACGCCAAATCTGGAAGGTGCGACACGAACTCAGTGTCAGTGGGTCCGGACTAATCCTGAGAGGGCAGCGTATTGTGGTACCAAAGAGCCTATGCCTGCGAATGGTCACTCTTGCCCATCAAGGCCACCAGGTCACTGCCAAGACAAAGGCCCGACTCCGGGCGAAGGTGTGGTTCCCCTGCATGGATGACATGGTGGATGAAGAAGTCTGGTGCTGCCACCCGTACAGCATCAGCAGCGGCGACCCCGCTCTAGTGCCCATAATCACAGAGGAACCGACTTGCACGCCCTGGACGAAAATCAGCGTTGACTTTGGAAGTTTCCCGGATGGGAGACACACCATGGTTGTCATGGACTCTTTCTCAAAGTTCCCGGTGGTGGAGGTGGTGCCTTCGACGGCGTTCGCACATGTCCAACTGGCATTGGAAATAATCTTCACCATATTTGGGCTGCCGTAAGAAGTAAAGTCGGACAATGGGCCCCCGTTCCAAGGCCAGGAATTCCACGACTTTCTGGAGCACCGAGCAATTCGACATCGCCGCATCACACCCCAGTGGCCCCAAGCCAACGGCGAGGTCGAGCGGTTCATGAGGACCCTCAACCGGGCCCTTAGAATTGGCGTGGCCCAGCACCAAGATCCCGAGGCATGTTTGCACCAATTTCTGCTTGCATATCGGCAGACACCACACTCAACAACCGGATGCACCCCAGCCTCGCTCCTGCTAAAGCGCTCGCCGCAAGATCTCATCCCTGAAGACCCCCAGTGGGTGTTGCCCTGTCTGGATACCGAAAGAGTACAGCAGAAGCGGAAAACTACCAATGAGAAGGCGACTGCCAGCCGAGGGGCCAAAGCTTTCCCCTTGCGCGTCGGATCCAAGGTGGTCCTCAAAGATCGTCACCCTGGCTGGAAATTTTGCACGCCCTATGAGCCTGAGGTGTGGACAGTCACTCGTGTGGATGGCACCATGATCACGGCGCAGAGAGGCCGACACACTGTGGTGAGAAATGTGTCCTGGTTCAAAGCGGCCCAAGGTACCCCGTCCGCGGATGACTCATCTCGAGAGGAAGGCGACGACCTGTAGGCATACCCGGGGACCAGTCGCGGCTCCTCGAGGGAGTGCTCCGGGGCGGTGGGGTGGGGCAGGGAGGGGCAGGGTGGGGGGTAGTAAACTCCGGAATTGGGCTGAACAAAGTTGAGTAAAGAAATAAATAAACAAAACGAACTACATTGCGCGCGCTGCAACGCCAAATCGGCGATGCAGCGCGCAATGTAATTCGTTTTATTTATTTATTTCTTTACTCAACTCCGTCTCGCCCAATTCCGGAGTTTACTACCCCACCCTGCCCTCCCCCACCCCGCCCCACCGCCCCGCAGCACTCCCTCGAGGATCCGCCACTGCCGGGGACACAACTGCAGACATCCGTGCATGCGCCCAGAGTCTGCCTCTGAGCTGGATGGGGCCGGTGCAAACCAAGAGGGCCCCGAGAGTCAATCGATGCCCAGGGAGTCAGTGAGGAGTCCGGAGAACACAACAGGGGAACTGCCGAGAGAACTCTCCCGAAGTCAACGGTACCTGCTCCGGCCTAACCCAGCGCCCAGCCAAAGACTGAAAGACTTTGTATGCGGAGTGAGCTGTACACCTGTCGGCTCTCTGCTAGAGACTGCACCCCGAAAATAGTATAAATGTGTGATTTACTTTTGTTCTTATGTTTCTATCCTCTCTTTCTCGTTTTCCTCTCCTGTTAACTTTGCATTTAAAATGAAGGAGGGATGTAGAGGGCCACCCGGCCCATACCTTACATTGTTGCGCTTGCATCACTCCTCGTGTCTGGGCTCGGTCCGAGGGGATAAATAAACGGGCCCCTGGTCGCACGGGACCTTCGGCCGAGATTGCACCTCATGCCTGGTGTGTGCTTCTGCAGCACGCTCATAAAGCCATATCACTCACCTCAACTGGCGCGCTACACTGCCAAAGTCCCAGGAGCTGCGTGGTGGAAAAACACCTCCCTGGCCAGCAGGAAATTCTACGTATGATGGTCTGTTGCCCAATTGGGGGTGGGGCTTCCTTGGTTCCAGCTTTACAGTGGTCGGCCCAGCCTGGCCTAAATGACGCTCTTACTGCAGAGTGCTATTGTCATTTTGTTAAGTTAAGAAAACCGCCCCATTGTAGATAAAATTAAGCCTCCAGAGCTAACCAGACATCTTCTTGTAACAAAATTTTCTTTAAACTATTGAGCAAAGTTGCACAAAACCACAAAGAATGTCTGTTCTTACTAAAGGTCTACCTTCATGCAAGGTTTAGTGGAATTCTCTTCAACATTTTTTCTGTAGCAGAGGAAACACATAACCTTGTTTTTAAAATGGATAGACACTACTTTTCCCCAAAATAATTGTTTCTCCTGATCCGCATGAAATTTAAACACGAAGAATCTAACTTGAACGTGTCCAGCAACTGTTGTTGCGCGGATTCTGCACATAAACAGAACTATGCGCAGGAAAACAGGACCTCGGTGTATAGGGGTTGTATCTTCCTACCACCTTAGTATCCAAAATCCCAAAACCGACTAGCTATAGTGTCTCATTCATTCTCCTACTTTATCACGAAGCTACAAATAATTAGACAACCCAGAACACAACACTCCCGACTCTCTCAGGAATCCCGGTAGCAAGACATACCCTTTCGCTCGCTCACTCGTACTTGTCCACAATAAGAATTGACAGAGTCACGGTTATAGTTCAAAATGTTTATTTTAACTATCGTGCTCTATAATGCAGTATACGAGCCACTACCAGCAGCGAAATTCATAAACTCAGCACAGTTAACATTGTTACAATTCCGTAGAATATAAAGGGGGATGTCATCATATACAGACAGTGGAAAAAGGACTATAAGGCCTAACCACCCTCCCTTTGGTAAGGTTGAGTTTTATTATATAAAGGAAGATCTCTGGGCTTTGTCAGCAGACCCCATACCTTAGTGCCTAGATGGAAGTTTTACATCATAGGAACAGCATAGCTCTTCTCCCTGGAAAGATCTCTCTCCAAGTGTGTGTTTGAACAACATGCATCCCCATGATATCAAAGCACGAGTTTCCAGCAGTGCAGCAGTGTTAGCATGCTTTGTCTAGGTGCTAGGGACTGACCAGAACAGAATAACAAGGGGCATTGTTTATCGACCTTGCACATCGTGTTCAGACTAAACTCCAGGAACTAGCAGAGAACGCGAAAAGCAGACAGTTCTCATGTGAAAGGCACAAACAGAGTTTTGCAAAATAAAGTCATATAGTAACGTGTGCAAAAGCAGCATCATGGCAGCAGAGCTCATGCTGACTTAGCAGTGTCAACAATGACCCTAATGGCCATATAACACTGTCAAATTTCATGCAGAGTCATCAAATGACACTAAAGTTACTAGCAATATAAAAAAACAGTTTCCTACGAAAAGTGATAACTTCCCCATGCTTATATATGTGCCAAGGGAAGTTTAAGAGAAAAACACATAACAAGAACTCTATTGACAGTAAATATACTATAATCATATAAAATATTCTTGTCTGTTATGTATACTTATGAAACCTACAGATTTGGGCAGTAGGCTACTAATTTCTCAGCAAGCCTACCGCTTCCAATTTAAGCCTGCCATTCTACCGGTGTTTGAGACTAGGGCAAGTAAAGTGAGTGTACTTACACGCAGTCGTAAAGGAATGACTCGAATATTCAGTGTTTCTTCTTTTTCTCATTCTTACCCATGCTTCCACATGAATGGCCAGCATATTGGGCTTACTCTTTATTTCTCTTTCATCAGGTGGTTTATGATGATGGGCCCCTCTACATTTTCTCCCCAACAGAGGAACTGCGCAGGCGCTGGATTCATCAGTTGAAGAATGGTGAGTGCAATGCAGTAACACAACGAGTAAGGAGAAAGGTGGGACCAGAGAGAAAACTGCATATTTTTCTTGAATTTCATATAGATTGCAATTTTTCGTAGAAGAAAAAAAACTAACAATAATGGGAAAATGTAATTTGCACTACCAAATTTTAGATTTTTTGGGGGAATTGTTTACCACAACACCAACCACAGGTTTAGCTGGTATATTCCTACCAGAAGTTTGCGCTCATCCTCAACCAAACTAATAAAAGTACCCAAATTTAAAAGAACTAAACTAGGAGGAAGAGCCTTCAGTGTTGCAGCCGCTAAGCTGTGGAATGCATTACCGAATAGCCTCAGACAAATAGAAGATCTTTTGCAATTTAGGACCTGGCTTTTTCCTAATGGGGTTGCATAGGCCCGTCTTTTTGGCGAGCAACTGCTTTTTACTGCAAATTGGTGCATGGTTAAACTAGTACTCTTAGCGCCAGGATGCCCGTGGGGTGATAGAGCGCTTTATAAATCTGACTAACATAACATAACAGATATCCCCCCCGCCCCCCAATCTCTCCGAAAGTTGGGCAAAGTGCACACCCTATGCATTTTCATGCTATACAAAGGATGTGCACCTCTCCGAATACCATATGCAAAATTGGATTTTACTATCCCTATTTAACGTCAGCAGTTTTATTGTATTTCATGCTGTCTCCAAGGAGGTGTCCCACTGAACACACCCTTAGCAAGATACAATAGATCTCTTTCGTCCAGAGGACTAGAATGAGGGGTTTATAAAATACAGAAAAGTTCAAAGAGTGACTGGCAGCAACAAAAAACATTTACAGATGCAAAACCCTTTATTCAAACCAGGGCATTCACCAAGCTTATTCATCCTGGGTTTCAGGTGAAAGATTTGCTAAGCCAGACGATCCTCGACATCATGGGTGACACCTTTAGTCTGTACTGCCTTTGTGGGGGAAAAGTGAGTTGCATTCTGGGACTTGTAGTTCTGGTCTGTTCAAGGGCTCTTTGCTAAAAAGCCAGATCCTGCTACAGGTGTGTCACACAAATGCCAGTGACGTGCACATCATTGACAGACACAACACACCCAAAAGGTGGTCTGAATACCCTAGGACCTATCAGTGCTCAACTGCCATGTTCCCATAGCTCAGTGAGTCTAGGGTTCACTCCATCTGCTACACTACTGATAACTATACCCCTGTCTCTGGCTGTGACTACTTCCTGCTGCAGCAGTCCCGCACAGTGACTATTTCCTGCTGCAGCAGTCCGGCACTGTTACTATTTCCCGCTGCAGCATGTCCCGCCACAGAGAAATCTATCACGGTCACCCTCATTACACCTCTTAGAAGGTGGTGGAGGGAGCTCAGGCAAGGTACCTTGCAGAGAAGAGAGGAGATCCACACTCAAGGAAGATTAATGGGGGTTTCTTCAGGCAGGAGATGATGCTGGAGTGTGGCTCCGATGAGGGGTTAGGGATAAGTACACGGTAGAGGTAGTCTGCTTGCTCATGGTCTGTGCAGCAGCAGGAATGATTTTCTGCCTTTGTGCAGTTTTATATAGCACAAACTTGCCCCGAAGGTATTGGAACAGTGGTGGCCGATGCAATGGTGCTGGGACAGGTGGAGGGGGCACAGGAAAACGCTGGGGGGGGGGGGGGGTTGAATAATTATTTTCAAGAAAACACTGCCCTGAAGCTGCCTGCCGCATCGCTCCTCGCGCCTCGGTGTTCTGCTGCTTCCTGGTCCCAGCAGACACTGGGACAGCAGCAGAGAGTCCCTGTGCAATCCCTGCGCTGTTTTCATGCTATGAGAGTAGCACGGGGATTGGCCTGAGTGGGCTGGTTTGACGCTCCACTCAGAACAGGGAGTCTGTGCTGTTTCTCCTACCCGGCTGTTCAATACAGCCGGGTCGGAGAAACCTAAGTGTGCTTGTGTGTTTGGCCGGCCTACGAAGTGCACAAACCAGTCTTCCTCCCCCCTCGAATGGCCCCGGCCCTGCCCCTCCCTACGCACGCTGGCTCAGTCAGCAGGTGAAAAATAAAACGTGCTGGTTCTGTGATTCTCCTCCGCCATTGCAGAGGAGCTGCCCCTGTATTGGAATGCTTTACATAAGAACTAGTTACATTACACAAGGTCGCATTCGTTTTATTTACTTTTTTTGCATGGGGATATTGTGATTTGCCCAGAATCACAGGATGTTGAGCAACGCCAAGACTCGAACATGGTTCTCCAGATCCAAAGCTCTGGCCGTGACGCCACACCCCCATCTCACGTCTCTGCTTTCGAGAAAATCTGCTAAAGCTGTTATTTAAAAAAAAAAAAATCACAAGTTTTGTACTTGATGCAGCTGGCGAAGTTTTAAAACAACTATGTGAACTACCGAGATCACGGTCTTTGCAATTTGTACAACCAGACAGTGCACCATAATTTAATCTTTTGGCCCCTTAAAACCCTAGAGCATTGATATCTCAAACGTGATAACAATTCCAACTTTTTGGTGACTTAACTCCATTTTAAACAAATAAAAATTCAGACTAGTGTTGTACAGAATTTTAACTTCCTCTGCCCTCTTTTTTCCCCGACCTGATTGTGAAAAAGACCCGAAGTCGTCTAGAGTTTTTCCTTTCTCTTTAATTCTGAAGCGAAGTGCCACTCATCAAATCTTGTGGCATGAGTTGTCCATATTCCTGTTCTCCTCACCCTTGCACATGTGAAATCCCAACCACTACACATACATTTCTTCCAGCGCCAGGCATCTTTGGGGGAATTAGGGTTTGCACAAAGGCATGAAAGACCTAAAGCAGCTGTGAAACTTCGCTGGATTGAGTATCTGCTGCAGAGATTTATGTCTAATCTTCAGGTCTCATTTTTCAACCCATAGAGTAAAACTTTTTACGCATGTGAGGTTGACACAATGAGTACCATGGATCTAGGTAATAAGAATTATTAGAACTTAGGAATGTTGGGAGCTCAATTGAAGAAAATAGAGTGCCTCGGGTCTTAGGATGGCTGGTAGAAGCCTTCTGCTCCAAAATTCCAATGCTTGTCTTTCTGTTTCTCCCTTTTTAATTTAGAACATTCTACACTCATTGGGTAGAAAGTTCTAATAGCCTTACAGCCCTTCTGCCTGGGTCTATAAGGGTTGTTAAAGGCAGTCTCCCTGCTTATAGGTCCTCGAATATAACTCGGTTCAGGCCCTTCAACAATCGATGTAGGCCTTGGCAGCGGGCTACAATTCTATATTATTAAAAGGCGAGAAGCAACTCAGTTTGTGCTGTGTGTAACAACATTGGTAAATGTTTTTTAATATCTGCGACACAGCACTACATATTAGAGCCAGGAGCTATGTTCAAGACCCTATGCAAACTCTGAAACATTAGAATGCACAGTACATCAAACAGCGCTCTCTTTACATAAACCCCCAAAAAGGCCCCTCGCTATTGTGGGTCTAGCCAGTGAAAATGCTCAAGATAGCGTGAAAAGGCACCCTACAAATGTCAGAAATGCACTACAGTCATGCTTATAAATCATAACATTGCATAAATGGACCTGGTTCACTTATCAGTGTACATGCTGCAGGCCATAGGCAATGGTGCTAGCGATCTTTAAAAGTGAATGATTAAAACAAGCAAGATTGGCTTACTGCAGGGTCATCTGAAAGGGGTCTTCTGAAAATTATAATATTTTCACATACATATGGTACAAATCCATGGGTTCTGATAGGGCACACATTAAATATTCCAACACTCCGTGGTGTGCTATTGGAAAAATGGGGTTCAATTCCTGAAAAGTCCCATTCTCTTGATTGCTGACCTATGGTATTTGGGCGTCTGCATCGTGGTGAGCCTCCCTAATATAGCCTCACACATTGTAAGCTCTGTTTAAATGGGATTATGACCAGCAACCTGTAGTGCCAGCCTATTAATATAGGGCCAACTGCCTGCAGGAATTCAGGGAAAGGTGCTTTTGGTAGGTTGCAGAGGATATGTGTATAGAGTGCATATGCACTGTACATGTTGCATGTGTGGATTAGGGTGAGAGTGGAGTGTCTGTTGTACTTAACTGTATGAAGACAGCACTCCATTTTGAATCTCCTCTCTGTCTCTCCTAATATCTGAGCTGGAAGGCCTCTCTCTCTTTTGAGCTTTGTGTCAGATTCACATGTTAGGGAACACCCAGCTCCATGCTCTCTTCCTGCTGAACTTTGAGTGATAAAGACTTGACTCAGACCAATCTAGGGCTAATAAATGTCAGAAACTGCATGAAATCATTTCCTGATATGGATATCTGAATTCCTCATTGATGTCTGGAATACGAAGATAAATACTAGGTAGAAGCCCAGATCAGTCAGTGCTTAATTTGAGATGGTGGTTGCTGGTGTGAGCCACTGGCACTCATATTTGGGGGCTGCCACTTATTTTTCTCGAAAAGACATTTACCAAGAGCAAGGGAGGGAAAAGCACACAAAGGGGAAATAAGGAGGAACAGAAAGACAGGAAAAAAACACGACAAATGGAGAAAGGAGGAACCTGTAAGAGTGAGATAATGGGGAAGTGGGAGTCTGGTAGTAGATTAAAGAGGCCTGAGATGAAGTTAAGACTATGCAGCCTTGGTATTCGACACTCTAACATTTAATAGCTCCGGCCGTGGGCTTCAGAGCACCGCTTTGGGGACCGGTGCTCATTCTTTTACAAATTAAGCACCAAGAGGATGGGAGAGGATGTGGTCTCATGGCTAGACTGCCGACCTTGGAGCTGGGAAACCAAGGTTTGAGCCTCGGGGTCGACTCCACATCCTGTGATTCTGGGCAAATCATTTAATCTCCCTGTGCCTACCAAAAAAATGAATGTGTCCTTGTGTAATGTAACTGGTGCTCATGTAAAGCGCTTCAATACTCTCCAATACCGTCGAGTTTGCGCTATATAAAATCTGCACACAAAAAAAAAAGATCAGTGCACCAGTATTCGCACTGACCTGCGTGGAAACAAATACCACAGTGTGGGTGGGTATTACTTGCACTCCAGAGTAAGGGCCTGACTACTGTCTTCCCTACCAGTGGGACAACCTGGGCAAGACCCCTTCTAGGAGAGTGGTACACTGCTTGAAGTAAGGAGGAACTAGCTGCTGGAATAAAGGGGATTGCTGGACTGCAGCCCTTAGAGGAAAAGGTTGCCTTGTAGACTCATCACCCCAGCTGCTTTATAACTAGGGAGCTGTGCAAGGGACGATGGTCTTAATCATGTTGGAGAAGCTGCATCTCGTTGAGGGTAGAGGTTAAAGTCACTGTGGAAAAGGGTGTTGAAAGTATGCCCTGAAGAAGGACGCAATTTAGAAAAGAGACCACAACTGTGCAAGAAGGACAAAGAAATTAGATCAACCAAGTATGGGGGTCAGGAGGCACCTAGAAGGTGGTGCCAGCGACTGGGTCCTGACACCAGGGTAGTTACACAGGTGCCCAGGGGTCCTCTAGGGTCTCACCTTGGGTGGCTGAACCTGGGAGAGGTTACAGGGTTCTGAGGGTTTCTAGGTAACCAAGATACACAAGGCGAGGATCACAGAAGACCCATGGCTCATGTAATAAAAGATTTGTGTCCAGCTGGTGTTTTGCTGAATGCTAGTGTTAGAGCCCATTGTTAATGGTGATGTGTTTTCTCAGGTCTGCACACATTTATTGTTTTTCTGTCAGATATGCGATTCATTGTTAATGTTGTTCTAGGTCTTGTTAGGCGTATCCAGTATCATAAAGTTTCAACGGTGTTAGAGCCTGTAATTCCGACTGAACAAATAACAATGGGTTTTCAAAGATAGCAGGACTTTCTTAGCGATTCTGATTACCTTGACAAATTCTGTAGGGCTGTGTTGCCAGTAAACAGTACATGTTATTGCAATAGGCCTGGATACAGGTATTGTTAGTTGTATAAGTTAGGGCCTGCAGACACGTAAATTGTCACATGGTATCACACACATGCCCACAATTCTGTAAGAATTGTTATAATTATGCCGGGGACAGAATTAGAAGAAGGGTGGGTGTCATGCCATGATTGCCCACAGTATTCCACAAATTTCCACAATTTTGCTAGAGCTAGCAGTGTACCTGAGGTAAACATCACTGTCCACACTCTGAATACTCACAATATGCCAAGATTATCAGCGTTATCCCCGGGCTACCTTTTTACCATGGGTTGGTCCAGATCACCATCATGTCATGATGCCAACTATGTGCAAATAAGTGCCTTCATTATGAAATGGCTAGCATTTTACCATGGGTGGGCTCTATCATATCCAGATGAGGCCCAGGTAACACCAAGGGCAATTACCATCATGCAATGGACGCCTACAATATGCTTGGTGGCAGATAAAAGACTAGTGATGAGAGCTACTGGTGTCGCACTGAGTTAGACAAATTACTTGTGAGCTGTGCAGCCCTCTCAATTGTGTTTTTGCTTAAGTGACATGACATTAGTAAAGCTAGCTACATGTAAACAGTATGGTTAGTGCTCACAAGTTACAACTCAAATTATGAGTTTTGCATATCCACTGTGTGGTTGCTGATGAACCCTGCTTTGTCCTCCTAGACATCTATCTCTGGGATTTACATATAACACTGTGGTTGAACTTGAAAGGGAGGGAAACAGGATGCCAAAACAATTCTTGTGTATCCACTGTCTGGTTCCTGGAAACCCTATTTTTATTCTACCAGATTTCCGTCTTGGGTTTATTGGGGGTACAGTGGCTGCCTCAAACTGGATGTTGGTGTTTGTACACTCAAATTACCGTAGTGCACTCCCCCACACACACCCAGCCCTCAGAGCCCACATGTAATGTGACCAACACTTTCCCATCTTGAAAATGCTCAAAGTGTGTAGAGTTGGCCCCTGGAACTTTTATCCCATAGGTTATGGTGTACCCAGGAGTCACTCCCACCCACAAGCTTGTCCAAGGCATAAATGTGGCTCCTCAGGCACCCACTTCGGAACACTTTCGGGGCACGTGGAAGAACAGAAGAGGACTGGACCTGTTGTCTGTGTCTTGGGAGGAGCTCTGAAGGACTGGACCTGCTCCCCTTGTGCTCAGGACATAGAGGTGGACTTCAAGGGTCATAAGGCCTTTCCTGCAACTGTCCAGTTGATCAGTGGCAGCTTAACCTGGACTAGACACTGCTGTTGACCTCTGCCTGACATCCTGTGAGTCTCTTAAGTGCCTCCCCTGAAGTCCTGGGTGGTTTAGGAGTATATACTCCTGGATTGGGACTTACTGGACTAAAGTAAGCAGGTAAAATCTTTGACCAGGATGAACCTGGTTACTGTATCCAACCCACATTCGGTCGTGGTCAGCGTTAAATTGCGCTAGGTCCCAGCCTACGGCTATCATTGACTATCATTGGCACTTTATGCATCTTGCCACTATTCCTACTTAAAAAAAATTTAAAAGTAATATCTCTGGTTCCCCTGATTGGATTTTTGTCATTTTGGCATCATTTTGTGTATTAAATTTACTCTAGTTTCTGATTTGGTTTGGGATTTTTGTTATTTTGCATTTTGACTTTATTACGTTTTTGGCACCTCATAAATACATTACACATTGCCCTAAGTTAAACCTGTCTCCTCAATGCCATAGCTCCCAGGGGATTGAGCTCAGGTTAATTTTGTGACTTTAAGAGTCACCCTTATAAGGGTTGCGATTATTCCTTGAAGTGGGTAGTCACCCACCCCAAGTAATAATCCAATTTCTTACACTGAGAGATAGTGACCTGGTTAAAGTGTGAATATGTTGCTAGTAAGAGAATGAGTTCAAGTGAGAGAGTGTGAGCATAAGTGACAAAGAGAGAGAATGATAAAGAAGCAGTGTGGGAATGAGGAAGATATATTGTTGTAGTGAGAGACAAAAGGAGACAGAAGTTGGAAGACATACCAAGTAGGTTGAGAAAGAGAGGATGAGGGAGAAGGAAAAGAAAACAGAGAAGACAATCCTTCCTTGGCCCAATAAGTGATGGGGGTATTCTGGAGAGGAATTTGATGCTTCTTATATGCTGCTTTATCTGACCAAAGTCATCTTGGTGTCAGTGTGAAGGTGAGACCCATAGGATATACGGTACGTATTTCAAGGTCAGTTTCTCCAAGCACAGGCATTCTGAGGTTCATGTAACTGCCGGGCAGGAGCTTTGATCACTAAAACAGATGGACGAGCAGCGTTACACATGCTCTGTGGGTAAAGTTACCCCTATGGGCAATGTAGCAATGCAGGAGAGAATCCTTCCCTGGCCTGGCACTTGATGTAGATGTTATCCAGTCGCATGAATTTGATGGACATTCTCTGGCATTTCTCCATTTGATGGTCACTACACTTCCTGTTTACTAAAGTATAAGTGCACAGAGGTGTATTGGATGATTTCATGAGTTCTCATTCAGAACCCTATCCAAAATACAGCTTTTTACAACTAAAGGGGGCAAATATGCTTTAAAATATACCAGGTAATCATAAATTCACCAAGCAGTAATTTCTTCAGATCACCCCATAAAAGTGGAAGCTTGCTCGTATCTACGCACAGCACAATACAAGGGTGCACACAAACATTCCCTTTCAGCATATTGACAAAAATGATTAGAGTGAGCATTGCTCCTAATCTAATTCTAATGCTAAAGCAAAATATTACAAATCCGGGATCCTTGTGAAACTCTGTATAAAGCGTCTATTAGAAACAAAAATATCAAAACACATACTACATTGAAACACTTAATGAACATATATTGTTCACCAAGGCAAACATATTATGAATATATATATATGTATATATTCACTGAAAAAAACATAGGTTTCAGGGGCGTCATAGTTCGGAATTAGCATTTAAAAAACCTTAGTAATTCACTGAAAAAACCATAGGTTTCAGGGACGTTATAGTTAGAAATTAGCATTTAAAAAACCTTAGAAATTCACTGAAAAAACCACAGGTTTCAGGGACGTTATAGTTAGTTTGACATTTCACTCATACAAAACCAGAGAAATTTGGCCGTTATAGTTAGTTGAGCTAACTATAACTCGCGCCCCAGCAATGCGCTACTGATGACATCACACGTTACATCATTCATGACATAGTCAGTGGCATCACTGATGACATCACTGATGACATCACTGATGACATCACTGATGACATCATCCAGTGACTGTGTGTTTCTGTAAAGTTTAAATATGTTTTATATATATAAATGCCAAGGTGTATTGAAGAATGAGTGGGTGTATGAGTGTCTGAATGGATGATTTAGTAGGTGCGTGACTGACTGTATAAGTGAGTGATTAAACGTGTCTTACTGAATGCATGGGTTAGTGACTAAACTGTATGAATGTCTGTATCAGTCTGTTAGTTGGTGTGTAAGCGGCTGCATGGGTTGGTGAGTAGCTACATGAGTGTCTATATGTGTTATTGATTGGTTGTCTGAGTATCTGTATGGATGCCTGAGTTTCTGTGTGGGTG
Source organism: Calotriton arnoldi (assembly GCA_963921515.1). Taxonomy (NCBI): domain Eukaryota; kingdom Metazoa; phylum Chordata; class Amphibia; order Caudata; family Salamandridae; genus Calotriton; species Calotriton arnoldi. The sequence goes on from CAWUFW010000854.1 coordinate 3,327,318, forward strand.
GGAGGGGTGTGTGTGACTCTGTGCATAGATGTGTGAGTGGGTGATTCACTGGGTGTATGGGTTCAAGACTGCATGTGTGAAGGGCTGTATGGGTGGGTGAGTGTGTGTATGGGTGTGTTGGTGAGTGAATGGATGTCTCAGTGGTACATGTGTGAGTAACTACATATGTGAAAGGCAGTATATGTGAGTGTTGGAGTATATAAATGACTATATGTGAGAGTGAGTGATTGTGAGAGTGGCTGTATGGATGATTGTGTGCTTGTATCAGTGATTGTATAAGAGAGTAAGTATGTGTTCGTATCTGTATGAATAAGTGAGGTGGTGTGTGTATAACTGTATAGGTGAGTAAATGGGAGTTTGATTGATTCTTTGCATGACTGACTAGGTGTGTGAGTAACTCAATGGATGAGTGGCAGTGTGTGAGTGTCTGTATAGGTGTTTGAGTGCATATGATAGTGCTGTATTGATGAGTGACTGCATGCATGAGTGACTGTATGGGTGAATGAGTGCATGTGTGTGTAGACCTAGGAATCAGTGAGTGGGTATGTAGTAACTGGTATTGGTGTGTCTATGGTTTCGAAAACGGTAGTCTGTATTTTAGAGTGGGTGTATCAAAGGTTATATTAGGGTATGAGGAAGTGCATCAGATTATCACGTGGATGATGTCATCAGTGATGTCATTTGAGATGTCATCAGTGATGTCATCAGTGATGTCACTGACCATGTCATGAATGATGTAAGATGTGACATCATCAGCAGTGCATTGCGGGGGCGCGAGTTATAGTTAGCTCAACTAACTATAACGGCCGAATTTCTCTGGTTTTGTACGAGTGAAATGTCCAACTAACTACAACGTCCCTAAAACCTGTGGTTTTTCAGTGAATTTCTAAGGTTTTTTGAAATGCTAATTTCTAACTATAACGTCCCTGAAACCTATGGTTTTTTCAGTGAATTTCTAAGGTTTTTTAAATGCTAATTCCGAACTATAACGCCACTGAAACCTATGGTTTTTTCTGTGAATTTCAAAGGTTTTTAGATGCTAATTTCTAACTATGCCTACAGAGGTAGGACATGTGCAGAAAGAGGAAGAAAAGCGCAGAAAGAAGCAAGAGAAACGCAGAAAGAGGCAACAGAAGTCCAGAAAGACAAAGAAAGGTGCAGAAAGAAGCAAGAGATATGAAGAAAGAACCAACAGAGGTGCAGAAAGAGGCCTTGTTGCAAAGTCATCCTGTGCCCCCATCTTTTTACTGACTGGTACTGGTGGTAACTGACTCTGACTAACCAGGCCCGGAGCCAGTGCTATGCTGAAAGATACTTAGAATACAGTGAAAACACCTACATAAACTAGGGTACACTATGGGTTGGGGTACCCCTTGATTGGCATGACCTCCCCTGTAAGGCCCTAGTACATAATAGGGCAGGGGGGTTAAAACTACCTCTAAGTCCCTAGCATATAATAGGGCATGGCAGTTTAGAGGCCAGCAGCCCTTTTCTGCACTTGCATGTGTGCACTGCTGAGCCTGAGGTCAGCTTAAAAGTAGCCCTGTGTGTGCAGAAAGAGGCAAGAGAAGTGCAGAAAGAAGCAACACAGGTGCCGAAAGAGGCAAGAGAGGTGCAGAAAGAAGCAAGTGAAGTGCAGAAAGAGGCAACAGAGGTGCAGAAAGACGCAAGAGAGGTGCAGAAACCAGTGGCGGATCCTCCATAGGGGCATGGGGGCGTCGCCCCACTGCATTCTCGCAGTGCAAGAAGCAGAAACATAATGGTAAAACTACCATTTTATGTTTCTGCTTCTCGCACTGCGAGAAAGCAGAAGTGCCTGGAGTGCCTGGTTGGGGGCGGGCGGTCCTGCTCGAGGACAGGGGGGGAGTGGCTTGGCCAATGTTATGGGCCCTGACTGTTTGGTCGGCCCCAGGGCCGACCAACCCAGTCATGCGCACTCTCCCTTTTTCTCTATGTAGGCTGCATGCAGCCTACATAGAGAAAATGGCCTCCCAACAGGAGACCGGCTGGGGTGCTCTCCGCTGCACCTCACCAATCACAACGCTGCCATTGCAGCGTTGTGATTGGCTTAGGGGAGGGGAGGGAGGCTGCCTGCTTCTTGTTCCTGCGGAGACAGGAAAGCAGGAGCCGGAGCTGGAGCTCAGAAAACACGGGACCCGGGAAAGGTAAGTCAAGTTTTATTTAATTGTTTTTTTAATTCTTTAACCCCCCTCCCCGCGCGACCCCCTTCCCTCACGACCACTCACCCTTTCATCCGAGCCCCACCTAACAAAGGACTCCCGCCCGCGCCCCACACTGTGCTGCGGTTTAACGACGCTATAACATCTCGATGGCCGCGGATTCAGCCTCTCTCTGACTGTCATATAACATATCAGTCATTGCAGTCCCAGTCCGGTCTGCACATGGGCCGGCGCGCTCTAAACACATCAGCACATTGACATGCATGTAGACGATAAACAAACAACAGAAGAGTGATTCCAGAAGTGGCCTTACATGAGGAGTCACACCTGTTTTTTAAAAGAACCCTCACTCACCAACCTAGTTGGTGACATGCTTCATCATTGGGTTCCCAACCGAGGGGCCGAATGCCTCTCGGGTGTGCTACGACGCCTGATTACAGCGGAGCGGGTTTTTTTGGAACAGTGCAGTTTGTGAAAGTGAAAGTGAAAAGTTAAAATTGCCTTTACTTATCCCAAATTGATTTTATTGGTGGAGAGGTAAGGCAAGATAAAAAAACGGTGATAATGGATGTAAAAATTGGTTAGATTGACCAGTCACATCCTGATGTGAAAGTGTAATAGCCGGTCTACATGTTTCAGCCTCCGTTTGCAAGTAGCAAGGCTTTCTTCAGGACCAGGATTGTGGGGGTGTGCACACGCTAAGGCGCACCCGCACCTGTGACAAATGAGTACTGTGAAACTTACAGTTTTAGTGGGCCTTCAGCAAGGTCTGAAAGCAAGAATATTCTGAAAGACAAAACACAAATCAAGACAAACATGTCACATTGTAGGTTTTGCACAGAAACGCGATAACACAGTGTAGGTGACATCGCTCATGCTGCCATGCGTGCTCTCCAAAACGTGTCCATAAGTTGTAGTTTTAGCTTATGGTGATTGTGATAAAACGTATACATTTTATGGCAACTCTATAAAACGATCGTTTATCAAGTGGACTAAATTTAGCCCAGTGTTAGGTCAGAATATGCCGAAAAAGAAAATGCAACTTCGCACTATAACCCGCACGCCGTTTCCGGAATGAGGGTATGCATAAAAAATGATTTCAAATGGAGAAGGGTAACGTGAACATGACTAATCAATGAGCAATACGGAATCGTAAGGCTCTAGGCATCAGGCAGAGGGTGGTAAGAAAAAGGAGACAAGGCTTACATGGATTGTAGATAATTCCTACACCATAGATCCTAGCGGGGGCGGTGGTCTGTAGTCACACGCTAGGAAACAAGACACGCCAGTTAAAAGCTTGCGAGAGAAGAATTGTTACCTTCAGGCTGAAGAGGATCGTATCGCACTTACTACGCCAAGACCAGACGCCCGCTTGGCACCTGGTAGTTCCCCAATTCCAGGACCCCGTGGATGAAGGAGTCCTGTACACGGGCGTATTTAAGGGAGCTTTGAGCCTCATCTGAAGCGTACTGCATCTGCCCGCACGTCCGCTCCCACCACCCCCATGTACAGTCGACGTGAAGTCGTTATACACATCAATCCCCCATCAACTTGGCATCGAAGCCATCGAGCAAGCTTTACTTCGCACTGATTTTGATCAGGATTTACAATTATTCCTTATGGAATTATTAAATTTCACGCTTTATCAAAGTTACTTTAAGTGGAGGAACCATTGGTTCCTCCAACTGACTGGCACTTCAATGGGAAATTGTGCAGCACCAGCTTATGCCAATCTCTTTATGAGTCAATTCGAGGAGGACAGTATTTTATCCAAAGACATCTGGAAAACACACACCAAATTGTTTGTGAGGTTCATTGATGATATCTTTATACTGTGGAATGGATCATATACTCTACTTCAAAATGCCTTGAAAGAACTCAACTTAATTGATGAAAGAATTGAATTCACATTTGACATTCAGACAGAACAAATCACCTTCTTGGATGTTCAAATAAAAAAAACTATCAATGGTCTAGAAACAGACATTTTCAGAAAAAAGACGGACAGAAACAATACACTTCACTACAGCAGTTTCCATCAGCAATCGCTCAAACAACATTTACCATATTCACAACTACTCCGCGTCAAAAGAATTGTTTCTAACCCCACGAGACTTACTGATCAAACTGAAGATATGCTACTCCGATTCAAACAACGAGGGTATCCGAAGACTATTTTAGATCAAGCCAGACTTCGTTGCCAACAGAAAACACGTGAGGATTTAATGACAATCACACCAAAACCAACACAAAATCGCATGGTGATAGTAACCAAATTTTTAAGTCGTGCTTACAAAAAGATCATCAAAAAACATTGGTCCATTTTAACTATGGAGCCGGACTTCAAAGATTTGTTCACCCAAGATCCAATTTTGCTTACAAAAGAGGAAAAAAATTGGGAGAAATTCTTAAGACCAATAAGGAAAATATTCAATCATTCACAGCAAAAGGGACGCAACCTTGCCACAATTGCAACAACTGTCACAACATCATCCCGGGAACAAAGATGACACATCCTAGAAAGGGTACCAAAATCAATCTAAGAGTAACTGCTACTTGTGACTATGAATTTAATTTATCTTTTAAAATGCCTGTGCGGCAAAGTTTATGTGGCAAGACTGAAAGAATAATTAAAACGAGGATAAATGAAGACAAAAGCAACATCCGAACAAAAAACATGAAGTCTGTAGTTGCTTGTCATTTTATAGAACCCAAACACAACATTAGTCAACTAAAAATTTTGGTTCTAGAAACTATCACTAAAACCGAGGGAAAAGACAACAACAACTTCCTGCTACAAAGGGAGAGTTTTTGGATTAGACATCTTGACGCCCTCAAACCTCATGGGATGAATGACAGAATGGAATTTCAATTTTATCTCTAACTAGCATTCCCGCTGGTTGACTACACACCGCAGTCATTGAAAGCACTTTTGCTCTGTTCACCATGAATACCACTTTTTTATGTTTATGACATTGTTGATCCTCCACTTTATCTTTTTCTTCACATTCTTCTTTTCAGCACACTACATTCCACTGTTGACAAGCTTCAAGTCTTTCATCTCGTGACTGAATCTGTTTGATCTTCTTCTATATTATGGTTCTACAATCTGCACTTTCGTGCCTTTATTTTCCCATGCCTTACCCTTTTGCTTCTTAATGTTTCTTATTTTTTCATTTTTAAGTTGGCACAATGGATGACCATATTGATTCACTGTTTATTGTTTAATGCACTGTTTCACTTTTTGAGTGGTTTACCGTTACCTGGTTGACCTCAGCCTTGTTTTATCGTCACCGCATGAAGTTTGTTTCACATTTAACCTACAGCCAGCTCTACGGTCACTTCGCCGGCATTCTTCCAACGAGCATAACCACCTACAGTGTCTAGCACCATTCTTAATTCATTTGGAGACTTTCGGGTCATCTTTAATGCTTTTTTATTTTATTTTTATTGATACTCTTTTACTATTTACCATTTAGCCATTACAAGATGGCCACCGTTACTTTGTTGGACTAAGTTTTTAGTCCTTTAACACTTTTTACCCGGATACTCGAGGTTTAAGCAAGCCTCAGCTGCAACCGCGTTTCACTCTACCACAGCGCGGGCAAGTCAGGCACTCGAGCACCTTTGACTGAGCTTCACTGCATGAAGATCATAGTAAGTTACATCATACTCGTGCCGCACTGTCTCTGTGTTAGCGGGTTGTTTTTAGCCCTTATGCATGTTTTTTACTGCCAGCTCATCATACCTAATGGGCGCCGTAACTGGATTTTTCCAGCACGGCGTGTTCCGTAACGTTTAAACTCCGCCTTGGTTTTCACATTACCGCATGACCGCATGATTACCATAACGCACAGAGTCACTTTGTTCCATAAGACACTTTTGTACAACTTTCGTCGCCTCTCTTATATTTGTTTTGATCTCCACTCTGATCTATACTTGGGTATTTCATATTTATATTTTCACTATGAAGATTTTAGGTTATCTTTCAGGGCATTATTGATAGACACCATTGTGTTTGGGTGAGTCTATCCCCACGCGTTTCGTCAAGTCAAATCACTGCACGTTTACATCACTTCAGCATAATATTATGCATTGTTTCGAATTACTGGATGGTTTCCTCATTGCATTTTTGTGTTTAATTATAGAGTTTTCCCTGATGAAGGGCGCGATGCCCAAAATGCATTGGATTGCTTTTTGAATGCATAGCAATTACATGTAGTACATCGCATTGTGAATCTCATGGATATTGAAGCATCATGGATTGAATTTAAGTCCATAATTATTTCAAAATACAACTTTTTGAAAACAAACTGTGATTACGTGTCTTCACTACTAGTTACTACAAACAGTTCTACACCCCTTCGTAGGATATTGATTGTGCCCAGGGGGATTCACCCCATTTCCTTTGGGTTGAACGATCGGAGAGCGATACCCCGGGAGCACATCAAACAGCACAAATTCCTTCAAATCTCCATTGCAACTTTGAGGCTGTGCACATGCAAAAACCTTCTTTTTAAATCCCCATATAAGGATTTTTCGCTGTGGGTGATATGAATTCAGCTGCAGATTGTTGGGTGCACCGCTGCTGGTGTGCTAACAGTCTTATTCTCGGTTTGCAACTGACTTTATTTTGTGTGCTATGAAAATGACCACGAATTGTGTCATCCTGCAGCGTGTGCTGCATAATTATGGCAGTGGCGGTTTCTTTATTCTTCTAGCCAATTCATCCACCCCTTCCTTACTGCATCCCTCTACTCACCCCACAACCTCATCCATCGACCCATAGCCTACACATCCATTCATTCACCCATCAGCATATTTGCCCATTCATCCATCCATCCTCCTCAAACACATTTATTCACTCCCCCACCCATCCATCCACATCACCAATTATCCATCCATACATACATACATACCTGCATGCATGCATTCACCAATCCACCCATCCACAACTGGGAAATTACTGATTTCTGAACAATGAATGTATAAAATATTAAGGTATTCCATGTCAGTGATATAGTTTTTGTTTATGTTTCACATGTTTTACTTAATCTTGCATTCCTTAACCCGTTCGCTGCTTCTGTCGGCTAACGGCCGTCGCTAGCACTACCTCCGTAGTGCTGCACACGTCCGTTGGCCGACGCGGCCCCGAACACTCTTTAAAGCCGCCGCACTGCGGCGGAATTTCGGCCGCGGTAAAGGGGTTAAGAGTGCCCACTATTTCCAGGATGCTGTATTTCTGTATTTTGTTGTGTAGCATATTTCTTGTACAGTGCATACTTTGAACTGAGTCGCGTTCAGGCATTTTTAACGGGCCACCATTGAGAGCTTTAGAGCAAAGACTGGAGGCTGTGTCAATTTCTCACAGTGCCTGTCAGTGGGTCAAAAAGGTGTTCAGAAAACTTGGCCATCCAACCCCTGGCCTCTCTGCTGAACAATCAAAGCAAAGGTCACTTATTTAAGTTGCGATTGTGATTCTGTGCAACTGTGTGTGAAGGAGGTACACAGTTGCAAAAATATTGAGAAGGCAATTGTAAAGTAAAATACAGTGCTTACAGGTGAGTCAGTGCGTTGTGTTTTGGGGGTTGTAAAGTGAAGTTCTCTGATTATACTGAACAAGCGGCTACCTACGTCATTATCATATGAAATCTCTACTATTGATGTCATAACACTTTCGCAAGTGCTTTATCAACCTTCCTGCTTCCTCAAATTTGCTTGAAAATGCTCCATTTATCCACTCTTTTTTCAAAATTTTCTCGCGGGTGAACCCCCCAACCCCTCCGTAGGTTGTTCGGGCTCCCTCGCTACGCTCGCTCGCCTCAGTGCAGTACCACGATAACTTTACGCCTCACCACTTTCAAATGTCACCAGCCGCCACTGGCAGAAACAAGCAAGAGAAGTGCAGACAGAGGCAAGAGAATTGCTGAAAGAAGCAACAGAGGTTTAGAAAGAGGCAAGAGAAGTGCAGAAAGAGGCAAGTGAGGTGCAGAAAGAAGCAAGAGCAGTGCAGAAAGAACCAACAGAGGTGCAAAAAGAGGCAAGAGGGGTGCAGAAAGAGGTAGGAGAGGTGCACAAAGAGGCAAGAGAGGTACAGAAAGAAGCAGGAGGGGTGCAGAAAGAAGGAAGAGAAACACAGAAAGAGGCAAGAGAATTGCTGAAAGAAGCAACAGAGGTGTAGAAAGAAGCAAGAGAAGTGCAGAAAGAGGCAAGTGAGGTGTAGAAAGAAGAAAGAGAAGTGCAGAAAGAGGCAAGTGAGGTGCAGAAAGAAGCAAGAGCAATGCAGACAGAACCAACAGAGGTGCAAAAAGAGGCAAGAGGGGTGCAGAAAGAGGCAAGAGGGGTGCAGAAAGAAGCAAGTGAGGTGCAGAAATAGGCAAGATAGGTGCAGAAAGAGGCAAGAGAAGTGCAGAAAGAGGCAAAAGAAGTGCAGAAAGAGGCAAGAGAATTGCTGAAAGAAGCAACAGAGGTGCAGAAAGAAGCAAGAAAAGTGCAGAAAGGCAAGTGAGATGCAGAAACAGGCAAGAAAGGTACAGAAAGAGGGAAGACGAGTGCAGAAAGAGACAACAGGGATGCAGAAAGAAGCAAGACAGGTGCAGAAAGAAGCATGGACAATGCAGAATGAAGCAATAGGGGTACAGAAAGAGGCAAGAGAACTGCAGAAAGAGGCAAGAGTTGCAGAAACAGGCAAAAGAGGTACAGAAAGAGGGAACAGAGGTGCAGACAGAGGCAAGAGAGGTGCAGCAACAGGTAAAAGGGGTGCAGAAAGAGGCAAGAGGGGTGCAGAAATTGGCAAGAGAGGTGCAGAAAGAAGCAAGAGCAGTGCAAAATAACCAACAGAGGTACAAAAAGAGGCAAGTGAGGTGCAGAAGGAGGCAAGAGAACTGCAGGCAGAGGCAAGAGAGTTGCAGAAACAGGCAAAAGGGGTGCAGAAAGAGGGAACAGGTGGGCAGACTGAGGCAAGAGAGGTGCAGAAAGAGGGAAGAGGGGTGCAGAAAAAGGCAAGAGGGATGCAGAAATTTGGGACAGAGGTGCAGGAAGAAGCCAGAGCAGTGCAGAAAGAACCAACAGAGGTGCAGAAAGAGGCAAGAGGGGTACGGAAAGAGGCAAGTGAAGTACAGAATGAAGCAAAAGAGGTATGGAAAGAACCAACAGAGGTGGAAAAAGAGGCAAGAGGGGTGCAGAAAGGGGTAGGAGAGGTGCACAGAGAGGCAAGAGGGGTACAGAAAGAGGCAGTAGGGGTGCAGAAAGAGGCAGTAGGGGTGCAGAAAGAGGAAGAGAACTGTAGAAAGATGCAACAGAGGTGCTGAAAGAGGCCAGAAGGGTGCAGAAAGAGACAAGACATGTGACGAAAGAAGGAACAAAGGTACAGAAAGAGGCAAGAGTGGTGCAGAAAGAGGGAAGAGAGGTGTAGAAAGAGGCAAGTGAGTTACATAAAGAGGGAAGAGGGGTGCAGAAATAGGCAAAAGGCGTGCAGAAAGAAGCAAGTGAGGTGCAGAAAGAGGCAAGAGCGGTGCAGAAAGAGGCAAGAGTGTTACAGAAAGTGAAGTGCAGAAGGAGGCAAGAAAACTGCAGAAAGAGGCAAGAGAGGTGCAGAAAGAGACAAGTGAGGTGCAGAAAGAATCAAGATAAGTGCAGAAAGAAGCAACAGAAGTGCAGAAAGAGGGAAGAGGGGTGAAGAGAGAGGCAAGAGGGGTGCAGAAAAAAGCAAGACATGTACAGAAAGAAACAAAAGAAGTGCAGAAAGAAGGAACAGAGGTGCAGATAGAGGCAAAAAGGGTGCAGAAAGACATAAGAGGGGTACAGAAAAAGGCAAGAGAGGTGCAGAAAGAGGGAAGAAGGGTGCAGAAAGAGGCAAGAGGGGTACAGAAAGAAGCAAATGAGGTACAGAAAGAGGCAACAGAGGTGCAGAAAGAGGCAAGAGAGGTGCAGAAAGTAGAAGAGATTTGCAGAAAGAGGCAAGAGAAGTGCAGAAAAAGAAAGAAATGTGCAGAAAGAAGCAACAGAAATGCAGAAAGAGGCAAGAGAGGCGCAGAAGGAAGCAAGAGTAGCTTGCACACCATTAGTACCAATTTAACATCCACATTTAGCAATAAGTAACAGGTGACCATTCTAGGTTTGCAAAGGGCCTTCCACCACGCTGTAACACTTGTCGCTGCATTTTTGGTAATGTTTGAGCCGTTTGAGCTAGAAACAAGGCTTTTTTTGTTCAAATCTCCAGATTAAGGAGCAGATGATGAATTATGTGGCTAATACGGAAAATGTATTATTGTGCGAAAGGCGGTGCAGCCAAACAGTTGCATAATTCCAGTGGCCTTGCTCATACCTCTGAGTAGGTCCACAAGTGCTCCTCAGTGATTCCTTCTTTTTTTGTCTCACTGAGTTCATAGTTGAGCTTCTATGGAAACAAGGAAGACTAAACCTGAGGTTACCACTCCACAACACAGACTACCATACCACATAATTACTCTCCATAACACATAATCCCACTCTACATAACTCCTATAAAAAAAATACCACATACTTTCTATCCACATAATTTCACTGCACAACTTACCACATAATTCCACTACACACAATGTACATCCACTCCACTCCAAAAAACATTATTAAAAAACTTTTACATTTACAACGCCAATAGCTCTAACTCTCGCAAGTGCGAAACCTATTACATTGCAAACACTTCTTTAACTAGTAGTCACGTTTGCAGAGTGGTGGAGAAAGGGTGCTGGGCCTCCGACCAGTGCTCAGGAATTCCGCTGCGTAGGACTTACAGGAGGTACCAGGAGGGCTTCTTGGCCCCCAAAGTCCCTCAGGAGTAAATTGGACTTCATCCCCCATCCCGTAGTCTGCCAGGAGGCGCGTTTGCAGAGTGGTGGAGAAACAGGGGCATGGCCTCCGAAGGCGTCTTAGCAATCCCACTGTGTGGGCCTTACTGGAGGTAACAAGAGGGGTAGTTGGCCCCCAAGGACATCCTTGGGAGCCAACTACTCCTCCTATTACCTCCAGTAAGTCCCAGACAGCAGTATTGTGAAGTTCTCATAGCAGGCAATGCCCCTTTTCCCCACCACTCTGCAAACGCACTTCCTGGCGCGCTCTTGGATGGGGATTAAAGTCCCCTTCGCTGCTAGGGGTCCTTAGGGGCCAACTAGCCTACCTAATACCTCCAGTATGTCCCAGATAGTGGGATTGCTGAAAGGTGGACACAGACCACTCCCCCTTTCTCCACCACTCTGCAAACGTGCCTCCTGGCGCGTTCTGGGTTGGGGGATTAAGTCTCCTTGAATCCTGAGGGTCCCTAGGGGCCAACTAGCCCACCAGGTACCTCCAGTAAGTCCCACACAGCTGGATTGCTGAGAGTGGTCCGAGGCCACGCCCTCTTTTTACACCACTCTGCAAACACGCCTCCTGGTGCACTGCTGTTTGGGGGCTGAAGTCCACTTTAGTCCTGAGATCCTCAGGACACAAGAGGACCTCATCGCCCCACCAGCAGTGCGCCACAGGGTGCGTTTGCAGAGTGGTGTAAAAAGGGGCGTGGCCTCAGACCACCTCTCAGCATTCAAGCTGTGTGGCGCTTACTGGAGGTACCTGGTGGGCTAGTTGGCCCCCAGGGACCCTCAGTATTCAAGGGGACTTAATCCCCAAACTTAGAACGTGCCAAGAGGCGCGTTTGCAGAGTGGTGCAGGGAGGGAGCGGGACTCCGACAAGATGCCGGCTTTTTAAAAAAAAAAAATTGTTAGAAGGGGGCTGTGTGCCCCCCCTTCTTTCAATCTTTTTTGGGCCCTGGGGACCCCATCCCCCAGGGCCTGCCACTTTAAAAAAGGAAAAAAACGGGGAGGGGGCCGCGCGGTCCCCCTCTTGAGGCCAATTTCGGCCCCGGGGACCCCATCCCCCAGGGCATGGCCACATATACATATTTTTTTATTTTTAATGGAGGGGGGCCGCGTGGCCCCCCTCCTGAGGCCTTTATCTGCCCCAGGGACCCCATCCCCCAGGGCATTGCCTCTTTTAAAAAAAAATTTTTTTTAATTTTATTCGGGAGGGAGGCCGCATGTCCCCCCTCCCGAGGCCAATTTCGGCCCCGGGGACCCCATCCCCCAGGGCATGGCCACATATACATATTTTTTAATTTTTAATGGAGGGGGGTCACGTGTCCCCCCTCCTGAGGCCTTTATCTGCCCCGGGGACCCCATCCCCCAGGGCCTGGCCTCTTTGATGGGGACTGTGGGGGGAGCCCCAATGCCCCCACGGTCCCTGCCAGCTCCCCGCCTCCTGCGGGAGCCGACATTGCTTTTGGGCAAGGGAGCTGCTAACATGCAGCTCCCTTGCCCAAAGCAATTCTGCTTTGCTTCGTTGAAGCGAGAGCAGGTTTCCTGCTCTCGCTTCAATGAAGCAAGCAGTGTTTGCTATGGCAGGGCGGGAGCCATGCTCCTGCCCTGCCATAGCAAACGGCAATGTCCCGGGGGTGGGCACCCCAGGACATTGCAGGAGCCGGCCCTGGGGGGTGGCGGTCCCCAGGACCATCTAGGGCTCCAGGAGGGGGGCCACGCAGCCCCCCTCCCAACATATACCCAGCATCCGCAATGGACCCCCGCATTTAAATAATTAGTGCCCCGGGGAGGTGTGGGGGGGGCAGGAGCCACCCCCACACTTCATTTTTTTAATTTAAGCCCCGGGGAGGTGGCGGTCCATGGGGCTTGGGGGGCCCACGAGGCCCCCCGCATATAATGAACAATGCCCCGGGAAGGTGGCGGTCCCCGGGGCAGCGTGGGGGGCAGGAGCCCCCCATGCATTTTTTTACAAGCCCTGGGGAGGTGGCACTCCCAGGGGCTGCGGGGGGCGTGTGCCCCGGCATATATTGACCATAACCCCAGGGAGGTGGCGGTCCCCGGGGCTGCGGGGGCCCCCACGGGCCCCCGCTATATATTTGCTCATTGCCCCTGGGACCTGGCCCACCCAGGGGCTTATAGAAAACGAAGCGCGGGAGCCCGCGCTTCGTTTTATTTTTATTTTCTCAGACGGATTTGCGCACTCAGCGCGAATTCGGACGATTTATTTTTTAAAAAAATGCTTTTTTTGGCCCTGGGGGTCCTTGTGGGACCCCCTGAGCAGGCCTGGGGTCAGGGTGTTTCTACCCTGCCCCCTTTTCTTGTTTTCCAGCTTTTTTGTACTGTTTTCTTGTGACTCGGTCCCCGCTTGATGAATCACCCCAAAACTTTCAGGACAGGAACTGACCTGAGTGAACCATTAGTTTTGAAAATTTCGCGAAGATTCGTCAAATGGCGCCAAAGATATTGGCAAAAGAAAAAACGCTTTTGAATAGAAACAAGGTCCTAACTATAACTACCTACTGGCGACCGCCAGTAGGTAATATATATATATATATATAGAGAGAGAGAGATGTGTGTATAGATATATATTTATATATATATATATATCTCTATTATCTACTGGCGGTCGCCAGTAGATAGTTATAGTTAGGACCTATTTTCCATAGGATATCTGCAACATTCTATTTGAAATAACGTTGGCGCCGGTTGACGAATCTTTGCGAAAGTTTCCAACTTGTTGGGGTGCTCCGGTCCGCTCCTATCCTGAAAGTATCGGGGTGATTCGTCAAGCGGGGGCCGAGAAAAAAGGGGGGTCCCAAAACGCGTTTTCCCCATTCATTTTTCCATAGGAACCTTTAGTCGCAGCTACAACCCGAACTGCTGAACGGAATTACACCAAATTTGGCAAAGAGGTAGCCCTTGGTTCAGTGTCATGCCTTTTGCTTAAATGGTGTAAATCCGTTCAGTAGTTTCTGAGAAAATCACAAATAAAATCACATATATATCTATGGCCGAGTAGGGTCCGCGTACCCTCCCGATCACGAGCTGCATACTAATTGGCTGTCAACACTCCAAATCAGGAAGTGTTGGCAGCCATTTTGTCCCTCAGAAACAAGTGCGCAAAGCGCAAAAGGGGGCAGGGTAGAAACACCCTGACCCCCTAGGTCTGCTCAGGGGTCCTACAAGGACCCCTGGGCAGAAAAGCATTTTTTTTTTAAATCGGCGGGATGCGCTTAGGGTGCGCGGATCCCGGCGAGAAAAAAAAAAAAGAAACAAGTGCGCAAAACGCACAAACGGGGCAGGGTAGAAACACCCTGACCTCTAGGTCTGCTCAGGGGGTCCCGCAAGGACCCCTGGGCAGAAAAAGCATTTTTAAGAAAAAATCGGCGGGATGCGCTTAGGGTGCGCGAATCCTGTCCAAAAATAATCGAAGCGCGGTCTCCCGCGCTCGATGCTATTTTGCCCCTGGGTGGGACAAGTCCCGGGGGCATGCGGGGGTGGGTTTATATTTAATTTTGGGGGCCTCGAGGCCCCCAAGCCCCAGGGACCGCCACCCCCGGGGCTTTAAAAATAATGGTGCGGGAGGGTTCTGGCCCTCCCGCAGCCCCGGGGACCGCCACCCCCGGGGCTTCTTTTATTTTAAAAAAATTACCTGTGTGGGGGGCTCGAGCCCCCCACACGCCCCGGGACTGCCACCTCCCCGGGGCACTAAGATTTCAATATGGGGGTCCATTACGGACTCCCAGAGCCCCGGGGACCACCACCTCCCGGGGCTTTGTCGATGGAGGGAGGGGGCCGCGCGGCCCCCTCCTGGAGCCTGTAATGGCCCTGGGGACCGCCACCCCCAGGGCCGGCTCCTGCAGTGTCCCGGGGTGCCTACCCCCGGGACACTGTAGTTTGTTATGACAGGACTGGAGCCTCGCGGCCCCGTCCTGTCATAGCAAACTGCTTTGGATATTAGCGAGAGCAGGAAACCTGCCTCGCTCCAATATCCAAAGCAAATTGCTTTCCACATGGGGAGCTGCATGTTAGCAGCTCCCCATGTGGAAAGCAATGCCGGCTCCCGCAGGAGGCGGGGAGCCGGCAGGGTCCGTGGGGAGTTGGGGTCCCCCACGGACCCCAAAGGATAGGGCCAGCCCCGGGGATGGGTCCCCGGGCAAGTAGTGGCCCGGGAGGGGGGCCACGCGGCCCCCTCCCCAAAAATAATTTAAAAAAAATAAAGGCCTGCCTTGGGGGATGGGGTCCCTGGGGCAAAAGGAGGCCTGAGGAGGGGGGCCACGCAGCCCCCCTCCTTAAAAATGTATTTAAAAGTGTGGCCATGCCCCAGGGGATGGGGTCCCCGGGGCCGGATTCGGCCACGGGAGGGGGGCCACTCGGCCCCGTTCCCGTTTAATTTAAAAAAAAAAAAAAAAAAAGGGGTAAGGCCCTGGGGGATGGGGTCCCCAGGGCCCAAAAATAGGAAAAAGGAAGGGAAGCCACACAGCCCCCCTTTGGGAAAAAAAAAACGATCGGGCCGCAGGCCCCGCCCCCTTCCTTTACCACTCTGCAAACGCGACCCTGGCGCGTTTGCAGATGGGGAACGAATTCCCCTTAAATATTGGGTGTCCCTGGGGGCCAACTAGCCCACCAGGAACCTCCAGTATGCGCCAGGGGGCTGCGTTGCAGAGAGGTGTACAGAGGCCACGCCCCTTTTTACACCTCTCTGCAACGCAGCTCTGTGGCGATTTTTAGAGGTACATGGTGGGCTACTTGGACTCCAGGGACCCTCAGGATTCAAGGGGACTTAATCCCCCAATTTAAAACGCGCCACGGGGCGCGTTTGCACAGTGGTGAAGGGAGGGGGCGGGCTTCAGGTGACATGTGTGCAAACAGGCCCCGTGGCGTGTTTTAAGATGGGGAATTAAATCCTCTTCAATCCTGAGGGTCCCTGAGGCTAACTAGCCCACCAGGTACCTCCAGTAAGCGCCACGGAGCTGCGTTGCAGAGTGTTGTAAAAGGGGCGTGGCCTCTGAACACCTCTCTGCAATGCAGCTCTCTGGCGCATACTGGAGGTACCTGGTGGGCTAGTTGGCCCCTAGGGACCCTCGGGATTGAGGAGGAATTAATTCTCCAACTTAAAACGCGCCACAGGGCGTGTTTGCAGACATGTATCCTCAGGCCCCACCCCTTTATTCACCATTGTGCAAATATTCCTCTAAAATCAGCCGAACTACGAATTCCGATTTACTCACCTGTTATCAGGAGAGACCTCAGTGCTGCATCTTTGAACCCAGTACTGATCCTGAAAAGTAATTTTAACCGTACTTACCAGTAACTTGAATTTCCTTCCATAGGATATCATTGCCTGCTTTTTGCTGAAAAAAGTTTCTAAGGGTCGATTTTTGAAACTTACAAATATTCCTCTAAAATCAGCAGAACTACGAATTCCGATTTACTCACCTGTTATCAGGAGAGATCTCAGTGCTGCATCTTTGCGCCCAGTACCGATCGTGAAAAGTAAATCTAACCGTACTTACCAGTAACTTGAATTTCCTTCCATAGGCTAACATTGACTGGTTTCACTTGGAAATTCTTCTAAGTGTGGAGTTTTGGAACTTTATAATATTCCTCTAAAATCAGCCGAACTACGAATTCCGATTTACTCACCTGTTATCAGGAGAGAACCCAGTGCTGCATCTTTTAGCCCAGCACTGACCCTGAAAAGTAATTCTAACCGTACTTACCAGTAACTTGTATTTCCTTCCATAGGCTAACATTGACTGGTTTCACTTGGAAATTCTTCTAAGTGTGGAGTTTTGGAACTTTATAATATTTCTCTAAAATCAGCCGAACTATGAATTCCGATTTACTCACCTGTTATCAGGAGAGAACCCAGTGCTGCATCTTTTAGCCCAGCACTGACCCTGAAAAGTAATTCTAACCGCACTTACCAGTAACTTGAATTTCCTTCCATAGGAATCCATTGTCTGGTTTTCAGCAGAAAAGTTTGTGTCGATTTTCACAAACTACAAATATTCCTTAAAAATCGCTCTGTGTGACTTAAACGCATTCTTTCAACTGTTTACAGGAGATGCACCAGTGCTGGATCCAGGATCCACCACTGAGTAAGAAAAAGTAACGATAACACTACTTACCTGCTAAGTGAATTTCCTCCCTTAGGATAACATTGGTGATTCTATGTGAAAAAGTTTCTAAGTGTCAACTTTTAAAATACAATAATATTCCTTAAAAATCACTACTGTAACCAAAACGCTTTTACTCAACTGTTTACAGGAGATGTCCCAGGACTGAATCTAGGATCCAATCCTGTGGTTAGAAAAGTAATCCATAAAGTAACTAATTGCATTTAACTAGAAATTCACATTGAGCTCAATGTTGCATTGTTTTTGAAATTGTGTTGCCCATTGCAACAACTGTAACTACTGTACTTAAAAGTCTATTGCCTATTTGCAAAGTATTTAAACTAAAGTAATTCATTCTGAGAAAGTATATTTTGTAATGTGATGTATAATGTAATTACAATGTAATTTAAAAAATAAAATATCTAAAAATAAATAGTTTAAAAAAATGTTGTAAATCAGTATCAGAAACACACAGTCACTGGATGATGTCATCAGTGATGTCATTTGAGATGTCATCAGTGATGTCATCAGTGATGTCACTGACCATGTCATGAGTGATGTAATATGTGACGCCATCAGCAGTGTACGGGGGCGCGAGTTATAGTTACCTGAACTAACTATAACGGGGAATTTCACGGGTTTTGTACGAGTGCAATGTTCAACTAACTATAACTGTCCCTAAACCTATGGTTTTTTCAGTGAATATATATATATATATCTCTATATATATATATATATATTCACTGAAAAAACCATAGGTTTTAGGGACAGTTATAGTTATTAGTTGGACATTTCACTCGTACAAAACCATAGAAATTCCCCCGTTATAGTTAGTTCAGCTAACTATAACTCGCGCCCCGCAATGCACTGCTGATGACGTCACATATTACATCACTCATGACATGGTCAGTGACATCACTGATGACATCACTGATGACATCACTGATGACATCATCCAGTGACTGTGTGTTTCTGTAAAGTTTAAATATGTTTAATATATATAGGGAAAGGCGTATTGAAGAATGAGTGGGTGTATAAGTGTCTGAATGGATGATTTAGTACGTGCGTGACTGACTCTACAAGTGAGTGATTAAACGTATCTTACTGAATGCATGGGTTAGTGACTAAACTGTGTGAATGTCTGTATCCGTCTGTTTGTTGGTGTGTAAGTGGATGCATGGATTTGCGAATATCTACATGAGTGTCTATATGGGTTATTGATTGGTTCTCTGAGTATCTGTATGGCTGCCTGAGTGTTTGTGTGGGTGGGGTGTGTGTGACTCTGTACATAGATGTGTGAGTGGGTGATTCACTGGGTGCATGATTTCAAGAGTGCATCTGTGATGGACTGCTTAGGGTGGGTGAGTGTGTGTATGGGTGTGTTAGTGAGTGAATGTATATCTCAGTGGTACATGTGCGAGTAACTACATATGTAAAAGGCAGTATATATGTGTGTTAGAGTATTTAAATGGCTATAAGTGAGAGTGTGTGATTGTGAGAGTGGCTGTATGGATGCGTGTGTGCTTGTAACAGTTATTGTGTAAGAGCGTAAGAAAGTGCTAGTATTTGTATGAGTAAGTGAGCTGGTGTGTGTATAACTGTATAGGTGAGTAAATGGGTGTGTGATTAATTTTTTGCATGACTGACTAGGTGTGTGAGTACCTATATGGATGAGTGGTGGTGTGTGAGTGTTTATATAGGTGTATGAGCGCATATGATAGTCCTGTACTGAGTGACTGTAAGTATAAGTGGCTGTACGGGTGAGTGAGTAGATGTGTGTGTGTAGACCTAAGAATCAGTGAGTGGGTATGTAGTTATTGGTATTGGAGTGTGTATGGTTTTGAGAATGGCAGTCTGTAATTTAGAGTGGGTGTATCAAAAGTTATATTAGGGTGTGAGAAGATGCATGAAATTATCACATGGATGATGTCATCAGTGATGTCATTTGAGATGTCATCAGTGATGTCATCAGTGATGTCACTGACCATGTCATGAGTGATGTAATATGTGACGTCATCAGCAGAGCATTATGGGGCGCGAGTTATAGTTAGCTGAACTAACTATAACGGGGGAATTTCTATGGTTTTGTACGAGTGAAATGTCCAACTAACTATAACTGTCCCTAAAACCTATGGTTTTTTCAGTGAATTTCAAAGGTTTTTTAAATGCTAATTTCTAACTATAACGTGTCTGAAACCTATGGTTTTTTCAGTGAATTTCAAAGGTTTTTTAAATGCTAATTTCTAACTATAACGTGCCTGAAACCTATGATTTTTAAGTGAATTTCAAAGGTTTTTTAAATGCTAGTGTCTAACTATGCCTACAGAGGTAGGACATGTGAAGAAAGAAGAAAAACGCACAGAAAGAAGCAAAAGAAATGCAGAAAGAAGCAACAGAAGTCCACAAAGACGAAGAAAAGTGCAGGAAGAAGCAAAAGATGTGCAGAAAGAACCAACAGAGGAGCAGAAAGAGGCCTTGTTGCAAAATCATCCTGTGCCCACAACTTTTTCAGACGGGTACTGGTGGTAACTGACTCTGACTAACCAGAGCCAGTGCTATGCTAAAAGACACTTAGAATACAGTGAAAACACCTACATACACTAGGGAACACTATGCGTTGGGGTACCCCTGTGATTAGCATGACCTCCTCTGTAAGTCCCTAGTACATAATAGGGCAGGGGGATTAAAACTACCTCTTAAAACGCGCTACAGGGCGCGCTTGCACAGTGGTGAAGGGAGGGGGGCCTGAGGTGACATGTGTAAACGCGCCCGTGGCGCGTTTTAAGTTGCTGGATTAAGTCCCCTTGAATCCTGAGGGTCCCTGGGGCCCAACTAGCCCCCCAGGTACCTACAGTTAGGACCACAGAGCTGAGTTGCAGAGAGGTGTTCCGAGGCCACGCACCTTTTTTCACCTCTCTGCAACGCAACTCTGTTGTGCTTACTGAAGGTACCTGGTGGGCTAGTTGGCCCCAGGGTCCCTCAGGATTCAAGGGGAATTAATTCCCAACTTAAAATGCACCACAGGGCGTGTTTGCGCACATGTCACCTGAGGCCCCGCCCCTCCCTTCACCACTGTGCAAACGCGCCCCGTGGCGCGTTTTAAGTTGGGGGATTAGGTCACCTTGAATCCTGAGGGTCCCTGGGGCCCAACTAGCCCACCAGGTACTTCCAGTAAGCACCACAGGCCTGCGTTGCAACGCCTGTAACAAATTGTGCAGTTGTGTTTAGGTAGTGAAGGGGGTCGTGCTGGGGGTAGTGTTTTAGGGTTTAGGTAGTGCAGTGGTGTTTGTGTAGTGTAGGGGGTCATGCTGGGGGTAGATTTAGGGTTTAGGTAGTGCAGTGGTGTTTGGGTAGTGTAGGGGGTCATGCTGGGGGTAGTTTTAGGTTTAGGGTAGTGCAGTGGTGTTTGGGTAGTGTAGGGGGTACGTGCTGGGGGTAGTGTTTTAGGGTTTAGGGTAGTGCAATGGTGTTTGGGTAGTGTAGGGGTACTGCTGGGGGTAGTGTTTTAGGGTTTAGGTAGTGCAGTGGTGTTTGGGTAGTGTAGGGGTACTGCTGGGGGTAGTGTTTTAGGGTTTAGGGTAGTGCAGTGGTGTTTGGGTAGTGTAGGGGTTCGTGCTGGGGTAGTTTTTAGGGTTTAGGGTAGTGCAGTGGTGTTTGTGTAGTGTAGGGGGTAGTGTTTTAGGGTTTAGGGTAGTGCAGTGGTGTTTGTGTAGTGTAGGGGTCGTGCTGGGGGTAGTGTTTTAGGGTTTAGGGTAGTGCAGTGGTGTTTGTGTAGTGTAGGAGGTCGTGTTTTAGGGTTATGGGTAGTGCAGTGGTCTTTGGGTAGTGTAGGGAGTCGTGTGGGGTAGTGTTTTAGGGTTTAGGGTAGTGCAGTGGTCTTTGGGTAGTGTAGGGGGTCGTGCGGGCGGTAGTGTTTTAGGGTTTAGGGTAGTGCATTGGTGTTTGAGTAGTGTAGGGGTCATGCGGGGGTAGTGTTTTATGGTTTAGGGCAGTGCAGTGGTGTTTGGGTAGTGTAGGGGGTCGTGCTGGGGGAGTGTTTTAGGGTTTAGGGCAGTGCAGTGGTGTTCGGGTAGTGTAGGGGTTCGTGCTGGGGGAGTGTTTTAGGGTTTAGGGCAGTGCAGTGGTGTTCGGGTAGTGTAGGGGGTCGTGCTGGGGGAGTGTTTGAGGGTTTAGGGCAGTGCAGTCGTGTTCGGGTAGTGTAGGGGGTCATGCTGGGGGTAGTGTTTGAGGGTTTAAGGCAGTGCAGTGGTGTTCGGGTAGTGTAGGGGGTCGTGCTGGGGGAGTATTTTAGGGTTTAGGGTAGTGCAGTGGTGTTCGGGTAGTGTAGGGGGTCGTGCTGGGGGTAGTGTTTTAGGGTTTAGAGCAGTGCAGTGGTGTTCGGGCAGTGTAGGGGGTCGTGCTGGGGGTGGTGTTTTAGGGTTTAGGGCAGTGCAGTGGTGTTCGGGCAGTGTAGGGGGTCGTGCAGGGGGTGGTGTTTCAGGGTTTAGGGCAGTGGTGTTCGGGCAGTGTAGGGGGTCGTGCTGGGGGTGGTGTTTCAGGGTTTGGGGCAGTGCAGTGGTGTTCGGGCAGTAAAGGGGGTCGTGCTGGGGGTGGTATTTCAGGGTTTTGGGCAGTGCAGTGGTGTTCGGGCAGTGTAGGGGGTCGTGCGGGGTGGTGTTTCAGGGTTTAGGGCAGTGCAGTGGTGTTCGGGCAGTGTAGGGGGTCGTGCAGGGTTGTGGTGTTTCAGGGTTTAGGGCAGTCCCGTGGGGTTCGGGCAGTGTAGGGGGTCATGCTGGGGGTGGTGTTTCAGGGTTTAGGGCAGTGCAGTGGTGTTCGGGCAGTGTAGGGGTCGTGCCGGGGGTGGCGTTTCAGGGTTTAGGGCAGTGCAGTGGTGTTCGGGCAGTGTAGGGGGTGGTGCAGGGGGTGGTGTTTCAGGGTTTAGGGCAGTGCAGTGGTGTTCGGGCAGTGTAGGGGGTGGTGTTTTCAGGGTTTAGGGCAGTGCAGTGGTGTTCGGGCAGTGTAGGGGGTCGTGCAGGGGCTGGTGTTTCAGGGTTTAGGGCAGTGCAGTGGTGTTCGGGCAGTGTAGGGGGTCGTGCTGGGGCTGGTGTTTCAGGGTTTAGGGCAGTGCAGTGGTGTTCGGGCAGTGTAGGGGGTAGTGCTGGGGCTGGTGTTTCAGGGTTTAGGGCAGTGCAGTGGTGTTCCGGCAGTGTAGGGGGTCGTGCTGGGGCTGGTGTTTCAGGGTTTAGGGCAGTGCAGTGGTGTTCGAGCAGTGTAGGGGGTCGTGCTGGGGCTGGTGTTTCAGGGTTTAGGGCAGTGCAGTGGTGTTCGGGCAGTGTAGGGGGTCATGCAGGGGCTGGTGTTTCAGGGTTTAGGGCAGTGCAGTGGTGTTCGGGCAGTGTAGGGGGTCTTGCTGGGGCTGGGGTTTCAGAGTCTAGGGCAGTGCAGTGGTGTTCGGGCAGTGTAGGGGGTCTTGCTGGGGGTGGTGTTTTTGGATTTAGGGCAGTGCAGTGGTGTTCGGGCAGTGTAGGGGGTCATGCTGGGGGTGATGTTTCAGGGTTTAGGGCAGTGCAGTGGTGTTCGGGCAGTGTAGGGGGTCGTGCTGGGGCTAGTGTTTCAGGGTTTAGGGCAGAGCAATGGTATTCAGGCAGTGTAGGGGTTGTGCTGGAGGTGGTGTTTTAGGGTTTAGGGCAGTGCAGTGGTGTTCGGGCAGTGTAGGGGTCTTGCTGGGGGTGGTGTTTCAGGGTTTAGGCAGTGCAGTGGTGTTCGGGCAGTGTAGGGGGTCATGCTGGGGGTGGTGTTTCAGGGTTTAGGGCAGTGCAATGGTGTTCAGGCAGTGTAGGGGGTCGTGCTGGAGGTGGTGTTTCAGGGTTTAGGGCAGTGCAGTGGTGTTCGGGCAGTGTAGGGGGTCATGCTGGGGGTGGTGTTTCAGGGTTTAGGGCAGTGCAGTGGTGTTCGGGCAGTGTAGGGGGTCGTGCTGGGGGTGGTGTTTCAGGGTTTAGGGCAGTGCAGTGGTGTTCCGGCAGTGTAGGGGGTCGTGCAGGCGGTGGTGTTTCAGGGTTTAGGGCAGTGCAGTGTTGTTCGGGCAGTGTAGGGGTCATGCTGGGGGTGGTGTTTCAGGGTTTAGGGCAGTGCAGTGGTGTTCGGGCAGTGTAGGGTGTCGTGCTGGGGGTGGTGTTTCAGGGTTTAGGGCAGTGCAGTGGTGTTCGGGCAGTGTAGGGGGTCGTGCAGGGGGTGGTGTTTCAGGGATTAGGGCAGTGCAGTGGTGTTTGGGCAGTGTAGGGGGTCGTGCAGGGGGTGGTGTTTCAGGATTTAGGACAGTGCAGTGGTGTTCGGCCAGTGTAGGTGGTCTTGCTGGGGGTGGAGTTTCAGGGTTTAGTGCAGTGGTGTCGGGCAGTGTAGGGGGTCTGGCTGGGGGTGGTGTTTCAGGGTTTAGGGCAGTGCAGTGGTGTTCGGGCAGTGTAGGGGGTCTTGCTGGGGCTGGTGTTTCAGGGTTTAGGGCAGTGCAGTGGTGTTCGGGCAGTGTAGGGGGTCTTGCTGGGGCTGGTGTTTCAGGGTTTAGGGTAGTGCAGTGGTGTTCGGGCAGTGTAGGGGGTCATGTTGGGGCTGGTGTTTGAGGGTTTAGGGCAGTGCAGTGGTGTTCGGGCAGTGTAGGGGTCGTGCTGGGGCTGGTGTTTCAGGGTTTAGGGCAGTGCAGTGGTTTTCGGGCAGTGTAGGCGGTCGTGCTGGGGCTGGTGTTTCAGGGTTTAGGGCAGTGCAGTTGTGTTCGGGCAGTGTACGGGGTTGTGCTGGGGCTGGTGTTTCAGGGTTTAGGGCAGTGCAGTGGTGTTCGGGCAGTGTAGGGGGTCGTGCTGGGGGTGGTGTTTCAGGGTTTAGGGCAGTGCAGTGGTGTTCGGGCAGTGTAGGGGGTCGTGCTGGGGCTGGTGTTTCAGGGTTTAGGGCAGTGCAGTGGTGTTCGGGCAGTGTAGGGGGTCGTGCTGGGGCTGGTGTTTCAGGGTTTTGGGCAGAGCAGTGGTGTTCGGGCAGTGTAGGGGGTCATGCTGGGGGTGGTGTTTCAGGGTTTAGAGCAGTGCAGTGGTGTTCGGGCAGTGTAGGGGTCTTGCTGGGGGTGGTGTTTCAGGGTTTAGGGCAGTGGTATTCGGGCAGTGTAGGGGGTCTTGCTGGGGGTGATGTTTCAGGGTTTAGGGCAGTGCAGTGATGTTCGGGCAGTGTAGGGGTTCTTGCTGGGGGTAGTGTTTCAGGGTGTAGGGCAGTGCAGTGGTGTTCGTGCAGTGTAGGGGGTCGTGCTGGGGGTGGTATTTCAGGGTTTAGGGCAGTGCAGTAGTGTTTGGGCAGTGTAGGGGGTCGTGCAGGGGGTGGTGTTTCAGGGTTTAGGGCAGTGCAGTGGTGTTCGGGCAGTGTATGGGGTCATGCTGGGGGTGGTGTTTCAGGGTTTAGGGCATGGAAGTGGTGTTCGGGCAGTGTAGGGGGTCGTGCAGGGGTGGTGTTTCAGGGTTTAGGGCAGTGCAGTGGTGTTTGGGCAGTGTAGGGGTCGTGCTGGGGCTGGTGTTTCAGGGTTTAGGGCAGTGGTGTTCGGGCAGTGTAGGGGGTCTTGCTGGGGGTGGTGTTTCAGGGTTTAGGGCAGTGGTGTTCGGGCAGTGTAGGGGGTCTTGCTGGGGGTGATGTTTCAGGGTTTAGGGCAGTGCAATGGTGTTCGGGCAGTGTAGGGGTCTTGCTGGGGGTAGTGTTTCAGGGTTTAGGGCAGTGCAGTGGTATTCGTGCAGTGTAGGGGTCGTGCTGGGGATGGTGTTTCAGGGTTTAGGGCAGTGCAGTAGTGTTCGGGCAGTGTAGGGGTCGTGTAGGGGTGGTGTTTCAGGGTGTAGGGCAGTGCAGTGGTGTTCGGGCAGTGTAGGGGTCATGCTGGGGGTGGTGTTTCAGGGTTTAGGGCAGTGCAGTGGTGTTCGGGCAGTGTAGGGGGTTGTGCTGGGGCTGGTGTTTCATGGTTTAGGGCAGTGCAGTGGTGTTCGGGCAGTGTAGGGGTCGTGCTGGGGCTGGTGTTTCAGGGTTTAGGGCAGTGCAGTGGTGTTCGGGCAGTGTAGGCGGTCGTGCTGGGGCTGGTGTTTCAGGGTTTAGGGCAGTGCAGTGGTGTTTCGGGCAGTGTAGGGGTCGTGCTGGGGCTGGTGTTTCAGGGTTTAGGGCAGTGCAGTGGTGCTCGGGCAGTGTAGGGGTCGTGCTGGGGCTGGTGTTTCAGGGTTTAGGGTAGTGCAGTGGTGTTCGGGCAGTGTAGGGGTCGTGCTGGGGGTGGTATTTCAGGGTTTAGGGCAGTGCAGTGGTGTTCGGGCAGTATAGGGGGTCGTGCTGGGGGTGGTGTTTCAGGGTTTAGGGCAGTGGTGTTCGGGCAGTGTAGGGGGTCTTGCTGGGGGTGATGTTTCAGCGTTTAGGGAGTGCAGTGGTGTTCGGGCAGTGTAGGGGGTCTTGCTGGGGGTAGTGTTTCAGGGTTTAGGGCATTGCAGTGGTGTTCGGGCAGTGTACGGGGTCGTGCTGGGGGTGGTGTTTCAGCGTTTAGGGCAGTGCAGTGGTGTTCGGGCAGTGTAGGGGGTCGTGAAGGGGGTGGTGTTTCAGGGTTTAGGGCAGTGCAGTGGTGTTCGGGCAGTGTAGGGGGTCATGCTAGGGGTGGTGTTTCAGGGTTTAGGGCAGTGCAGTGGTGTTCGGGCAGTGTAGGGGGTCGTGCAGGGGTTGGTGTTTCAGGGTTTAATGCAGTGCAGCGGTGTTCGGGCAGGGTAGGGGGTCGTGCTGGGGGTGGTGTTTCAGGGTTTAGGGCAGTGCAGTGGTGTTCGGGCAGTGTAGGGGTCTTGCTGGGGGTGGTGTTTCAGGGTTTAGGGCAGTGGTGTTCGGGCAGTGTAGGGGGTCTTGCTGGGGGTGATGTTTCAGGGTTTAGGGCAGTGCAGTGGTGTTCGGGCAGTGTAGGGGGTCTTGCTGGGGTAGTGTTTCAGGTTTAGGGCAGTGCAGTGGTGTTCTGGGCAGTGTAGGGGGTCGTGCTGGGGGTGGTGTTTCAGAGTTTAGGGCAGTGCAGTGGTGTTCGGACAGTGTAGGGGGTCGTGAAGGGGTGGTGTTTCAGGGTTTAGGGCAATGCAGTGGTGTTTGTGTAGTGTAGGGGTCATGTTTTAGGGTAGTGTAGGGTCGTGCTGGGGTAGTGTTTTAGGATTTAGGTTAGTGCAGTGGTGTTTGGGTAGTGTAGGGGTCGTGCTGGGGTAGTTTTAGGGTTTAGGGTAGTGCAGTGGTGTTTGTGTAGTGTAGGGGTCATGCTGGGGTAGTGTTTTAGGGTTTAGGGTAGTGCAGTGGTGCTTGTGTAGTGTAGGGGTCGTGCTGGGGTAGTGTTTTAGGGTTTAGGGTAGTGCATTGGTGTTTGTGTAGTGTAAGGGGTCATGTTTTGGGGTATTGCAGTGGTGTTTGGGTAGTGTAGGGGTCGTGCTGGGGGTAGTGTTTTAGGGTTTAGGGTAGTGCAGTGGTGTTTGTGTAGTGTAGGGGTCATGCTGGGGGTAGTGTTTTAGGGTTTAGGATAGTGCAGTCGTGCTTGTGTAGTGTAGGGGGTCGTGCTGGGGTAGTGTTTTAGGGTTTAGGGTAGTGCAGTGGTGTTTTTGTAGTGTAGGGGGTCATGTTTTAAGATGCAACGCTCCAATACCTGACCAGTCTGCACTACATAAAACTGCAAAAACTAAAAATAAAAAGTGTTTTGCACACTTTTGTCATTGGGCTATATGTGGGCTACATCTGGGTAATATTTGTGCTACATTTGGGCTCTTCTTCTCTGGTGGCCATCTTGGAAGACTTCTTTGCTATGAAGTTTCCTAATTTCCTCATTTACTGCAGTCTCCTCAGTAGGAAATGCTTTCAGTTTTTTACTTTGATTCCATCAAGAAGGCATTCAGATGTGTCTCACATTTCCCATAAATTCAGAATGTTAGCACTCTAGTTGCTCATTAGATCACTGTAGTAAAGCTACTGCTCACCAGGGAGTTAACTGGAAGTCTGCTGCTGCTATTGAAAGTGATTGTTTCAGTCTGCATGTCATAATTTTCTAATGAAATAGAAGAGGATTTGAGATCTCACTTAAAACATGCCCTAATTTTTCTTTCTGCAGCACTAACCATAATTTCTATTTCAAAAAGAACCCCTCATTTTGTTCCTTTTTAAATTAAATGTTTTAAGTGTTACCGGTTTATTCCAATCAAGATGGCTTCAGGTGTGCCATACTTTTGTCATATGTAAGGCTGTTAGCGCTCTAGTTGTTCTTTAGAACACTCTGGGAAGCTGCAGTAGAACACAAAGGCATCAACTGGCAGGCTGCTCCTGTTGAAATATAACAGGAAGATATTTGAGATCACACTTGAAACATGTCCTAATTTTTCTTTCTACAGCACTAACCATAATTTCTATGACAAAATGAACCCCATCATTTTGTTCCTTTTTAAATTAAATGTTTTAAGTGTTACCAGTTTATTCCAATCAAGATGGCTTCAGGTGTGCCATACTTTTGTCATAAGTAAGGCTGTTAGCACTCTAGTTGTTCTTTAGAACACTCTGGGAAGCTGCAGTAGAACACAAAGGAATCAACTGGCAGGCTGCTCCTGTTGAAATATAACAGGAAGATATTTGAGATCACACTTGAAACATGTCCTAATTTTTCTTTCTACAGCACTAACCATAATTTCTATGACAAAATGAACCCCATCATTTTGTTCCTTTTTAAATTAAATGTTTTAAGTGTTACCAGTTTATTCCAATCAAGATGGCTTCAGGTGTGCCATACTTTTGTCATAAGTAAGGCTGTTAGCACTCTAGTTGTTCTTTAGAACACTCTGGGAAGCTGCAGTAGAACACAAAGGAATCAACTGACAGTCTCTGCCCTTGTTGGATGTACATGTTTTACTGAGAATGCCAGACTTCATTCTCACATGACTGAGAAAGATAATGTGAATTTACAGAAAATATGCTCTCATTTTAGCTTCTGGAGCACCTTCCAAAACTCTATGGGACAAGCATGTGAAAATAGTTTTCTCTCAAACATGATTCATGATATCCCAGCAGAAGGTTTTTCACAGGGTAAAATCACCTTAGAACACACCACAATTCCTGAAATTAGTATGGTACCATCAACAAATGAATTCTAATGTAACTAAAGTCTGTTATCACCCTTTATAGTTCTCCTTTGGTAACCCTCAAAATCTTTGATTCACTAAAATGCATTTCAATGGGGTACTATCATGTATATTGGTCCCAAGATGGCTGCCAGCAATTCCAGGATGAAGTGCTGACAGCCAATCAGATCTCACAATGACATGTGTGGTTAGGCTCCGCCCAGATATATATGTGATTTTACTTTTGATTTTCTCAGGAACTACTGAACGGATTTACACCATCTAACCAAAAGGCACGACTCTGAACCAAGGGCTACTCTTTGCCAAATTTGGTGTAATTCCGTTCAGCAGTTCGGGCTGTAGCTGCGATTAAAGGTTCCTATGGAAAATTGCATGGGGAAACACGTTTTGGGACCCCCTTTTTCTCGGCCCCCGCTTGCCGAATCACCCCGAAACTTTCAGGATAGGAGCAGACCGGAGCGCCCCACGAGTTTTGAAAATTTCGCGAAGATTCGTCAACCGGCGCCAAAGTTATTGGAAATAGAATGTTGTGAATTTCCTATGGAAAATAGGTCCTAACTATAACTATCTACTGGCGACCGCCAGTAGATAATATATATGTATGTATATATATGTGTATATATATATGGAGATGTTATCGTTAGTGAAAATTTCAGTTAAACAAAACCACTGAAATTCACCACTTATAGTTATCTCAAGTAACTATAACTCACACTCTCTCCATTCACAGTGTTTTCCTCAATTATGTTATTTCAGATGTTCCAGTGATGTTATCAATGATCTCTTTAGTGATGCAATATGTGAGGTAATTAGCTGTGTATGCCAAGGGTGCTGCCAGGCCCTGTGCCCAACGGCATGTTATGCATGGTCTTTGTCCATGTGCCTTGTGGGGTAGGGCACTCACAGGACAGTGGGTGCTGGGCCTGGCCTTAAGCCAAGATCTTCACCCAATCATCGCTGGTGCCCAACCCCTGTTGTGCATGGCCTTTGGCCGTGTGTGGCGTGAGCTTGGGCTCAAGGCTTTGCCTGTGCTTAGGCCCTGTGCCCAACCCCCACCCCTTCAGCCGTGCACAGCATGCAGTTGAGTGCAGGACCTGTCCCCAACCCCTCACTGGCAAACAGCCCCCGCTGCACACAGCTTTTGTGCATGCGCGGCTTGAGGTTGGGCACAGCAACTGGCATGCGACCAGGCCTTGTGCCCAACCTCCAGAGGCTGACTATGTGATCTTACAAAATAAAGAGTGTTCTTTTTGGGAAAAGCAGACTTACTGACTTTGTCAAAGTTCAGAACACCAAAGTATAAAAAGTGGGCCTATTGGCTTTAGCAAGGGGGCAGCATATCAACATATACATAGCATGCCTATTGGTTTGTCAAACAAATCAGCAATAATTATAAAAGTATGTATATTTAATTAATTTGCGCATTGCAATGTATAATAAAGTAATTGTCATAAAAATCTTAATAAAGTTTGCTAAAAAAAAATCAACTCCATGTCTTTGAGTCTTTCTTTTAAAATATTGCAGCCCACAAAATGCACCCATAAAAACAACCACAAAATGGCCCTGCACCTCAGCTGAAGAGCATAGAGCTACAGCTCGGAGTGCTTTAGAACAGTATGGTAAGCTCTCCCCGGGTCATGGATTTAATGACCCAGGAGACTTATCGTTTTTTTAAAGTTGCAAGGGGCCTTGAGGTGCCCAAAGCCTGATAAAGGCTGAGGGAGGGGGCCGGTGCCCCTCCCCTTTTAATAAAATGTCGCACTGGGGGTTGAGATCCCCCAGGCAAGAAATATGTTTGGTGAGGGGTCTGCAGGCCCCCTTCCCAAAACATTTTAACATTGAAGACCCCCGGGCCCTGGCCCACTGGGTGTGTATGTTTTTTTAATGATCTATTTTTAACATTTTTACCCCAGATCCACCACAAATTTGTGCCACATTTGTTTTTAAATCATCCCTCTGGGACCCCCCCCCCCCCAGGCCTCGGGTGCAGGGTATCCCTACCCTGCCCTCTTATATATTTTTTTTACCTTTTTTTAAGGACTGGGGACTGAGTCCCCAAGTCCTAAAATGGCTCCCTGCACATCTTTGTTGATGTGCTGGCAGCCAATCAGATCTTTACTTAAGATCTGACTGCTCCACAGATCCTCCATGGCATGAAATATCTGTGACTGCACAGAAGTAATCTACTAATGCTAGATGTAATGGTCTTCTTTACAGATTATAGCATGGGAACATCTTTATTATACAAACATGTCCTCTGATATGGTATCTGGTCTCATTATTGTAAAAGTTAATTTAAATAAGATGGCAACACATAATTCAAGCAATATACACTTAAAAGTTAAAACAAAATGTTATGATGGTGACAACTATCTTGGCAAAATATCTCCAAATTATATGAAAGCTAGATAACAATGTACATTAGTTAAATTGCATATTGATGAGGAAAATTGGTGTGTGCTTCTGTCTAATAAATGTATTTTTAAAACATTTAAATCTCTCTATTCGGTGGTGAGATGAAGGCACTCAGTAAGGAAACTTTGATGACACTCATATTCAGGCAAGGCAAATGCCATCTATATTGTTAAAATTATAGACCAATATCAATACTCAACATATTGACAAATTTTTAGGAAGTAGATTAGAATGTTTAGTCTCTTATCTCGTGTAACGCAACCAATCTGGTTTTCTTAATGGTAGAATGACGCCTGACAATGTCAGACGTTTTCTTATACTATCCACATCTGTTGTCTCACTTGATGCTGGAAAGGATTGTGACAGAATAAATTGTCAACTTCTTTCAGGTCTTTTTGTCCTGGTTCCTTTTGGGTGCTAATTTGTTTTACATTATTTGATTGTCCATTACCCCTTATGTTTTATAATGAAGAATAATCATCTACTGAGGGTGTTATATGTAGTAAACAAAAAAAAATATTTTCAGGTTAAGCTAACAATCTGCAATTAAGTAAGTCAAAACCTAAATGCTCCATCCTCCCTTTCTTAGTGAAATACATTTATATTCCAGTGCCAGATTATCAACTTAATTTAGGTTGAAGTTTTAGCATTATTTATGAAAGAGTTATATATTTGAAGGTCCTAATTTCCAATGGAGCCCACTAAAGATTAACTACTTGAGAAAGTGATTTGCTAAAGCTGATAGAAATAAAAATAATATTATTCGTTCTACAATTTAGGATAAATCAAAATATTTAATTCTCATTGGTCTCTTTAATGATGATTTATTTATAGAGTGCACTCTTAACCCACAAAATTGTTTTCTGATTACTGTGACCTATTATGTCATTTACCTGTGCTAAAGGTATAACACCAGTGAAATTAGGAAACATTTTTAATCCACTTTACATTATTTAGAATATTCACCATTAGCATATAGTAATCATTTATGGTCATTTGTTTTTATTTTTACCAATGAAATAGTTGTAGCTCAACTTTCATGATTTTCTCGTCCTTATTACTATCTATTTTTTCTACTAATATACTTTGGGGCCGATTCCGATCTCGGCCGGTAGGGCTCCGAATCGGATTCGGCTTAACCGGATCCGATTCGGAGCCCTATTTCCCGACCGATTCGTACGCGCGTCCGGACGAGCGAGTACGATGCGAAATCGCCGACCGACTCGCTCGGGCGCCCCAACCGCTCCGACCGACTCGCTCCCGGGTCGAACCGCACCGACCGACTCGCTCGGACACGACTCGCACCTCGCAATGGAGACGTTCCCCGGCCGGGTAAGTACGATGCGCACCGCGAGCAGTCCCACCAACACGCGCCGTCCGGCTCGAAAGAGCAGTCGGAGCCGCACTTTGGGGGTCCGTGTCGGACCCCCCTGTACGCGTAGCCGCGCGAGTCGGCGCGAGTCGCTTCGCCGCGTACCCGCTGTAGGGGGCGCCCTTGTTCGCCTCGCACCCATTGAGGCAATGGGAGCCCGCGTACGCGCTAGGACGACCGGCTCCCATTGACTTCACTGGGAGTCCGACCGACTCGAGCACGATTGCATACGGACGCATCGTACTCGCTCGGTCGGGCTGCACGGGTCCGAGTTCGGTCGGAAATCTCTCCGGTTCCGGCTCGGTCGGAGAGATTTCCGGCCCGAATCGGAATCGGCCCCTTAGTCTCTATTAGCATTACTATTTGCCTTAAAGTTACTTACCTATTCATAGTAATTTTACAATTTTACTACATTTTATAGATAGTAATTCACATTTTATTAGTAATCGTATCTATTGCTTAAGATTCCAGATTTTGATGCTGAAGTTTACTTTTTATGCTGAATGCCTGCTGTGATATACACTATTAATTATATATTCATTGTATTTAACATTTGCTATTCCTTTCATTGTTTCTTTATTTCTGTGTCATTTTAGTTTAGTGAAATTCTAATACAAATTAGTCAATTAAGAAAAGATAATGTGCAAAATAACAGTTTGAAGAAGTTGGCTGCATTCAGGACACCAATCCAGTCCATGTCACTTTCTATGTACAGGGTATTTGAGGGAGAAATGTATGTCCCTGCTTTCAGCTAGTTTAACTCTGTGCCCTATTGGTCATTGGTGTGGAAAATCAAGTGTTTTATAAGCTGATCATCAAACGATCTGCACCATACATCTTAAAAATGAGAAACCCCAGGGAGTAGCAGAGGTTGGAGGGGGCATTGGAGAGGGATATAGGTATCTGTCAAAGGTTTGAAAATCAAAGGATTTGCCCTGATTTGAAAGAAGTAGTGTACAATAAGTCCCAGTTGTGGGAAGGCTGTATGGCAAGGCAAATTGGTCTGCCATCCACAGAGGTGTAATTGGAGAGAGGTGTCCTGACTGTCCTAGAACCTCATTGGGGTGGAATATTGGGAAAGCATATCGACAAGGTAGTGTAGAACAGCTAATACTCAAATGTGGGGCAACTGGCTGAAGATTCACGTGGACAGGAAATGGGGTAATTTGTCAGTTCTTGTGAGCCATATATTCTGTATGTGGCTTGTTGCAGGGTAGAGGGAAATAATCTGGTGGAAAGGTCTGGAATTATAGACGGGCCTCATGGGAAGGGGGAGTATTGGCTGGTCTTGGCAGTCTGAATGGTTGAGGTGGTGTGTGTTAAAATGAGCTTTGAAGACTAAGCGAGAGGGGACCTGGCCAGGGAGATATAGCATTAACAGGCTTATCTAGCCCCAGAGAGGAAGGTAGGGGTTCAAGAGAGCCAAAAGGCAGAAAGGGAGAATAGAGAGAATAGGCATGGCCAGGAAGATGGGCAGAGTACGTCGTGGGTTGGAAGCAGTCACTAGGGAGTAGGACTGGTCTCAAAGGCAGAGGGTCAGAATAATTCTAGTTATTTCCCTCCCTCATCATTACTTTAACAGGGGTCCCAATACTTTTGGGAGTGTGGAAATAAAGGGGATGAAAAGTTTATGGGGAATATCATGCAAGAATGAGACATACCGTCCTGATACCTGCATGTTTTCCCCTAGTATTTCGCTTTGAGGCTTCACTTGCTTACAGTAGGTGAAAGCTCTCAGGTAAATGCCATAGAGCCGCAGTATTTTCAATAAGACATATAAACCCGATGGATTGGTAACTTCTGTTATTGGCCCCATCAGGATTTTCATGTCACTCATAATGAGAGCTAAGTCGGCTTGGATGGATTGGAGATGCCAGATGCTTATGCACATAAGCGCGAGAAGTGTCATTGTGTTAATTATCAGGCTAGCAAGCTAGCAGTGAACTCTAGCAGGCTAGCAGTGAACCCTAAAAAGATTAGTACCAATCTGGTCTTATTCTTGAATGCCCAGGTTTCACCTAACATGAGTTGAAACAGCTTTGTATGGTTTTGCTTCAGTGTCTTTTGCTGCATTTCAATTGGAAAGGGGCAAACAGCAGCTCTGAGAGCCTCCCTCTGCTACTCTTCTGCAAATGGCTGAGAAAGGGGACAGGAGTCATGCAGTCTACATGATGATGCATGTGCACCTAACAAGTGCTTCTGTTGTCTTTCAGTGAAGGGAAAATATGTGTCATGGAGGATGACTTGGCCTAGCCTGTGACTCTAAAACACTGATGAGGAGGGTGAGGAAAGTTCCCTTACCTTCCCTCTAGCCCCAAATTCTCCAATTCAGCCATGTGTTTGATTGATGGCCAGTGCTTCGTGCCATCCTCCAGATGTCTTCAGCCCTCATTACAGGGCCGATTTACCAACATCTTTCACTGGGTTTGCATCACAAAAGTGATACAAATCAACAAAAAATGTTTGTTTGGAATTTACTTTCCGGAGAAACGTGTTTTGCCTGAAAGCGCTTTGCGTTACTTTGCATCAGGGGGGAGTTCCATGGGTGGTACATGTGCGTTCCTATGTAACCATCCATAGTTTTTAATGTAAAGCCCTATCTACTAACAATAGTAGACAGGGTTTTCCCCCCAAAAGTAGCACCTCTTTGAGATTGGCGTTAACTTGGAGTAATGCTTTTATTTCTACAAAGTTTTCCGACTTTTCATGTGTGCTGCACTATACAGCACACATCCAAAGTAGGAGAAGTTTAAAAGTTTGTCTAGGCACAGAATTTTGCACTGAAATGGTACTCTTCCAGTACAAACCTATGCTAGACATCATGTGGACCCTTTTGCACTATGGTGCAAGGGTGTGTGTTTGGCGCTAGGCAGCCTTATTCAGACCCTCCAGGATTTCGCGATTTCGCGGTTTGCCGCGAAATCGGCACTTTTGTAAAAATGCCCCGATTTTTACAAAAGTGCCCGCAAAATCGGCACTTTTGTATAAATGCCGCGATTTTTACATAAGTGCTATTGGTGCAATGATTTGTGAAATATGCTGATCCGCGCTCTGTGATGCGCTGCGAGCCTTGGTTCACAGGCACTGACTGCTGTGGCAAGCTGGCTCCGCCTGAGGTTGCGAGCGGTCACTGTTAGCCCGTGGGGATGCATTGTGGATGTGTGGGGAGATTGTGCACAGGGCAGGACAGGGGGCACTTTTGCTTCACATGTGGCTGTACCGAACCGGCAGGAGCTTTCGGCAATAGGATGCGAGAATTCCTGGCGGCAGACACAGCGAGAGGCTGAGAGAGCGACAGAGAATTACGTTAAACATTGCACTGGCTGGGTCCAGAGACCGTACCGAGGAAAACCTGGGATGGAGTCTCACACTATTAAGCATACACGAAGGGAGCGATGTAAAAACGATCTGGAAAAAAACATGAATGAAAACTCGCATACAGTAGAGAGCAGGGGTGATGGAATGTATACAAACTGGAAACGTAATTAGGCAATTAAAGCTTTGTGTGTATGTAATCTACTGGAACATGCTACCAGTAAATGTGCTTCTGAAGACAAATGTTTTTATTTTCTCTGATTAATCTCGCTCACTAGCGCAGAGAGTCAATTGTTTATGTAGCACTCTATCATTTAAGTTTCAAAACTCTGTAGCCTATGATATGATTGACCAACTCAAGTGTGCTTATTTTATCGGTTTTGTGTAAACCTGCAGGGGCCTGACCCAACTGTGGTAAAGGGAACAGAAGCTAGGACCACGTGGAAGGTTCAAGTAACCACAGACGTTGAATAGCACTTCCTGTCTGCAAATTCATTTTGAAATGGACAGAGGGTAAAGGCAACTTGGAGTAAGTAGGTCAGAGTGGGATGGTGATGGCCAGAACACTTGTCCAGCCCAGAGGTTAAAGAAAACATATAATGGACTCTCCCATTCCCTGTCCTGTGTTTTCCCCCCATCAACCCGTTATTGTCCTCTAGAAGGTTGAGGGAACACTGAAGCTCATTTAGAATGTTGGCATGAGGCAGAGAGAGTTGGCAGTTGCTGGAGGATTGAAGAGGAGAGATTGGAGGCATTACGTTAAATATAACTGAAGTTAACCATCCTACTCAACTGAAGGACATCCTCCTAAACCGGCATCTCAACTAGCGGGTCGTCTATCATTCAGGCCGTCAAGTTGACCTTCCTTAATATTCTTCCTCCCTCCTGCTCAACCACTGATTTTATATGATACAACTCAGCTGCTCTGTCTATACTTGTTATCTTTGATGTGAACATTTACTGTTGTGAAGCTCTCTGATACCTTTGGGTCTAGCTAGCGCTATATAAAACTCTTATATATATGCCATTACCTACTGTGTAATAGTGACTGCACCAGATTCACCAACAGGGCTGCTTCCTCTGTTCCATATCCCAGGTTGCCTATTTCAAAGTGGAATACTCTGCTAAAACAGTTTCCATTGTTTTAAAGCTGAAAATGGATGATTATGAGTAAAATAAAGTGCCGCAAAAATGCCGCTAAATTTCCATATTTGTGCCGCAAAATTTCCATATTTGTGCCGCTAAATTTGCTAATCCATGCCGCAATATCCTGGGGGGTCTGCTTATTGTGCACTAGCGCTAGGGAGATAGCAGGATAGTGCCATATCTTAGTAGATAGGGCGCTTTCCTGCTCTCTCCCTCTTACGCAACTTTGGTTGCTGCGCTGCGTGACATCCTTGTAATAATGTTAGTGCAAGCAGGCAATGAGCTTGCCCACAGTATATACAATTATATTCTTAAGGTCTTCTTTATTTTAAAATATTAGTGTTCCTGTTTCAAGCGCCAATACCTCTTCAACTCAAAGTGTTGTGTCAGCTTCATGTTGATATTAGAATGCCTTCTCTTTCCTTCACAGATACAAGTTTCTTTTTCCAGTAGTCGTGAAAAAATATTCGAATTCGTAACTAGAGACAGTCACTGCCTAGTGTTGGCATTTGATTTCAAACTTTTAAGTCTGAAATAGGAAACATTGGCAAAATATTCCTTTTTTCAGGATAACCTTGTCTTCATTCGATTCATTTCGACAGGACGTTTGACTAAGGTCACTTAGGTATATCAGAGTGATATATTTATCATCTATGTTACTGTATTTTGCTGCAGTGATCCGACACACTAACAGCTCGGTGCAGAAGTACCACCCGAATTTCTGGATTGATGGACAGTACCTCTGCTGTGGGCAGACATCGAAGAATGCCATTGGGTGCCAGCTCCTGTCGAGCAGCAATGGAAGTAGGTCCCATTCTACAGATTTACTTTTCATTTCAAATATTTGTCTCCTTTCCTTCTAGTTTGATATCTTCAAAAATGTCGCTACTTCTCTTTTACGTTTCTTCCTGCGCTTCCTTTCTTCTGCCTCACTGCCTTTCATCTTCTCTTACACACCTCTAATTTGCATTCGTTTTCATGTACATCATCCTTCTCTCTTCATTACCATACTTGTTTCTTATCCTCTGATTACATATTATGTCTTCCTGTGTAAACTATGCCACTGTAATTGTTGGTTCCATAACATGACCATGCACAATGCCTTCATTACTTCCTTACAATCCACAGCACAATGCTATTTCGGCTATATTCCAAACCATGTTTATTTGCTCTTTCATATATTTTCCATAAAGACCAACATTTCTTTGCACAAAGACTGAGGGCCAGTGATCGAAGTGCATAAAGAAAAGTATGGAAAATGTGATTCTGAGTACAATGAGGGTGGGGTCAGTGATGTGGGGGCGGGGTCAGAGACAGCTATAAGGAACAAAATATTCTGTAACTATTTTGCTAGCCTTTCACGTACAGGTAATTGCATATAAAATATAAAGCACACACCTTAAATAAAAAATAAATGGAACTTAAATATATCTGTGGGAAATGCATTTTTCTGATTGGAAAGCTCGGTTGGTTAGTACAATCACTTTAGCTGTCTATGGGTTTAACAGAGTGGTTTGATTTGAATCCTGGTGGGTGCACTGGGGAACTAGTGACTTTTGTTTATAGTGCTGAGAGATTCAAGCCTGTGACAGAAAACACTGTCAATATGTAAGTAATTAGTTTAAGAAATATATTACACACAGCATAGGATAGGTTGCACACAGTATAGCCTGTTGCAAAACGTGCAAAAACATTGTGCTTAAATGTTTACAGTCCTTTCAAAAGTTATGTTTTTAGTTATATGCCTGCTGTACCTAGTATAGGTTTCTGTTAAAATTACAAATTCCAGATTCTAGATAAATCAATTGCACACATTTACACTTAAGTAGGGACCCTGGAGAGAAGGCCTGTTTCTTCTTTAGCTGCCTCTCGTGTCCCAGTAGAGGAGCCCCTACTTCTCCCCTCAGGGTCCCTCGGAGTACCATTTGTAATCCTCGGTAATGCGTATGTTGATGCCCCTAGTATCAGTAACCCTGGGGGTGCGATGTTACCAGGTATAATAACCAGAAGCATAACCACCTGCAGGCCCTGCGGCATGGGGGGGACAGCCTTTCAAGGGCCCCCTAACCCATCAGGGGGCCCCCATTTGGACAGAGGCCAATGAATATCTGTGAGATATGGGAGACTCAGGGGCCCCTCTTCACATTCTGCAGGGGGCCTTCATTTTGCGTTAATCCACTGATAATAACAGAGACTTCGTAAGATTTTTAGTCTTTATTTTTGTTCTGAGCTACATGAGGCCCAGAAATCCCCTATCACAAATAACATTTGTTCTTGGTAATTGGGTCTGGTTTAGAGTCTACTGTGCAAAATGAGACATAACACGGTCTAATGGTTTTTGTAAAGACTAGAGGTAAATTGGGTTGTTAAATCTGATTAATGTAGCATGAGGTACGTCTTTGTGCATTCTGCTCAAAAAATGTCCTTTTCTAATGATGCTAATGTGGAATTTTAAAAGGTAAGGTGGAAGATAGCTAACTTCATCAAAGAGGCAATAAAACTTCAGGGCATATTAACAAGGGCTGGCGATAACATTATCGCCGCTTTAGCGTCCGTTTTCGGGCTGAAAAGCGGCGATAATGTTATCGCAATATCATCGAGGACACGCTAGCGCGTGTATCCTTGACTTAGCGCCCGTTTCCAGCACGCCTAACTTCGCATCTCTAATGAGATGCAAAGTGGGCGTCACTGGGTGTCCCCTGACGGACTACCTTGTAAAATATCGCGAAATGTACATCGCGATATTTACAAGGAGAGTCCACGCATTTTTGCAGACGTTAGTTTTGGCTAAAACCACGGTTTTCGCTAAAACTAACGTCTGCAAAAATGCAGACTTACCTATACCTGACAATGGGGGTGGATTATGCTGATACGACCACAGGGTCGTATCAGCAAGGTTATTGCCGTTTTCCATGGAACATCGCTGGAAAACCAGCGATGTTCCATGGAAAACACCGCTATCGCTGGAAAATTATCGCCATTGCGCTATGCGTTGTTGATACAGCGATAGCATGGCGATAATTGCCAGCGATACAAAAGTTCTCGCTAAGAGCGGCCAGCGATAATTATCGCTGCCGCTTGCTGATATGCCCCTAAGAAAGCTAAAGAGAAGTCACTTTGAGACATCTTAAGGCCTTTGTGTTTGTCTTTCTCTCTACTTGCTTATTAATGCTTCCTCTTTTTTTAGTTCTCACCAACAGACAGCTGCAGCTGTTTGCCTGAAACTTCATGTTACCAATGCAGTACAACCTACATACATACATGCATCCGTACATAGAGTAGGCTTTTGGTCAGCTCTCTCTAGTCATTGGCTGTTGACCTTTTTCTGAGTTGTTAATGGCTGAGTGGTCTGTGTTTAAAGCCATGCATTTTGTGGAACTTTTCATAGGTCTTTACAAAGTCACATATGTAGCCTCTCCACTGCTGCCCCCAAACCTCCATCACTTTCTCTATGTCCCCGACTACACCCCTTTCCCTCAGTGTTGGATTTAGCCCCTATTTTCTTTCGCCATCACCCAGTACTGCGTGCTGGCACTGCCGCAGCTTTGGTTTTGCCAATGCTTGTTGAATTCGATTACAAGCATTAGCAAAATCAAACCATCCCTAAACAATCTTGTAAAGTAGTTAATATGTTCATTTAAAATTCCGTTACAGCATAGAAACATTTAAGTACTACCAGGGACACTTACCAGGGTGTCAAATCTTGAAGGTGTACTGCAGTAGTGTCTGATGTACTACAAGACTTTTATATAAATTAGGTACACCAACATGAGCCTCATTCGGCTCAGCAATACCCCATGTTATTACCGAACTTCATTGGTATTGGCGTCAGGAGAAAGTCTACTTTAATGCCATTATTCTTTCCATTTAGTTTGGTAAAGTGAAGGTTGCCTAATCTTAAAACAGCTGCTGAATTGGACGTAGAATCCCTCCCACCTGTGCTGCTGAAAATTAGCACAGAAGGTGCACAGCGTAGATCAGGCAGCAGGCAATACTCCTTTCACTTTGATAGCTAATAGTGTCAAGCTGTGGATAGCTCAGTGCGGCTGTATAGTTATCAAATGGAGTGTAGTTGGTCGGCTCTGCTCTTCTCGTCGTTCCTTCCACGGTTTGGTACCTCTAGGGCACTTCAGCCCTGTAGCTTCCTCTTCATGATACTGGCTAGAGACCCCTGATCTCTGGTAGCTGCGACGTTTACACTGCTGAGAGGGCTGGCAGCGGTGGTGCTGTGTTTGGTAGTGGTGGATGGTTGCTGGCTGAGGCAATGGCGCTTGCGAGGCAATGACTGGTTGAAGTCAGGCTGTGACAAGCACACATTCCCCTGTAGGAGCGACCTGGAGATGAGGAGGTGCTGGTTGGGTGCCTGTCTGACTTCCAGGCACGACCAGCATCCCCTCTACCTAGCCTTCATCAGGCCCACTGGAACATGAAAACCAAAATGGAGTTGCTGATCCTGGATATTCTCTTCAAAGCGTGCCGAGTCCACCACTCACCGTGCAAAACTGCCTTCACCATGCACTACTGCCAGTGAGAAGAAGGTGAGAAGCAAATGGATGTTTGACCAACATGTACCTGTTATTAGCACATCTTTGTCTCCCCTAGTATCTTACAAATGTCCCGCTCTCTGATCTTAAACCCATTCTAAGCAAAAACCTCGGTATCTGCATCCTCT
Source organism: Calotriton arnoldi (assembly GCA_963921515.1). NCBI lineage: Eukaryota > Metazoa > Chordata > Amphibia > Caudata > Salamandridae > Calotriton > Calotriton arnoldi. The sequence goes on from CAWUFW010000854.1 coordinate 3,368,486, forward strand.
GCTATCACCTCGGGATCTCCAGTGCCATGCCTGCCCTCACTTCTCCATGTCCCATGCTGCCATTGGCTGTTCCCTGGCCATGCCCTTCCTGTTTCACCTGACCTACACCTCGCTCTTTGGTGTCTCCTGGTTCATGCTATCCGTCTTTGGTAACCTCCACCTTATGCCTCCCGCAATGGTGTCACACTCCACCAAACCTCCATCTTGGTTCTCTCCCTTCCCAGGCCTGAACCTCCTTAGTGCCCGGTTCCCCGGGTCACCTCCATAATGTTCACCTCCTGTCTAGGCTTCTTTCCTTAGAACCCCCAGCTTTCCAAGCATGCAGTTTCTTCAATTTTTTCATCCTTCATTACAGGATGTCCTACTTGTAGGCAAGTCCATTCACAGCAGCATCTGTGAGGACAACAAACAACCCGAGGTAAAGGCAGGCGAAACCTATTAGCTTTGCCAATGTGTGTTTCCATTGGTTCCGTTCATACGTTATCTGCTTTTTATTTTTACTGTGTTTGCGTGTATTGTTTTTCGCAAAGGTCATATGATCAAATTGTAATAAACTTGAATATGGCTCTCCTGTAGTTTTATGGACGATTTCAAAAGCCTTAAGATGAATCTATTTGTCATCATGATGCTAAATTGTTCTATACCATTTGACCAAGGTTATCTTTGCATGGAAAATGTTAAGTATGACACTCCTGTGACTGAACTGATATGCTTTTTGTAATTCCATACTAAATATAGCCCAAACATGTAGATTTTTTAAACCCTCTGATAGAAGTAAAGACTCAAGCCAACTTACCACATATGTTACGTTATGTTATGTTAGGCTGACTTGTAGAGCGCGCAACTGCCCCAGCAAAGGGGCGTCCCGGCGCTAAAAGCAGTAAAGGCCGCTAACAGCAAGGAGCCCATCATGACGAGGGAAAGAAAAAGCCAGAGGGCCATTAAGAGCCACAGAGACAGACAGAAGGACTTGGACTACAAACCTAAAAAGAAGGGAAAAGATATGTCTTCAGAGCTTTCCGAAATGTCAGATAGTTATCCATACTCCGGATGTGTACAGGAAGGGCATTCCACAGTTTAGCTGCCAGTGTGCGAAAAGAGCGCCCACCGGCGCGAGCCCTCCTGATCCGGGGGACAACTGCCAAGTGTTAACCTACTGAGCGAAGATGACGAGTAGGAACGTAGGCGGAAAGCAGGCCCGCTAAGATGCCAGGGGCAGGGGAATTCAGGATCCTGAACGCAAAGCAGAGGGACTTGAACTCCACCCGTTTCGCCACCGGCAGCCAATAAAGCTGACAAATGGCGGTGGAGGTGGGGCAGCGTCTAGGCATGCCAAGAAGAGTTCTGGCGGCTACATTTTGGACTCTCTGCAGTCTCCGAGTCTCCGTCTTTTTGGCCCCCAAGTAGAGCGAGCTGGCATAGTCCAGTCTCGACAACACAGATGCCTGGACAATCATCTGTCGGATAGAAGGGTCAAAAAAACATAGAGCCAGGAAAGCGGGTGGAGTGTTACCCATGAACCACCTAAACATTTCATGAGGATAACTCAAATTCCGGCTAAGCGCTGTCTAAATGTGATTGCACCGCACCGAACACCTCAGAATGCTTCACACCAACCACCCCAAATGCCTAAACTCTACGTAGATGAGGTTCCTTAACATTGCACAAGCCAGCTTACCATTTCTGAGGCGCTCAGCAGGTGTCTGGAGTCGCCGACCTGCCCGTCAAAGCTCCATGCCTCATGCAGACTGTGAGTGACACTCACTTTATTGGCATAGCGCTGCTGCCCCCTCTGTAGCCCGCCGACCGAAGCGGGCCCAGAGGGGGAGGGAGGAAAGGACCCTTTAATCTGGTTGCTGAGGATGGATAAAGCAGCTCCGTGGCATTATTTACTACATGCTGGCGCACCGGCTAAAGAAGATCAGAGACATCTAATTATAGTCGTTAATGAATTGGCAGGTTTCGTTCCTGCGGGGCAGGAATGCCATGTTTCAGCTGGCTCCACAATGTCCTAGGCTGCTAAAGGGGAGGGAGAATGAGGTGATAAGTCTGTTAAAAGGGCACTTTGCTTTCATTATCTCTGCATGTTAAGTGGCATACTTTAAACATCTCTCCTGGGAGACAATGACGGCCACCGGGGGAAGTGAAGGTCGCAGACCAGTCTTCCCCCGGGGTATTCGCGCAATGGCCGGAAGGACATGGTGGGGGTGGGATTAGAGGAGTGAAGGAAGGGGCGGGAGTTGGGAGGGTACATAAGGTGTCAGGAGAGGAAGATCCGGCCTCTTCCTGACACCTGGGCACCACCGGGGGGAAAAAGTAAAAGTTTGTCCACCCACCCACCTTACAGGTCTTAAGCAAAGGGCTTGGGGTGGTTTTGGGTCTGAGCGTGCCAGTTTAGGGCAGGTTGCAGAGCAGAGACGTTACGGTACTTTGGATGGGTGGTGAGTCACATACGGGCGGATCCACCCCTCGGGGGGTGAGAACGGTACACAGGTGACTGATAGCGAGGCGCGGGAGGCAATGAGCAATGAAGGAAATTCAACAGAGGATGCTTGGAGGGCAAGTGAAGGTGAGAATGGGGAGAGGAAGGAGGTCACCGAGTGAATGGGGGAAGAGTCAAACAGGTGAGATGGTTTTGAGAAGGATGAAGGGAGAATGAGTCAGTATGGGATGGGAAAAGTATATTTATTGCATTTATGTACTGTTTAATAAAGTCTAAATGATTGCAACCTTGTCCTAATAAAATGCCACGTATAGATTTACCACCAGCCTCTACCCCCTATGTTGTTATTCTAGCCGGAGTACCTGAGTTGAAAAACGGTAGTGGGGAGTCCTACTCTGAACTAAAGAACAAAAGTACTTTCTGGCTAAACAAACATAGACCTCTCCCACCTCTAATACAAAGTGAAATTCTATTTGTACGCAGGGTCAGTTGGTTGGGACAGAGGAGGAAAGAAATCACGGGGGATTGTATTTTGATTAACTTTAGGGATACCAGGGTGGTTCTACACATTTTTAAATGGGGATCATTTGGGGAGTTTGGTGGTATACAGACACTCCCCTTAGGCTATTTTTACCCTCCCAGTCCCCTGTTATGAAGAATGGGAAGTGTATATAAAAAATGGGAAACTAGAGCTCAGACTGGCAATTCACTACAAGCGGGGTGGGGCTTTGAAAATGACTCGCCTTTTAACATTCCAGTTAGCAATAGATACAGCTCCTTGGATCTGGTCGATTGACTGAATTCTACAGCCAAACAAAAGGAATGCTTAGCAAACTACCATTTCACGCACCATCATTGTGTAAGATCTAAGCCTATGGATCACCCATCTAGGATGACTTGTGAGGCTACAGTGGCATATAACAGCTTGGGTGCTTCCACTAACTCATCAGGGAACCTGGAAAGTACCCCACAGGGTCAGGAAGGGATCTTCCATCTATCATTCCTTCATGAGCAGGGCCACTTGCATACACAGACCGACCCAGTAAAAGTCCAGCAGATCACTAAGATCTTATCCTGGAACATAGCAGGTCTTACCTCCAAAATTGACCTCCCTGATTGGGGAGAGTACATTGATACACACGAGCTATGTCTTTTCCAGGAAACTTGGTCTACTGTAGCACTCCATAGAGCGGCCTATGTTGCATATTGTATTCCAGCTCTCCAGGGGCCTAGGGGAGACCCTCAGGGGGCCTTTGTATTTGGGTTGCTATCCACCTTTGTTGCACCATTAAGAGAATAGACACTCACTCCCCGGATATTCTATGTATTCTTCTTTCTTTTGATGACTCCCTTGAGATGGCTGTTATTAATATCTACTCTCGACCCGTTAGGCAGGGGCAAACTTCACAGACCCTGGACTGCCTGGCTAACTTCCTCTCTACTTTACCAGAGTCTGTACATACAATTATTGGAGGGGATTTTAATTGTCACTATGAACCTCTTAATGGCCTATGCACTACTATATCAAGTGAGGAAGACTCTGTTTGGGCCATTCCTGAATGTAATATTTATCCAATAAGGGGTTGGACTCCCTTGTTCTTCAAATTAACTCACTTACACTCAGCCACTCGCTTAGGGCATGTAATGGCCGATTCCCCTCGGACAGCCCAGGCAATCCAACTTTTAATAAATTGGGACAGACCTCCACCATTGACTACATTTTGGTAGACGTCGAGAACTGGTATAGAATTTTGGACTTTTCGGTCCAATCTCGATGTGAAAGCGATCATAATCCATTGGTGTTAGAGATAGCCTATTCCCAATTCAAAGACGACCAGGGCCTGACAAGACAACCTGCCCCAAATTTAATTGCAATAGAAGGAGGGAGGAGAGTACGTTGGGGAACATTTGCAGCCTCTATCGAAAAAGGGCCACCCTGTACAAACAAATTATTCCCTTTTTAGAGATCGCGTTTTGTCTGTCAGGAAAGAGTCAAGGCTGTGAATTCCAGCTGTTGCTAGGCAGGAATCACCAAGACATGTTTTCAAATTTGGCGGAGTTCTTTTATACCCCGAAAACAATAACAACCCGACCCTAAACCTAAACATCTCTGGTATAACAAAGCATGTAGGGAAGCAAAACGTGGATTGCTACTTGGGATAAAGAACAAGGATACCCTATGTATTAAAGCCAGTAGGTCACATTATAAAAAACCCTAGCTGAAGCTAAAGCAGCCTGGGAGATTGAAAAATGGGAAGCAATTAAGATAGCCTTCGACAATAGAGACATGAGAGGCTTCTGGAATCTCGTAAAGACCGGCAAGTTTGAAGGCAACTCTGCCATTGAACCAAACCTGGGGGAAGAAGCCTGGAGATCCCATTTTAAAGTTTTATATTCTAGCCCCATAGATGAAGGTGCAGTAAATAGTGTAATTGACATAGACCAAACCCCTCTAAACACGGGTATACCTCCCTGCACATTGGCAGAAGTTACCTTGGCGCTGGGTGAATTACTACCAAACAAGGCTCCAGGGTTGGATAGAATACCAGGTGACCTGTTTAGAAATGAACAAACAGTGTGGGCACCCTATCTACAGATCTGGTTCAATGCCATCCTCCAGGGTATGGCGCTCCCTTCGACTTGGGCCGGTGCAGAAATTATTCCTATTTTTAAAAAAGGCTCTCCGCATAATCCGGCAAATTATCGGCCAATAAGCCTTATCGATGTCACCCAAAAGCTATTTGCCCGAGTCCTTTTGGGGCGGCTGCAATCATGGATGGACGAGATGAATGTACTAACACCCCTACAAGCAGGCTTTAGGTCTAAAATCTCGACCATCGATCAAATTTTTAGATTGCAGCTGATCCATTGGAAAACCGTAACCTTGGAGGGTGGCAGCCTTTACTTAACTTTTGTGGACCTTAAGTCCGCATTCGATATGGTGCGGTGTGACCAGCTTTGGGGCCTACTCTACGATATGGGTGTACCAGTTTATCTCTGCCAGCAGTTGAAGCGCCTACATGAAGGCACCTATGCGAGGATTAGATATGGTAGGAAAGGAGAATTGACAGCCCCCTTCCCAGTGGAGAAGGGGGTGAGGCAGGGATGTGTGTTAGCTCCAACCCTCTTCTCCCTTTTCCTAAATGGTCTAATAGAAACGCTCCTGTTAGTGAAGGACATAGACTCACCAAGGCTAGCGAACCGTAAAATACCGGCTTTAATGTTTGCGGACGACACCCTACTCTTGTCTAAATCACCAATGGGTATGCAGCGGGTATTGGAAGAGTTTAGTGCATTTTGCAGGAAGAGGAATCTGGAGATAAATCTCCAGAAAACTAAATATATGGTCTTCCATGCCAACACCACCAATTGCCCGCACCCACAATTGGAGGGTAGGTTTCTAGAGAAAGTCTCCATTTTTGACTATTGGGGCTAACACTTAATGATAAGATGGATTGGGGGACCCAAATCAAGAAAGCTAATTTGAAATTAGCTCAGTCAATAGGGGGCATTTTAAAAGTCCATAAAAATTGTACCCAAAAAGTGGTTGGTCCGCCAGCAGAAATCTATTAAACCCAAGCGAGGGAGCCTCACTTTATGGAGCTGAACTTTGGGGACATTGTCCATCACAGACCCTATCCGCTACAGAGAATACATTTATTAGGCAATTATTGGCCCTCCCAAAAAGTACTCCTCTAACCCCACTTAGGATGGATTTAGGTATAGGACCTATTGCTGACATAATTGCCGCTCGCCCTCTTTTATTCTGGTGTCGCCTATGGAGCACCCCGAGTTATTCACCTATAGGGAGGAACTGAGGGATGTCATGTCCATATTAGGTGCTGGAAATGTACCCTGGTTGTCATACATTAGGAGAACTTGCCATTCTCTAGGATGGGCAAATATGTGGGCAACCCCTGAAGAGACCTGCCCGTCCATCCCCAAAAAATCCCTATCTCTAGCCTTTAAAGAACATAAATTGGCCCTATTGTTCCGGAGTATGAATTCATGCTGCTTGACATCCAAATTTCTGGATGTCAAGCAGCAGTATAAATTGGAACTGGTCCTGGACAATATACAACCATTTATGGCAAAGAAGTTGTTTTTACAATTTAGACATGGGACGCTCCCGCTCCGAACATTTACAAAAAAATGGAAGGGAGCAACTAGATCAGATTGTCCTGGGTGTAATCTTTCAGAAGAAACAGAACTCCATGTCATGCTATTTTGTCCTGCCTATAAAAGGTCTAGATCTAAGTGGGTTCTACAGCTTTGTAGAAACTTGGGGTTGAGAAACCACATCGAGGTTTTTAGGCTACTAAAATACGAGACACACCCATTATTTGTAGTTGTTACCTCAAAATTTTTATTTGCGATGTGGTGCACACGTAAAGGCATTATGAAGGGAAATGAGATGGGCAACATATAAACTGTGGCATTTTATTAGATATTGTAATGTACTATTTTCTTTTATGCACAGCACTTTATTCAGGGGAAATGCCTTGAAATGTTTTTCTCCTGATGTCTAATCTTATCTCTCTCTTTTAAATCATCTTTTAAATGTCTTAAATTCAATTGTTTTAATTGTTTTTATATGTTCCTTTATAGGATATCCTGGTTACACTTGATTTATAGGGTCATTAATTAATTCTATGGGGTTGTGTAGCTGGGGGGATAATAAATGCGGCATCTCAACCCATACACATTTGATGACACTGTATAATAATTTTTAAACTTTTTGGCTCATAATAATTAATTGTATTTTATGTATTGTCTTAATTATCTGTGCTTTTATGGCTGTACAGCCGAAATAAAGATTTTTTGACCTTGACCTAATAAAATGGCCTTTTACGCTTCAAGTAACAGCATGGAGTGTGGTTCTTGCGTGAGACGCCTGTAAAAGAGAGGAGAGCAAAGCGGAGTGAAGAAACCAAGCAGAATCTCCTAGCCCCTCCCCATTAACACAGGGAAGCTTTCTACACGGGTGGCCTCTCTGTCAGGCTGCCCCACGCACCCAAGGCAGATTTTTTTACGGTATAAAGTGTCACAACTTCACAGATGAGGAGGTGTCCGCAGCGGCGGTTCTATGTAGGCTCCGAGGCTACTGCCTGCAGTAGCCTCTAGATCGGATGAGGTTCACAACAACGTAAACCTAGCCAATCCTGCAGCTGCTCTCATGATGCTTTCAGCATGAGAGAAGCTTCAGGATTGGATTGAGCAGGTCATCCCAGCACTCCTTTTGAGACTGGGGACCTGTGTAATCCCCCAGTTGCTGGATAGGTGTGGGTAGAAGTGTGCATGTCGGGCTGGCCATCAGAAGACAACCAGCCAATCTGACATGCACACTCTGCACTTTACATGTCATCCCTGCTCCTGCTCTGCTAATTAATTCAATAAGTCACCCCCGCCCTACACTCATTGGTGACACACACAAAGTAATCAAATGGTAATTAGACCATTTTTTTATTTCCATTGGTTTACTGCTGCACTGGCAGCAGACGTGGCAATGCTCCTTCGATCTAATGGAGGAAACGCCGCTGCCATGTGGTATCCCTATATGCAGACGACGCTCTTGTATACTTGGTCCAACCTTGGGAATCAGTCCCACATTTGCTGTGAGAGTTAGAGGAGTTTGCAACGATTTCAGGCTTATGTGTAAATAGGCAAAAGAGTCTACTGTTCCCTTTAGTGGGCCTTAGGGAAGCTGCACAGCAGGATCTACCTGACCTGTGCTTTAAATGGGAGCGAACCAAGTGCCACTGCTTGGGTAAGGGTGTCACACACTGTGGCGCTGCAGTATGAATGCAACCTGGACAGAGCATTAACAGGATTGGAGTTATCTGTGAGGTTCTGGAACACCCTCCTGCTCTCTGTCACGGGCACAGTGGCGCTGGAAAAAATGGTATTGTTGCGTCATTGCATATGCCTGTTACAAAATTCCATGTACCCTGTGTGTAATCCGGTTTTCTGGCAGCACAGCGCAAGGTGGTGTGCGGAGGGCCTAAATTGAGAAGTGAGGCTCCAGGGAGAGGCGGTTCCAGAAGGAATGTTACCATTCTACTTAATGAGGGGCACATTAACTCCCGGGCCTGCCACGAGTGATTAAGCAAGTGGCTGGTGCATGGGATACAGTAGTTTAAAGGGTATTGAAGAAGCCACCCTTCTGCAGATCCCTACCAATTGAGTGGTTTCAACCGTTCTGTGGCATAGGGTTACTCCATGTCTTTGGCTAGTTGGATAGAGGGGGGGTGCTCCACACTGGGAGACATTTACATAATTGAGGAGATGCCATCGGACTTGGGGCTGGACAGTTCCTACAATTTGGTGCGCTCTGCTGGGAAGATCTAGACTGACTTCTCAAACACACCGGTGGTCTCCACAACCTTAGAGATACTAACAGAGGGGGGTAGAGAAGGAGACTAGTATTGCAGCTCTACAGAGCACTGAAGTAGGACAGACCACTGGCTGAATTAAAAACTAGAATACTGAGAGGCACAAGGAGCACTTTTAGGTCCAACATACAAGCTCCCAAGAGGTATATGCAAACACAAGGCGTATGCAGTTCCTTTTGGGGTAAGAGGAAAGAAGAACACAGGTTGGTCGGCAGGGAACTGAGTAAGCAGATTCAAGGGATCTGATTGCTCAGAAGCAAGAGCCCTCACACACCCAGAAAGGTGTCATGCTTCATCATCGGGCAGCTCCTCGTTGGGCCGGCGCTGCAATGCCCAACGGGCCCCTTGAGGGGGCTCATTGCGGGAGGTCTTTTTAAAATAAGTAGCCGATGTGAAGTGAAGGTGGAGGTGCTCTATGTGTAGATTGGTGCAAAGTGATTCAAAATAACTAAGACGTACCTAAGGGAGTTTTAATGTGAAGGGCCTCTTGTTACAAATAAAAACAGTGAGGTGCTGAGTATGGGTGCAATGATCCAAAACAGCTCATAAGGTAGTATGCATATAAGTCAACATGTTTCTTGCCAGAGTTGTTGCTATCCATCTGGGCAATTCATCAGGACCAATTAACCTAATCTATAAGTGATTGGGAAAGTGAATGTGCTAATTAAACAAAAAAAAAACAATCACATAAAAACAGTAAACCTGTGTAATTAGGGTATACCTACAGATGTCTAAATAATGACCTAGAGAAAGAAGAAAACAAAGGCAGGGGAGAGAATTAATTAACAACAAATAAGGGTATACTGACTGTCATACTCATGTCAAGAAATGATAATGCATTAGTCTCTCATGATTCAGTGCATGCCAAAGCCGAAATCACGGCTGCCAGCGAAAGTGCAACATGACCAGAAAAATAGACACACACACAAGCAGGTGACACACTGGTGAAATGACGCATTACATCTCTCTACAGAAAGGTAATCCGAAGTGGATCAGGTTAAAATGTACATGGTTGTTGCAATGGTGGTTGAGCTTACCCAAAATCCATAAGTTACTGGCATTATGCGTGATGGCAGAGTCCGCGCTAGCTGCGGAATGAAAACTGAGGGAGAGGCTCAGATTAAGACCTCTTTTAACACTGCTGGCTGAGCAAGTGGAAAAACAACAAAACAAAGCACAGGAATAAACACAGTAGTTACGGTGTCCAGCCCGCTCGTTAAGCAGCAACCTACCCCTCTCTGCCACCCTGGAGGTGAGTGAGGGACCAGAGAGGGCAGTATTTGTACCGGACTCAGCAGCCTTCATTACTCACAACTGGGGAGCCTGGTTGCACGAGACATGGTGAGAATCCGTTGCCATCTTGGGGCAGTCTGGTCTGTTAATTTTACCTCAGAAATAGAGGTCATAGTCTCTTAAGGTTGTTCAAGGTGGAAACTTACCTTTAAGGGTGGGGATACCCGCGAGGCTCAGCGGTGGAACTAGAGTGAGGGAAATCTCACTCCTCGCCTGGTTTAAGGCAGGGAGTGGCTGCCATCTTGTGGGAAGTCCAGGCATCCATACTATATGGTTTTTAGGTAACAATGGGCTATAGTCTCTACCTAAATGGCTAATTCACAGGAATGCCATGTGTAAATTAGACTTATAAAAATATGGAAAGGCCAAATGGCAATGATGCCGGTGAGAGGGCTGGGATTACCACAGCGCTCTAAAATCGGTATTGGAGGAATACACATAATACCCAGCATGTGACTTTGGCAACAAGGTAATAGGAAGCCCTAGTGGGGGTAGCTCGACATGTCAAAGGCAGGAAAATCCCAGAAAGTTATAACTGGGAGACTACTATGTGATCGTTTGTGGAAAGAAGTAATGCAGAGTCGCTTGCAATGGCGCACAAGTGATATCAAAGGTCGTGGTGTCTCAGCCGGGGATGTGGAGAGGTGGCAGGACGATTATCAGCCGCACAGCTCTGAACACAGTCATGCAACAGTCATGTGTATCATAGCATGACAGGAGAAATCCATGTGGGCTGAAGGAGAAGTTAGCCCTCCATCTCACACCAAGGGATGTCATCATTTAAACCAGTCTTATGTGTCGCTAAGCTTAAAATCCAATTTTGTTTCCTCTAGAACAATGTCTGTTCATTTTCAGATCTGACTTTAAGATCGTCCAGTGTACATCATCAGGGGTATGCTTAAGGTTTAGAAATTGTGTGCTTATTTTTGTGTTACTTTTTTTACATCGGATCTTACGCTGACGTTCCGTGATTCTCACTTTCACAGGTCTTGTGGTCATGCCAATGTATCTTTTTGCGCATGGGCATGTGATCATCTATATGCAGTTTTTAGTGTTGCAATGAGTGTTTTTTTTAATAGCCACCTGTGGGTATCATCAAGAATTATTTCTTTTGTAGGTACAGTTACAGCCACATGAACCTCAGGGATAATGTCCAGTGATGGGGGCACGTCCCAAAGGGAATGTTGTGTGGATCTTGGGGCCCTCAGTGATCTAGTGCAGGCAATCATGTCTTTGATGTTACTAGTGTGTTTAAAAGCGAAACGAGGTCTCTGGAGTTTAAGTGTGCCTGTGCGCAAGATGGACCAGTGCTTGCGTATTATCTTTTGGATCCTGTTTGAATTTGGTGTGAAAGTGGTGACACAGTCGATGGTGTTCTCCTGTGTGCATGTGCGGGGTTCCACTAGCGCTGCCCTATTGTTATTTCTGGCCCTCTTACGTGCCAAGTTAATGGAGTGTGGTGAGTAATGGCATGCTTTCAAGTTGGAAATCAGTTGTTCCTCCTGTTGGTCATAGTCTGCTGTCGTGCTGCAGCTGCGACACAGTTGCAGGTGCTGCTTGAGTTTGAAATCCTTTAAAAAGCAGAAGACAAGAGGCGTTTGGCAAAACAAGAACAGTTTGTTTAATTGAATGTTACGGCAGGAGAACAGTTAAAGGGACGAGGTCTTGGGACTACAATTTAATTTACAATCGGTATAAGTCCTTCTTTTATACAAAACAGGGCAGGTTATAAAAGTTTCTAGCATACCCTATATGATGAGAAATGTTGGTTGCTGCCTTTTGAGTCATAAATTAATGTTCTAATGGTTACTGCAGGTGAGTATCGCCCTCGCGTGAACACAGTGTGGCCAGTGGATAACGTATCCAGATGTCCGGCATGGGGAGCACATGATTTCTACATGTGCTAGTTCCTGATTAGCTATGTGTTCCTAACTCATTTGGCGTCTGGCTTTTTATGGTGTTTCTAGGAGCACGCTTGCCTCCTCTGGCCATGTGTGCTTTATTGGGCCAATCTCCCCCGACCATTGTAATGTCGTTGTGCCTATCTGTGGGACTGAGCAAGGATTTCCTGCCCAAGGTTTGCTTGCCAGCTACGCACCCTCCCACCTGTAACTATCAATCAGTTATCCTGGGCCTAGGTCTCAGGGCCTGCTTGACTACATATTTGCGAGTCAAGGTTGATGTGAAGTTCAGAGACTTCTAGGTATTATCTCTGGACTCATTACTTACTGCTCGTTTCTTTTTTCTGTTGAGAATCCGGGGAATCCAGCCACACCCGAAGTCCTAGAAGGAGAAAAGGAGAAGAAGGAAATCAATATTCGAAGAGATTTTCATTTACATTTACGTATATCAATATCGCAATACTTTGAATAAAAGACACCATTGAGAAACAAATTAAGCCTCCTCGCCTTTACATACGGCCCAGTCTCCTAAAAGTACCACAGGGTGATCTAGTGTATATATTCTCATAGCATCGACGCGTTTCAGTGGATTCACTAGTTTCTCAACCACCTTCCTCAGGAAAGAATGATATCTCACACCAACGTTATTCTTTTATCTTTGGATATAGACTCTTGTCCAAAAGTTAAGGAGTAGTGGTTTTCCACTAGTGGGACCAGTCAATGCTGGTATATATCTCTATATGTTATACCACTGGTTCTGCCCAACAGATACCTGGGATTTGTCTAGAAAGAATAAATATAAAGTGCTTTAAATGGGATTGAAAATCTCCCCTTCTTGCTGGTGTATGGACTTACACCCCCATCCAATAGAGTAGGCCCAAGAAGCCTCTCAATCGTACTTCTTCTCGGGGACAACACCTCCACGTGTATGCTCCAAATATGCTTGTGATAGTATAAAGTTGCATGTATTATGTTTTATCAATGTAATACAAATCTTTTTATAGAAATAAATAGCTGTTATAGACATATTTTAGGTTTTTATTTTTGGTGATATTGGTTGGTCCTTGGGATAGATGTTTGAAAGTTGGTTTGTGAGTTTACCCAAGGGGAAAAAAAATTCTTTGACTTAGTGTAGGCATGAAGCCCAAACCCGTTTGGAGGACAACCTCTTCCTCAGGGGGAGGATTCTGGTGAAGAGGTTCACTATTAACTTTTTTGTGGTCTGGCTCCTCGTTTGCACTTGTTGTACTGATTGCTGCCACTGGACTCTTTTCTGACCCCCTCTTATTCTTCCTCTGCCCCTGCCCCAACCACTGTCTAAAAAAGGCTTGTTGTAGGGTACCAGGAAGGGATTGTGTGGGCCTTGCGAGAACATTGGGTAATGTGGTGGACACATTGGTGGCGGTCCCTGGTATGGGGTCACATTTTAACCAAACAAAGGAGATGGAGGTGGACCCCATCTCCCGTCCTTGCTACCCCAGCTATCTGTACTGGAAGCACTACTGAATGAGGCATTCTTCCTGCGGGGTGGCTGCCATCATCTCAGGAGAAGTCCCCTCCTGTTGGTACTAAGTTTTCTTTGATGTAGGGATATACCTTTTCCTTGTCAAATTTCTTCATGTCTGTTTGTAATTTTATTCTTTTTTGTTGCATAAGAAAGTCTTTATGCTCACTTATTTCCGTATTAATCTCTGCTAGTTTAGATTTATAGGTTGTGATTTGAATCCCTGTTTTCAGTGCATTTTCTGCAAAGTTGTTCCTGATTATTAAGGCCTCTAACAGACGTTTAGCAGTATTAATAATCAAGATCAACCAGTCCCTGGTGCACTTGCAGGCAACTTGGGACCATTCCCGTCTGAAGATAGCATCCTCCAAAAAGATGCGTGGCGCATTGGCACCTAGGAGGCCATTAGGTGGGATATTGTCCCCACGGTATTCGGGCATTATTGCGCCTTGGAGCGCTATTTTGAGCTGTTGTTTTTTTAATGCTGCGTTCAAGTTCCAGTCCTCATTATGACTACCTGATAGGGTTGACCCATCGGCTTCTAGTGAGGGGGAGTTCTGAGGATTTCTGCTACAATGTCATCTTCATAGCTTAGACCTTGGTTGTCGTTCATGGTCAGGGTGGAGTAGGAACCTGTTTATGGGGTCTGAAGGGGTCCCAGAGGGAAAAGGAAAGATCTGGGTCGAGGTGTAAGAAAAATCACACCCAGAGAGAAGGACTAATTTGTTGTGCCAAAAACCAGGTAGAGGGTGTCCCACGGCTGAGCCACTGTACATGAAGTTAGCTCTCCATCTCACACCAAGGGATACCATCTTTTAAGGCACAGTACTTACGCAGTCCAGAATGCCCGTTAAGTGGTAACCTACCCCTCTCTACTGCTCTGGAGGTGAGTGAGGGAGCAGAGAGGGCAGTATTTGTACCGGAATGAGCAGCCTTCATTACTCACAACTGGGGAGCTCGGTTGCACGAGCCAGTCTGGAAGGCTGACTTTCACTAGTGCCTTGGTGAGAATTTGTTGCCATCTTGGGGCGTTCCGGTCCTGTTAATATTATCTTGGAAATCGAGGTAATAGTCTCTCAAGGTTGCCGAGGTTCGGCAGCGCCGAGAGTGTGCAACAGCACTCAATGTGGAAGCTTACAGTTGAGGGTGGGGTTACCCACGAGGCTATGCTTGTTGCTTTTTACTTGTGCTTTGTTTTGTTGGTTTTACCCAGCCAGCTGTGCTAAAAGAGATCTTAATCTGTGCCTTTCCATCAGTTTTCATTCTGCAGCTAGCGCAGACTCTGCCATCACCTATGAGGCCAGTAACTCGCAGATTTTGGGTAAGCTCCACCATCTTTGCGACAACCATGGTCATTTTAACCTGCTCCACTTTGGATTACCTTTATGTACTTTGTGGGAGATGTAATGCATCACTTCACTAGTGTGTCACCTGCTTGCGTATGTGTCTGTTTTTCTTGTTATGTTGCACTTTCTCCGACAGGCATGATTTCGCATTTGGCATGCATTGAATCATGAGAGCCTAATGCATTATCATTTTTTGACATGGGCATGACAGTCAGCATACCCTCATTTGTTGTTAATTAATTATCTCCTCCCTGCCTTTGTTTTGTCTTTCTCTAGGTTGGTTTTCAGACATCTGCAGTTATACCCTACTTACAGAGGTTTACAGTGTTTATGTGATTTGGTATTTTTGTATAATTAGCACATTCACTTTCCCAATCACTCGTAGATTAGGTTCATTGGTCCTGATGAATTTCCCTGATCAATAGCATCAACTCTGGCAAGAAATATGCCGACCTATATGCACACTACCTTGTGAGCTGTTTTGGATCATTAGTTCCATACTCAGCCACTCACTGTTTTTAATTCATAACAAGAGGCCCTTCACATTAAAACTCCCTTACGTACCTCTTATTTATTTATAATCACTTTACACGAATCTAAACATAGAGCAACTCCACCTACACTTCACATCAGCTAATTATTTTTAAAAGACCTCCGGCAAAGATCCCCCTCGACGGGCTCGTTGGGCAATGCAGCGCTGGCCCAATGAGGAGCTGCCTGATGATGAAGCATGACACACATCTTGGTGTGTGAGGGCTCTTGCTTCTGAGCAATCTGATCACTTTGATCTGCTTGCTCAGTTCCCTGTCCACCAACCCCTGTTCTTCTTTCGTCATACCTCCAAAGGAACTGCATACTCCTTGTGTTTATGCAATAAAAACTAGACTGGCATGGGATGGGTAGATCGCGTCCGTGCTAATGAATGATGAATGGAGGAGAACATGCATGCAGGTGGGGGAAATTGCAAGCATTACGTGGTTTAAGTCGGCACACTTTAAATACCTTTTTAAAAAAAAATGTTTTTATTGAGCAGCTTGTAGCAAGTAGATTCAAAACATACAACGCCCCGTGATAGGGACCGAAGAAAACATGAATATCAAGATATCATTACAAGCTTTGTTTTTGTTTTGGAGACATTACGAAACAAACCCCAAGCAACAAACCCTCCACCCCCCCACCCCAATTCCCGGCACTGTAAACATTAGACCGTAAACCCAGAGTAGAGTACACCTCCCGACACATAGCAAACCTCAACATCAGACCCAGTCCCACCGCCTCAAAGAGTCAGTACATAATCACAACAGGTTACTGTAAATCAGGGTTCCCTAGTAGGTACCTCGTGAGTGGAGCCCAAAAATCCGTGGGTCGCGAGGCCTCGGGCAACTCCTCCGCATAAATTCCCAATTGTTCCCTGCAGTATAACAAGTCACTGACCAATTTTTTAACTGTTGGGACAGTTTTTGCACCCCAGCATTGCGCCACCGCCCGCTTAGCAAATAAAGTAGAGACAGCTACAAGTCTCCGGTTACATGGTTTAAGTTTTTGTACCCAGCCCAGTAGGCAGACATCAGGCGCCCACACCACAGTTTCCAATACCACATCAGTGAGCACCTTCGTGACCTGAACCCAAAAGGAATATATTCTGTCACAGTGCCATGCGAGATGCATAAAATCCGCATCAGCCTGCCCACAACGCACACAGCATGCGCTCTCCCGCAATCCAAATCTCCGCAATTGCAAAGGTGTGTAATATAACTGATGTAGGTATTTGAAATGTATGATACGAAGATTACAATTCGCTGTGAGGACGCCAGTCAATGACCAGCAAAACTTCCAAGCATCCAGTGACAAGGAGGCGCCCAGCACAGTATTCCATTTGATATATGAAGGGCTTGCAATAGAATCCCCTTCCCTCTGCGAGGCAGTGTATAATTTAGTTATCAGTCCCCTACGGTCCCCCCCTGCCAGCACCGCCCGCATTGCCAGCAATGTTCGAGGCTCAGTAGGATAATCAGGGTAAATATCCCGGATCGCCTGCCGCACCCGAACATAGGTAAACCCCAGCATCATTCCCTTGTCATGGCCATCCTGTAGGTCTGATAGCGATCGAAACCGGCCCTGCTTATATAGATCCCCCAGCTGAGTAATCCCTACCTCCCCCAGAGCCTTCAAGGCAGCTTGCTCTCGAGTGGCAGAGATAGCCGGATGGGCTCCAATCGGCAGCGCCGGGGCGAAGAGATAGTCCAATTGCGCCCGCTTGGCAAGAGTCTTCCATGCCCACGCCGTGCAATGAACAGGGTTGATTTCAGAACGAGGCCCACCACCACCGCCCAACAATGCAGCCGCCATCAGTGGCACCGGGAGCACAGAGTCCGCCTCAATAGCAGTGTGCGGCTGGAACCGCTGTGGAAAGTACCAGAAGTGTGCGAACTGTGCCTGAGCGCACAAGTAATATAACCGCAGGTCAGGAGCCTCAAAGCCTCCACGCTCGAAAGGTTGGGTCAGCACACTCCAGCTACAACGAGGCTTCCTGCCTCCCCAGACAAAAGACAACAAGGCCGACTGAAGCATATTAAACAGCGCAAGATTCAGACGGAGGGGGATATTAACAAACAAATAGAGAAGTTTGGGCAAAATTGTCATCTTCGTGACTGCGATACGATCCGCCAGTGAAAGCGGTAACTTAGCCCAGCGCGTCGCCTGGTCAGTGATCTGAGCAAGAACACGGCCATAATTTGCAGTAATCACCACCTCTGGATCCCTGTGAAGCCATATCCCCAGGTACTTCACCGGGTCAGCCGACCACGTCAGCGGAAAGTCCATTTCTACCGCACAGGTACCAGCAGTAAGCGGGAACACAGTGGATTTAGCCCAGTTAATGG
The DNA here is from genome assembly GCA_963921515.1 of Calotriton arnoldi. Classification (NCBI taxonomy): domain Eukaryota; kingdom Metazoa; phylum Chordata; class Amphibia; order Caudata; family Salamandridae; genus Calotriton; species Calotriton arnoldi. Next base: position 3,386,247 of record CAWUFW010000854.1, read on the forward strand.
CGAGGCCTGAGTATCTTTCAAACTTTACATATTCACGCAATAATGCTGGTAGATGAGTGGCAGGCTCCCGGACATATAGCAGCATGTCGTCCGCGTATAGCGACACGACTAGAGGACGCTGCCGAAAACGCAACGCTGCCTGCGCGTGCCTCTGGCGCAACTTACAAGCAAGGGGCTCCAGTGCAAGGGCAAAAAGCATAGGCGACAGGGGGCAGCCCTGCCGCGTGCCTCGGTGGATAGAAAAAGCGTCAGAGACCCAGCCATTCACCCGTATCCGTGCCTCCGGCGCCGAGTACAATATCTGAATCCATTTGAGGAAGAACGGGGGCAAGCCCATGCGGAGCAGCACGGTAAACATATACCCCCACTGCAGAGAGTCGAACGCCTTAGCCGCGTCTAACAGAACTGCTACGGCCTGGAAATCCGACTCAAAATAATGTAAAGTTGCGAACACAGTACGCAGATTGTGCATCGTGGAGCGAGTGGGCACAAATCCCGACTGGTCCGGGAGTACCAGCTTGGGGACTAGGGGTTGGAGTCTACTGGCTATCATTTTTGCCAGAATTTTGGCATCAATATTAATAATGGAAAGGGGCCGATAGGAGTCACACAAATTCGCAGCTTTATCTGGTTTCAGTAGCATCACTATAAGCGCCTCCCGAAGAGTGGGTGGTAAAATACCAGACTCATAGGCCTCCGCAAAGACGTCCAGCAGCCGAGGAGCTAATTCATCAGCATAGGCTTTATAAAATTCACTTGGGAGGCCATCCAGGCCCGCGGCCTTGCATGTAGGGAGTGACATGATGGCAAGTTTGACATCCTCAACATCGAAGGGCTATGTGAGATATTCGCGGTGGTCGACTGATAGCCACCCAAGCGCAATATCGTCGAGATACGAGCATATGTCAGCCTCCGCTGCCTGAGCCTGTTCACCATACAAATCAGAATAGAAATTCAGCACTACCCTCCTAATCGCAGGAGTACTAAAGTGCGCCACCCCATCCCTGTCCTGCAGTTCAGTGATATACGCCTGACTGCGGGGTTCCGCTAACTTCTGCGCCAGTGAACGGCTGGGCCTGCCCCCCTCCCCATAATAGCGAGCAGTGCATTGTCGAGAGCGATGTACCATCTCCTGATCCACAGTTGTATTGTGTTCTGACACAAGATCCCGGATTGCGGAAAGCGTTTCCGGAACAGGATTCCGTGCATAGTCACGTTCCAAAGCAGAGATGTCATCAGCCAATTTACGGATTAGGCGACGCAAATCTTTAAGTACACCAGCCTGCGCACCTATACAGACCCCCCGGATCGTGACCTTGAACGCTTCCCAGAGGACCCCCGCGCTATCCACAGTGCCCTCATTTTCCTTAAAATAATTGTGAATCGCCTCCCCAATCGTGCATTTAAAAACAGGGTCCATCAAAGACGCCTGTTGCAGGCGCCACATGAACGGGGGCCTCTCGCACTCAGGTACACTTAACCCAAGCAGCACAGGAGAATGATCGGACAATGTCTTAGCCAAGTGACGCACATCACCCACCCAGGTGCACGCAACCTCAGACAAAAGCCAATAGTCCAAACGGGACCACGTACCATGCACAGTGGAGATGAAAGTGCTCTCTCTCACCTCCGGATGCCGCAAACGCCAGACGTCCTGCAAGTTCCCAGCCTCCAACAGCCCCAAGAGAGCATCAGTAGACTGCCTATGTCTAGCGACGCCAGGCCCCAATCTGTCAACCGTCACATCCAGGCAAGTGTTAAAATCATCCCCCCATAGAATTTCAGTCCGAGATATGACGCCAAACGTCCGCAAAAAAGGAATGATCATCTGTGTTTGGGCCATATATATTGACCATTAAGACATTCACACCCCCCCCAGCTTACCATGCACCAGGGCCACCCGGCCCTGCTCGTCTGTCTCTGAGCGGAGAACCGTAAAGGGAACCCCCTTCTTAACAAGAATCATCACCCCCCGGGAATAGGAGGAGTAGGAGGAGGCCACCCTCACCCCCGCCCAGCGCTTGCCCACATTAGCCTCAGATAGCTTTGTGAGGTGGGTTTCTTGTAGAAAGGCGACCTGGACCTCCCACCTGTCCAGGTACGCCATAACAGAACGGATTTTCTTGGGACTGTTTAAGCCACGCACGTTCCAGGTGAGTAACTTTATATTACCACCCATACAGTGCAGTCAACCTAAAGAGGAGTACATGTGAGAGATCAAACATCAAGAGCGTACAGCCCGGGTTCAAATACAGTGCAGTAAAAAAGTGCCAACAATACCCCACCCTCCCCTCGCTAACCCCCCACCCACTTTGGCGAACCCAACTAGCCAAAGCCATCCCAGCCCTGGTGAACCATACCCCAACATACACAACAAAAGCATGCATGATTTGGGGAACTCCCATATGGGGGGCATCAGAGTGCTACTATCCTCCCACCAAGTAGGAGGTGGCTGATCAGATCTAGTACTTGTGCAAGAATAGAAGAAAAAACCTTAGATGGAATCATATTGCATCAAATATACTCATCATATATGCTCAAGTCCACAACAACAGCTCTAGAAGAAAAACAACAGTGCAGCCTCGTGCGGGACCCCCGGGCTTCCCCCACCTATAGGGTGGCCAGCAGAAAGACAGTTAGGCAGCACAAGATCCTTCACTGCTCCTCCTCATCGAGATCAGCCGGGACCTCACGTCTCCGCCGTTTCAGCGTCTTGGCATGTTCCATAGCGCCTTAGGAGTAGTGAAGATTTTAAAGTCTCCCTCAGGGCCAACCCTTAGTCGAGCAGGATAAAGCATAGCATAGGGGATGCCCTCAGATTGCAGAAACTTCTTGACAGTGCCATACTCCCGACGCGCAGACTGGACTGCGACAGTAAAGTCAGGGAAGAAGGACAGCGTGTTCCCCTGGTGGTCGATAGTGCCCTTTTCTCTAGCAAGCCGTAAGACGGCATCCCGGACCCTGTAATTTAATAACCGAGCAATTATAGGTCGAGGTGGAGCGCCCGGTACAGGCCGCACAGCCAGAGAGCGATGGGCCCGCTCAACAATAAAAATGGATGAAAGGTGCTCAGAGCCAAAGATATCTTTAATCAGAGTCTCAACAAAGGTTTCCATCCTGCCAGTGTTCGTGGATTCCGGCAGGCCAGTGATTCTAATGTTGTTCCGGCGAGACCGGGCCTCCAAGTCCTCGTTCTTCGCCTGGATTAGCGCAAGAACTTTCTCCATATTAAGAGCCTTGCCAGCAACCTCACTAAGCCCATCCTCTGTAGCAGAGACCCTTTGCTCGACCTCACCCATTCTAGTGTTCTGTTTTTCTAGTTGGGCAGACATGTGATCAAGTCTATGATTCATGGCAGACATATTCCCCTCAATGGATTGGAGACTTTTCTGCATGGCTAATAGGGTCGATTCCAACGTTGATGGGCCTTCACTTTGGGCATCCGCCTCTGAATCAGAGGCAGCTTTTTGTGGCACCTTAGTGGTTTGGCGCGCCTCAAACGTGAGGCGAGGCTGGGATTTGTCCGTTCTGCCCATAGCGAAGGATAGACCGGCCCAACTGGGATCAGCAACCGTGCAGCAGGGCTGAACAAAAACGAGAACTCAGAGCACAGCTATATATGACCAAGAACAGCAATCAGGCACCAGTGCTCGTAATAGGGCCCGCTGCACCAACGCTGCAGCCCAACCAGGAGAAAGGACCTCCTGACCGAGGCACACTACTCCAGGGTGCCGCGGAGCCGGTTACTTTACGAGCAACCTATGAGGCACCTGTTCCCCCACCACGCCACACAAGATGCCACCAATCTGTGTCGACAGCCACCAAGGGGTAGAGAAGTCCAGCACGTGCACAGCCGGTCAATGAAGTCATAGGCGGCAAAGTCAAATTCGATTCTCAGACCCACAGGAGAGAGCCAATAGCCCCGTTAACTCCAGTCCAGGAATGCAAACTGTAGGCTGGCATTTGAGGGAAGTCCAGCAGTAGTAGATCACAGCTAGAAGTGGTTAGACAGCAGGCCCACGACACTCTCGACCACGCCACCACCCTGAGAAGAGCTAGTTGCCGGAGTGGCGTGCTAGTTCACAAGAAGCAAGCTTTAGCGGCCCTCTATGCCAGCAGGCCCCAAGCGCCCTCCGGGCTCCAGTGCCACAGCAACACCTCACAGACATGCAGGCAGGCGATAATGAAGACAGTCACAAAAGACAAACCACTCCACAGCTCAAGGGAGAGAGAAAGGCTGACGCCTCAATTTCAGCAGTGGGGGCCCGCTCAGGCAAGGGTCCGATACAGCCATGGAATATGCGCCCGCAGGCCCCAGCCGTCACGCGCGCATCCAAAGGCCACAGCTCGCAGGCCGCAGTTACGCGCCAAGGCCCACACCCGCCTCCACAGCCGCAGGCCCAAGCGCGGCCGCACCCCCACTCACCGCAACCCACAGAGCAATGCGGTCCAGCCTCAGCAGCAGGCAAAGGAGCGCTCCGGCGCTGCCAGTGAAATTGGGCCGTCCCACCGCTCCGCAGCTCGGCAGGGGCCTCAGCTTCCACTCGCGCGGTGACAGTCACCCTCCGGCCATACACCCCGCTGCTCAGCGTCCGGACTCCAACGATGCTCGGGCATCCAGGGCACAATGTCAGCGCCCGTGCAGCGATCGCAGGGTGCCTCAGTCTCGCGGCAAGGCAACGATGAATCGCAGCTCACTGCTGCGTTATAGCGGCCGCCATCTTGCGCACACGGCTGTCAGTCCGCCCAGACGGAGCCTCGGCAGGTTTCCTGCAGATTTAGCGGCCAGCAACAGCACCACTCCGCTCAGCAAGGCAGCGCCCTGCCGTTCCGTGGTTTTTTGAAGACGTGATGCGACGATTTGAAGCAGATAATGGGCGGATTAGGGATCAGCCGGACAGAGCGGCTCTAGGGAGCAGCCATCTTGTCAGGTGCCCTCTAGCGCCCCCCACACTTTAACTACCTTCACCGCACTTGTTTAACGTTAGTCAGGCTACACATTAGATCTGCATTCTGCCCAAAATGTGCTGAACCGAATGCCACTTTCCTCCACATGAAATGGTCTTGTAATGGAGTGGGTGGTGGCAGAGGACCTACGACTGAAAATAATTTGAACTGGAGAAAGAGCAGAAAAGGACCTGGGTGTCTGGACAGACATGATCTGTGAATTGGCGGCCTGGCAAAAGATGGGAGGAGGGGGAGGCGGAGGTGGAGGGGGAAGCCCTGTATGATATCAATGGTTCCTCTCTCTTTCCTTGTTATGCACGTCGCCTGTATCAGTAATAATGATTATCCTGTCATGCCCGAATGGCCGATGTGTCAGTTATGAGCATAAACATACTATTGATGTTGACCACATCATTGTTACGTTGTATAATGGAAAAACTAAATTAAGATGGAAAAAAATAATGGCTGTCAAAGTCCTTGCAATGTTCTCTAACCACCTTTGTCAATGAGCACTTTTGAATGAAGCACTGCAAATCAACATAACGCGTCGAGTGTTTAGGGCCACATGAAATTCAGCCATAACATCAACCTCTAGGAGTTCCTGCACATTACAGCTGTAGAGAAAAAGCTACAGCCCAAGGAGTACATGAAATAGGTTGAAAAGTATCCCCATGTCACGTATCCTGTGACCTGGGAGACACAGGGGTAATGCCCCTCCTTGGAAAGAAGAGAAATATGCGAATAGGACCCTCGTGAGACATTATAGGGCGCTCTAGCCGGGAAAAGGTGAACAAACAATGAGCGGGTCTCCCATTGTTATTTGTGTGTGCTGCCTCGCGCTGCGCGTCGCTTTAGTTTTTCTGGTTTTCTAGGGGTGTTATGGTCCCACCCAGGGCATCCCCAGCTGCCTACATCATCGGGGCAGAGCGGGGAGCATCAAATGATGTCAAATGCAAGAATTACTATATCAACCGTGGCGCCCTTTCACTTAAATCTATAAAGCATTATAAATCATGTCAATACATATATAAATTGTCAAACTATAGTAAAGCAATATTATATGGTTTAAATGGGCTAATAATACTAAACGCAACATGCTTTTATAAAAGAGAAATGCACATTCAAATAATGAATATATGAAATATATAAAATGCAGTGAGGGCTGCATAAGCAGAAAATGACAAAATTACCACCATTTCTCTTTCAGTGGAACAGATGTGATCAGCACTTTCTTATCATGGACAGGACTTTTTCAGGCAAGGGTCCAAGTCAGAGATTAACACCAGAAAAATTGCTGTAGAAGAAGTAGATTTAGGACCAACCAAGAATGCAAATAACCTGTGCTCATATTTATTAAGAGATCATGCAGAACAGTGCAGGAAGTAACGTTGCTGTGCTGCTTTGCATGAACTGGTGAGAGCAGAACTGGTCCATATCTGCAAAGTCCATATTCTGTTCTGTCCATGCCCTGGTGCACGTTGTGCTGCCTAGCACCAATGCAAGCACCTTTGCGCTGTAGTGTGAGTGCGTCTGTGTTGTGGTCAAGATAGTTTGTGTGCAGGTTGGCGTACCTTCCTGCACAAAAACTATCCTTTGAGGCTTTTTCCGCTTTGTATGTGTGCTGCATATGTGGAATGCCTCGGGTAGGTGCACCGTTTTGGCGCAAACCCATTTTTACATTTATTTATTTGTCGAGTTTTGTATAACGCGAACTTGACCCGAAGGTAACAGAGCGCTTTACAGAGTTAGTACAATAGGAATTACATGAGGTGCACGTGGCTACATAGACGAGTATAAAATACGTAGTGACAAAATTAACAGCAGAATACAGTAGATAATAGGATATGTGAGCAATATAGTCTGGAGGCAGTTATGGTGGCCTAGCATCAATTACAAGGGGTACATATGGGGTAAATAACATTACATTGTGATAATATACATAGAGAAATACAAAATACGTAGTGACAATATATAAATGGAGAATACAGTAGACATAATGGTTATGTGGATAGTATAGTCCAGAATTAGTTATGTTTGCATAGCATCGATTACATGTGGTGCATTTGGGGTAGGTAAAAACACACTGCATCATGCAGGATACATAAAGGAGTAGGATATGTGGCCGAAATAATTTGGTTAATTTGTTCTTCATAGGTCTGAGAGCAGCAGAACTTGCCTGGCATGGAACTGAAGATGAGAAGACCATGTTGATAAACAACATTTCTTCTTCTAGTGTATCCAATTAAGTGTTTCCCTCAGACAGGCCATGTGTGAGGCAATAGTAAGAACCTTGGAAAAGTCCCTCTTTATCATTAAGAAGGTGGTTGTTTTACCCGTAGTTGCTGTGGTAAGGCGCCCAGATTATGCCTACCACACAAGAACTTTAAAGACTTAGCTGTACTCTCTATGAGTTCATTCACTTTAGAATCCTGAGGTCCTGGGGTTATCTGGGTCAGTGATTGGCCATGAAAAATTCACAACAGGCACATTTTCAAATTGAGGGAGGAGCCTCCCTCAGCGAATAAGGCCTGAACTCGACGAGGATCACAACAACACAGATTGGCAAAATGCTGCTTTCGTGCCTCGGGTTCAGGAATGTCAACCAGATATGAGTAGATGGTTGAAGACGGCCAATAGTAGTGCTCACCAATTCTTCCTCTCACAAGCATCAAAGAAAACAGTACCCCAAAATACGTGTAGCAAAAGTCATGAAGGAGTAGCAAGGTCTGTTTCGTTTGCTCCAGGGATGGTGAGGAGCTCTTGGAGGCAGAACACAATGGGCTTCAGCTGCACTTATAACTGATGCAGTCAAGTTGTGGCAGTGGGGACAGGTTCCCCAGGCAGAAGACGGGGGTGTGGTGCACCGGATCGCCATCGGGCATGGTGTGAGGCACTAGTGGCTGTAGTAAGATCAGTCGTGAATCCCGGTCAGGAGCAAGGAACGACATATAGCTGCACAGTGGGGTGTGTAGTGCACAGGACACACTTTTGGCATCTCTAGTAAATAGACACCTCTTCACATACACTGCTGAGCGGCGTTGGATCTCGGGCGGGCGATGGGGGTGCAGTGCGCAGTAGCAGCGGCCGCAGCAGCGACTGTAGCATACCCTACTGGATGGGTTCAATTTGAGCACAGAAATCGAGCGAGACCCGAACCCAGGATAGACTTTCAGGTTCTCATATCCCGCCGAGCGGTGTCAGATCTCAGGCGGGCGGTGGGGGGTGCAGTGCACAGCAGCAGATGATGTTGGACTTACTTTTTCATCATCAAAGATGGCGTCGGCTCTTAGGAGTGCGATGAGGTGTGGCGCGAGGCACCAGTGAACTGCCACAACCCCTTCTGGATGTGGGTGGTAGGGGGCAGGAACTGGCGCAGAGACTCACCTGAAGCCCGGGTGCTTGTTGCACAGCCTTTGCCATGATTTGCGATGAGTCGTCCCGCTCGTTGTCCTGGACTCAGTCAGCAGCCAAGGAAGATAATTTTCTTCAATTCCAGCTGTGTGGTGGCTCGATGACGAGGCTTTACTAGGGATTTGTGTCAATGGTGATCCCTGATCCAGGGAAATCTTCCTGGGTTCTTTTCTTGTTGCTTTTTCGCTTTGGGGGGGCTGTTTTTCTCAGGATTTAGGCCGATGGTGATCCCTAGCCCGGGGAGCTCCCAGCGGAGCGCCTTAGCAGTCGGCTATCTTGTTATGTTATGTTATGTTACAGGTTTTGTATAGCGCACAGCTGCCCCAGCAAAGGGGCGTCCCAGCGCTAACTAGCAGAAGTTGGGGGGCTACTAAAAGAAGGCAGGGCCTATAGCAAAGGGAAAAGGTGTGTTTTAATGGCCTTGCGGAATGCCAGGTAGTTGTTAATGCTACGAATGTGCGCAGGAGCGAGAATTCCAAAGTTTTGCAGCCAGGGCACGGAAGGAGCGTCCTCCTGCTCGCACTTTCCTCACCCGAGGGACGACCGACTAATGCTGGCCCATAGATCGTAGTTGGCGAGTAGGTGTATAGGGTGAAACAGGTTCGCAAGGATATCTGGGGAGGAAAGATTCATGATTTTATAGGCAATGTAGAGGGACTTGAACTCAATGCGCCTCGCCACCGGCAGCCAATGTATTCGGCGGATGGCGTTGGTCGTAGAGCAAGTTCTAGGGAGGCCAAGAAGAGTTCTAGCAGCCGCATTTTGAACCCTTTGCTGACGTAGGATTTCAGCCTTGTTAACCCCCAGGTAAAGTGAACTGGCATAACCCATCCTAGACATAATGGAGGCCTGGATGATGATTTGACGGACTGTGGGATCAAAAAAACCCAACAGCGGTTTGAGCCCTCGCAAGAGTCCAAAACAGGTCCCAGCAACTTTTTTGGTTTGGACCTGGAAGCTGAGGGCCGAGTCAACCCATACACCCAGATTTTTGACCACCTGTTTAGGGGCAGGTGCGCAACCTAAGGTCGCAGGCCACCAGCTCTCACTCCACAGCTCAGTATCTTAAGCTTTGTAAATATGCACAGGAACGCCTATGCATCAACCATGGAATGCCTACCTGATGCAAAGTTACACAAGGCAGTGCTATGTACTGTGTTGCGTTACTTTTTCTTACAAAGACACACAAATCGATATTTGCATTGTATTGCAACCCTGATGCAAAATCTTTGTAAATCTGGGTCCAAGATTGGATGTGTCCTGGAAATTTTTCATAACGTTAAGCAACAAAGGTGACAATACCCTCAAAAGCCCAAAATGAGACTGGACCATTAGACCAGACGTAAGAAACCAGAAATTCCTGCTGGGTTCTTTTAAACTGGAAAGACTCTTCCCTCAAGAGTGGCAGACTGAAACCATGCATGAGAGTATCCTGTGATCACTGATGTTTGATTACCTGACTTGCATTCTGACAAGAACTGATAAACAGTGCCTTTTGATAGAAGAAAGGAGCCATCCTGGGTGCACTGCTTAATCTACCATGAAGCCCACATTAGTCACCATGATGAACATAACGGTGATAGCTAGGCTGATCCATCACAATGATATTTATATAGTTGTCAAATAAATGAAACATATGTAGAGAGAAAGTCGTCCTAGGTAAGAAATGAGAATATTTCCCCTTACATGTCCACACATTAGAGTCTCAGTGTACAGACACTGATATTTAATCAGGTTCAGACACCACTACCACTAAAGTTATGTAATGGTATCTTATGTAATTTTATTTGTAATGTGCATTAACGCAGAGCTTCTTGGTGCTGAGCTGTAAACATAGCACACCTATGACCTTAAGAGAGTTAAAAGAGGAAGGAATTAGTTGTTTAAAGCCAAGTTTTGGTCACTTTCCCACCTGTGGCTCAGCTGGATTCTAAACGAAAGGCTCCTGTGTGTGAATTGTATAGTTAGGCTGAGTGATGGAGAAGGCCCAATCTTCATAAGTGGCGGTACTTGCTTGTGCAACAATCAGCAAAACCTGGTCTGCAGAGTGTAGGCGTTGGGGTGTGGCTCTATGATCTATGGATCTATGAATAATGGTAACTGCTTTGAAGGAGGCTGTGGATGAAATGGGAAGCAAGTGAAGAGGGCTTAGTGGTGGCCTAATCGTATCACGCCTTGATACGCTTACGACAAGCAGTAGTGTTCTAGTTGAGTTGGAGACGCTGAAAAGGCTTCACTGGGGCAGTCAGATACATGGCATTTGAATAATCCAGTCTAGATTGAATCAAGGCCTTTTTTCACAGTTTTTGTTGTTATAAGCAGTGCTTTAAATGGGCCGGTACTCACCGGTACTGAGTACCGGCACTTCTGAATTTTTTTGCCGTCAGTACCGTCACTTCTCTGTAGCCAGGGAGAGTACCGGTACCCTGATCCACGGCACGGCAGGCACAGGTTAGGTTTCTCCTCCAGTGCAGGGCAGAGTCCGCTCTGCTTCCGAGGAGCATGTAATTAACCGAGCCGTGAAGTATCCTTTTTCAGAGTTGCTGGTGAAGATTCCCGCAGCGCCCATTTGAATGTCCCCAAACTGCAGGGCTTTGAGAGGGCTTGTGTCATGCTGTGATTAACAGGACAGGGTCTCTAGACCCACCCTGCACTGTCAATCAGGTGCGCAGCGACCATTCGGGTGAAAGTGCCATCATGACTTTCACTATGTGTAATGAGTTAATCTGTTTTATTGACATAAACGAATTTTTCGTGTGTTTTGCTATGTGCTGCAACTGGTACAGAAGCCATTATGTATGATCATATCTTGCCCTTAGCCGCGCTCCTAGCCCCGCCCACTTGCCACACCTCTATTTTAATGAGTACCTGCATTTAAAGCACTGGTTATAAGGAAGGATCTTTTTTAAAGCCCTGAGCTGGTCACCTGTGAATTGAGAGGAAGGTTGGTGTGTCTAGGCAAATACACAATTACAATATAACTTTAGTTGGAGAAGGAACATAATCCATTGGTTTTGGTAAACACCTGTTTATCTAGGAGCTTGCGGCACAAAAAGGACTTAGATTAATTTAATTTAAGGAAATTGGCAGCTATTTACCAATTGGTTATGTCAAAGCAGTTGGTCAGGCATTAGGTTCTTGGTCTGAAGAAACAATGCCAGTGGGGTTAGACAAATCTCTATGTAGACATAGCCTCCTCCTACATATAAAAACAGGCTCCTCGTAGCTGGAGTATAGAGAAAAGAGGCCGCATGTATAAATTGAGTAGAAAGGGGGAGACAGTCGAAACTCTGGGGCATCCTTCTGAGTAAATCAAAGGAACAACATTTTCGGAGACAATGAATATTGCACCTAATGCTAAAATTTCACAGGACTCATCGTTATACCAGTCCTGATACCATGAGCATTACCTCTTCATCCATTAGACAGGCTTTCTTGCGAAGGCCTACGTTTAAGCAAACATTAAATAGAGATAGATTATTTTCCCTCCTAGAGCCATGCCCGTTGAGAAACTACTACTCAACTCAATAGTTGAGAGTAATTACCCCCACCAAAAGGCAGGAGCAAACCATACTATGCTGGACCTTTCCACCACTGGCCCAGGTTCTTCTTTGTTGTGTTCATCTCCTACTCTACTCTCTCTTTACTCCGTGTTTCTTGGAACCTGACTATAGTGAGTAATAAGACCTTTGCAGGCATTTAAACTAATTTGGTGCTTCATAAAGACTACTATTCATTCTTCCTATGAAGTACAATAAACACTTTCTTCTGAACCTTCTTTTTGTCTTTGACATTCTAAAGGTATAAAACCAGCGAGGTCACATCGAAAATCAAAAAAACCTCTTCCACCGACTCCCACAGAAGACAAGGTATTTGTAGATTTTTTGGGGAGCTTTTTGTAACTGTGACACAAATGTACTCCAACAGGTAACCTAACGGATGAGCAGTGACCCGTTAGAAGCTGTCCCATCTTCAAAGTCTTTAACATTTCCTTGTTGTTACCTTTGAGGTAAAGGTGAACAGACGTCCACCCCCAGAGCCACCCCAACCAGAAGAACTGAAGAAGGTGGTGGCGCTGTATGATTACACCCCCATGAATGCCAACGACCTCCCACTGCAGAAGGGAGAGGAGTATCTCATTCTTGAAGGGGGCAACCAATCCTGGTGGAGAGCGCGTGATAAAAATGGGTGAGAACCAGCAATTACACTCTATGTACTATTTACAAACACATTTATTTTCATATCCAGCTATGAATAATGATACTTTAAAAGCATAGACTTCGTGCAACCATTTATTAGGCAAATTTATACAAGACAATAAAACTTTCCAATAAAAAACACATTTTTGCTGTTATGGTCCATATTGTGATAAAACTTGGAAAGGATTGAATCTCCTCTTCCTAACGATTGCACCTCCTTGGTCGCTGTGCCTAGGATAGGGTGTTCTTCTACAACGTTAATGCAGAGTGCGGGGGATGATTGCAGAAGGAACCAGTTTACTGGGTGAGACACAGCCGAGACACCTGCGAGGAAGCAAAATAATGTATGTCAGGGCAGGAAGGGGGATGAGGCCTGGGACAGGTCAGGAATGAGTGTCTGTAATCATCTGATGGGTGTTTCTTCAGGGAGTGGCTAGAGTGAGTGTGTAAGTAGTGGAAGTTTCTGGGCTGGTAAAATGAGTTCTGTCTCACAGGAAACGCAGTCAGGTGCTGACGGGGAGCTGCCAGTGGATCCAGAGGGAATCCAATCACCCAGCTCTGCTATCAGAGCCCCCAAAACAGGGGTTGACTTTCTGATAGGATTTGGTGAACCACCGTGTTGAAGACGAGTTTGTTCAGACATTTTGAAGTCATTCAATCACAACTCAAATGAAAGCATATCTGTAGAGTACTAAAGACCCAGTTTGAGGGCATTCAAGGACTTCAGCATAAATACTTAGAAAACCGAAAGATGGCGAATGCCCATATCAACTAGCGCATGCAAGAAATGGACAGAGTAAAATGCTGAGCAGCTTACAGTTATTAAACATAAAGAGATTTTCACTTTATTCTGAAAACTAGGCAGATGTTAGTCAAATTAATACGGTAGCTTGGTGCAAAGCCTTTGCCATTCACAATTCGCCTGCAGTGGAATCTCACTTGAATTTCGTAACCAGCAAAAGAGCCTTGTCCTGAGAGCAAAGTGTCTGCAGTTTTATGTAGCTGAAACTTCTTCAAAGAGAGCCAGATGGTTCCATATAAAACCTTATGAATCAGAGACAGAGCCTCCTTGACAATTCTATACATGACTGGAAGATAGCTGTTAGACCTATCATCTTTGGCGTGATTTCCCCTGTATTTTTGCTTCTGACCTCCTATTTTTTGACTGTGTGCTGCATTTAATCTTTGCTGGTTTTAGGACTCTGGGCACTTTACCACTGCTGACCAGTGCTAAAGTACAAGTGCTCCCTGTGTAAATTGTATTGGTGATTGGTTCATCCATGATTGGCATATTTGATTCACTACTAAGTCCCTAGTAAAGTGCACCAGGTGTGCCCAGGGCCTGTAAATCAAATGCTACTAGTGGGCTGCAGCACTGATTGTGCCACCCACATGAGTAGCCCTGCAAACATGTCTCAGACCTGCCACTGCAGTCTCTGTGTGTGCAGTTTTAAACTGCCATTAAGACCTGGCAAGTGCACCCACTTGCCAGGCCCAAACTTTCCCTTTTATTACATGTAAGTCACTCCTAAGGTGTTGTGTAGTTCCTACCAATCCATAGGACCTGTGCATTGTTCGGACAACATAAACTAAGGGCTTGGTGTCAAGACTGATTCCAGACACCCCGCAGGATTTGTTGGCCTATAGACCAGCTAGCTCACAGTGCTACCGTAAGCCGCCCTAACCTACCAGGGAGCGAATAGTTTCAGGCAAACACTGAACATGACAACCCTTATTCCTCAGGAACCGTGGAAACAGTACAGAACCTTTCGCTCAATCACTCGTGCTCACTTATTCTCAGTGAAATATACAGAGAATACACGGTGGGACATTTTCAATAATATTTATTGAACCAACATTATTCTTGCATAAAATACGTGTGCTGCAATGATTAGTAGACAGAAGCAGATAAACGTGATTACAAGCACCAAAAGCGTAAATAGTAGATATAGTTCTACCATGGTACTAAACAATTGTACATATGCAGACAAATAAACAATGTAGTAATCTAGCATACTCCTACTATGCAAACCCTACTCTGAGTGTACCTAGAGTGTGTAGGTGTAGAGCCAAGAATCCCCCCAAGGGACGATCTAACCTCATTACCGTCTTGGTCACGAACCGAACACCCCTCACGAGATGTCAGGTTGGTGCGTGGTGATTACTCAGCATGCAAGGACCCTCGGAGTCAGCGGAAGTACCTCCTCTGCTAATCTATCGGGATGCTCATCTTTCATAATAGAAAGCAGCCTTGCGATGTACGCATTAGATTAGTGATGTTGTGGATTTGTAGATAGCCCTGTTGTCCCGTGGATGAAGATAGTGATGACATTTGTACGTAGTAAGGAACGAGACCTTGTGCATGATGTTCAGGGCGTTGTGATAATGTAGTGCGAAGCTAGATGTAAAACAAGTTTAGTTTCAGAGAAAATAACCCAACATTGTCGTGCGTGCAAATGTATGCAAAAGGTTACAGGTTGGAAATGTTATTCGTGAGGACAATGTAAGAAATAAGCTGCTTCACTACATGGACCTAACTTGGGAATATAACAAAGGTAGGCCCAAGGCAGTCCCATGGGCAGGGTACAGTGTATTTAAAAGGTAGGGCATGTACTGGTGTGTTTTACATGTCCTAATAGTGAAATACTGCTAATTCTGTTTTTCACTATTGCAAGGACTATCTCTCCCATAGAGTAACATGGGGATTGCCTTGAAATATCTTTTAAGTGTAATTTCCCAGTGGGAGTTGATTGAGATTTGGAGTTTGGGGTCTCTGAAATCACAATTAAAAGAACATCTTTGGTGAAGCTGGTTTTTAAATTGTGTGTTTGAAAATGTCACTTTCAGGAAGTGAGCATTTTCTTGCTTAACCATTCTGTGCCTCTGCCTGTCTGTAGAATCCACATCTGGGTTAGGATGACTGTTGGGCTCTTGTGCATTCACTCTAGACAGTCACATAAAGGGAGCTGAGGTGTGCCTTGCATTTCCTGATTGGCCATCACCAGGCTGATGGGCCTTCCTGAGCAACAGTGGTGGGAGTAGTTGTCACTGACACCTGAATAGGGTTGTTCCTTTCCTCACACAAAGCTGTCTCCCCCCCCCCCCTGTAGTGTGTCTGGAGCCAGATTAGGGAAAGGCAGGGTCTTGTGCACTACAAAGACTTTCCTTTGAAGTTTGCCTACTTCAAAGGCAGAAAGGGGTATAAGTATTGGACCTCTGACACTCTCAAATCAGAACACTTCAGGACTAAAGGACATTCTGCCTGGAAGAAGAGCTGGATGCTGTAGGAGAAACTGGCACTGCCTGTTGTTTTGTTGTGCTGGACTGCTGCTTGCTGCTTCTGTCCTGGGAGTGAAAGGACTGGACTTTGCTTTCTGTATCCTGATTCCAAGGTTCTCCAAGGGCTTGGGTGTGCTTTCCTCCTGTTAAGAAGTCTCGGGGTCATCAAAGACTTCACCTACCAGTGCCTGGGCTCTGCTGCTGAGAGTCTTGACTTGCCAAGTGGTGCCAAATTCAGTTCTTGGGCCCTTAAAGTGGAATCTGGTGAACTGAAGGAGAAAATCCACACATCGACACTCAGCATCTGTTTATATCGACACATCTCTACAAACTTCAACGCATCACCGCTGCCAGCACCGGAGTGTGGTTCCCGATCTGCGCATCGACCATGGCTTTCACTGCAGGCCCCAGCTTTCCATTGCAGCGCGTCAGAAGAACCGCCGCAGCATAAGTTTTGAGCACCGCATCACCGATGTCTGTGACGCACCGCTCCAACTCCAATGCAGTGCCTGCTTCGCGGCTGTGGAGTCGAAGAAGCGCATCTGGATTTTTGACGCATTGTCCCTGAGTGCAGATTTTTTCATCAACGTTGCCCAGCAGTTAGAAATCTGAGGCCGCCTGTCTTGAGATCGACACATCACCTCCCCTTCCAGTAAGGAACCAACCCATCACCTCCCCTGACAGTAGGGAACCAACGCATCACCTCCCCTGACAGTAAGGAGCCAACGCATCACCTCTCCTGGGAGTAAGGAACTGATGCATCGCTTTGCTTTTCCAGCGTCTCACCTGCCCCACGCCTCGCACCGTCTTTGAATTTTAACACATCCAAGTTACTTTGTGCTTAAAATGGCGATCCATAGATTCCTATGGACTACATTTGCTTAACCTTTGAAAAGTGATATCTTTACTTGTGTATGTTGGATTTTTGTCATTTTGGTCTTGTTTTATTCAGATAAATATTGGCTATTTTCCTAAACTGGTGTGGACTCATTTTGTGGTGTTTTCACTGTGTTACTGTGTGTGTATGTACAAAGGCTTTACACATTGCCTCTGAGATAAGTCTGACTGCTCGTGTCAAGCTACCAAGGGGGTGAGTAGAGGTTATCTTAGTTGTGTGACTCCCTTACCCTGACTAGAATGAGAGTCCCTACATTTGACAGGATGCAAACCACTGCCAACTAGAGACTCCATTTCTAACAATAGCAAAGACAAATAAAAACTGGTGACATTTGCATGTGATGAGCGGTTATGGTCACCATTTGAGAGCCTAACTCTGTAACACCTGTACATCATGTAGAGTACATACTGAGAATTCTGCATAAGGCACCTTTCCGCAATCAAGCTTGACTCCAATGACATCTTGTGCTACCACTGCCATATTGCTGGGACAAGAACAGAATGCAAAGAAAAAAATCAGTAGTGATGGTAGTAGAATAAGGATCACATTAAAGCATTCATCACAGCCACCAAGGATATTAGAGGATTGAAATCGTTGCCTTTTGTCTCAATTATTAAAACTGTCGACCATTCAAGCAGGGGGCGGTCAGACAGTGTGGTGAATTGTTCTTATGTTTACAAGGCATAGCACAAAGTATAAGCTCAGTATTAGTATTGGTAAAAGCTAATCAATTTGATTTCAAACATGCTCAAACCTAAGAATTTATGTGAGTCATATCAAAGAAGAAATCACATGAGATGCAAGGACCACCTAAGTTTCCATGTTCCAGATAGTGACCCCAGTTAGACTAGTGCTCATTTTGCCTAAATATCACATAGACGTAGATACATGAGGAAGCCAATTATCTTGTCTTCCTCCAAATTTTGTAAAATTAAACACTGTATTAAAAATAACTGAGTACTGTTTGTTGTGATTAGTTACCATGATGAATGTCACGATGACAACTAGACTGATCCGTCACAATGCTATTTACATAAGTAAACCATATGTAGAGAGGAAGTCGTTCCAGGTAAGAAATGAGAATACTTCCTGTTACATATCCACACATTAGCGCCTCAGTCTACAGACATTGATATTTAACTAGGCTCAGACTCCACTAAAGTTATGGAATGGTATGTTATGTAATTTTATTTGTAATGTGCGCTAAAGCATAGCTTCTTGGTACTGAGCTGTAAATAAAGCAGACCCATGGCCTTAAGACAGTTAAAAGAGGAATGAACTCGTTGTTAAAAGCCAAGGTGATCACATTACCATCTATGGCTTATTTGGATTCTACACAAAGGGCTCCTGGGAATGAAAGTCTCTCTCATTTAGTGGGAACGTCTGTTATACACATGCTGCTGCCTAGTGATGTTGTCATAGCAGCAGAAACCTTCCTATCCATGGTGTGCCTCGCTCTCCAACTTTCAGCTCTCTACCTCTTCGATTTTTTTTTGGGGGGGGGGGGCTATTCTTCTTCTGTGAGTTTGAGTAGAGACTGGCAAGCAAATAAAGGCTTTTATGCGCATTATATGTGCATCTTCAATATGATTATTAAACATGCTGAAATATCACAAAATCTGTTTTGCAGTGGAGAAAGCAAAGTTCATGTTAGGGAGTAGATTGGATCTTGAAGAAGCCGCATTTCTGAAAAAGCTTCCTAATTACTTATAACATGTTTACCTTGCTTTTTACAAACATTGCCATGCCCCCCAATTTATTGCATCTTGTCCTCACCATAGTTCACACCACAAACTTATGTTGTGGATTTTGAGTTACCAAAGAGGCTGAAGGCCAGAGAGCTAACCACAAGAACTACATCATATTGCATGACATTTTAATTTGTCGACAAATGTTTTTTAAGTAAGGGAGGGCATGGAGATGTATGAATTTACTAATTATATATGTAGTTACTCACTGATTACATCAAACAATGTTTTAGATGACACAAAATTATCATTATTTTCTTCTGGTTCTCCTGTACTTGTTTTTCACCTAATTTTTAAAGGTTAAAATGTGCTTCTCCTTAAATCATTACTTTCCTGGATAATCAGTTAATAGAAGGAAGCTAAGTAAAATCGAACGAGGGCTTAATTTAATGATGAGTCATATGAGGTGGAAGTTGAGGAAGGTAAGTTTCATCACAACCCAGTGCTGGAAAACTGCACCTCAGTCACGATAACAGCAACTGATCATTTCAGACAATACATTCTTAACAAGAATGAAACGTCATCATTATCAGAACAACTGAGCTCAAGTCTAGTGACTCTCCTAATCTAAAGTAAGTATTCACAACATAACACATCTGTCCCCTAAAAATGATTACATAGTCATACTTAAGATAAATAATACAAATGATATCTTCTAAATGAACTAGGCACAAAATGTATGTAGTAATAAAAACAGCCAATTGTGAATGCCTTACAATAACGCGTCCAAATTTACTCTTATGTGCACCCACACCACCAATATTACCATGATCAATAGAAGGCAAACTTGAATCAAACACACCACCATACTCACTCATCTGAACGCTATATTTATCCATCAACCACATAAACTTCTTGTTCATGTTACTTCCCATTTGCACTGCTGTCCTTCATAGTAGATCACGGCCACTCTTGCAAACCACCAACCTACTCCAATGCTGCACTCTACTGTCACTTGATTTGGCAACATTGATGAACACTTCCATAACTTCTGAAGGATCTGAAAATACATCATCTGCCTTGCAAACCTTGACTGTTTTTTTTTACCCTAACACAATCGCCTTTCTTTAAAGCACATTCCCCGACACCCTTCGAATCATCATACGCCCTTTTGTACTTTAATTGTGCTTTCAATATATTGTCTTTTACAACATAAGGAGACCA
Organism: Calotriton arnoldi; assembly: GCA_963921515.1. Taxonomy (NCBI): domain Eukaryota; kingdom Metazoa; phylum Chordata; class Amphibia; order Caudata; family Salamandridae; genus Calotriton; species Calotriton arnoldi. The sequence goes on from CAWUFW010000854.1 coordinate 3,405,893, forward strand.
CTCAAGCATCTTACTTCTCATCTTCTAACTCTAATTACCTGTAGTAAAAGGTGTCCTCCCACGCATAATAGAAAATGGGCTATATCCTGTTAAAGTGGGAGTGATGCGATACCCCTAAACAATCTCCTCCACCTCTCCTTTCCAATTAAATGCATTCTTTGTAGCCAATTGTAATGTTCATTTTATAACTCTGTTACATTTCTCAATTTCAACATTACCCTCAGGATGATATACTGAATTGTGCTAGTACAAAATACAGTTCCTTTACAAGAATCGTTTGAATTCAACAGAGGTAAACTGTGCACCATTATCGAAAATAATCTTCCTAGATAGACCTTCTCCATGAAATAGTTCATCTAAAAATTTTACAACTGCGCTGGAATCAGCAGACTCCACAAACTTCACTTTTAGCCGCTTAGAAAAATAATCCATAAGTGTCATCACAAATATTTTTCTTCCATCAGATTCAAGCTCTGGTCCCATAATATCAACACCTATTGTCTCCCAAACCATGTTGGGAAACTCAACTGTATGAAAAAGTGGTCTCAAAGTGACTTGTGACTTATCTGTATCCTCACATTCAACACATGACCTTACCAGAGTTTCCTTTTCTTTATCTAATCATGGCCGCCAGTAAAATTCCTTCACTCTCCTTTTACTTCTGACAATCTTCAAACGTCCTTCATAACATAATTCCAAAACTATTTTCCTTAACTGGTTCAGAGGAACAACCTTGGAACCTCTTAGTACATTGCCTTCTTCCAATGATAGTTCATTACGAATTTCTCAAAAAGGTTTGATATTCAAGTTACACCTGGGAGACAAACCTTGCTCCACATATTCAAGCAACACTCTCAACAGTTAATCTTCACTGGCTTTATTCCATTCTTCATTTGAAATACTCTTCCAGACTTCATCATTCAACCATGCTACACTAAAATCCTCTATATTTTTCTTGGAAACCTCTTCCAACAGTAAAGGTAATCTACTCAAGCAATCAGCCACTCTGTTATTAACACCTGGAACAAACTGTACACTATAATCATAGTCCAACAACCTCACAGAAAATTTAGCAATTCTTGGAGTGGCATTAAGTAACCCATTTTTTTAGTTAAAACCTTGATCACATCTCACAACAACATGTGATTCCCAAACAAATTGCCTAAAATGCTCTAAACCCCACACAACAGCTAGAGATTAATTCTCTATAACTGAATGCAGTGTCTCAGCTGGAGACAATGTCCTTGGAGCAAATGCAATTGTCAATTTCTTGCCCCTATGGTCCCCTAATCCCTCGCAACTTGCATCAGTGGTAAGAATAGTTTGTAAGGTAGAATCAAAACCTTGGATGTGGTTAGCAGTACACAATCCACTCTTTAACAACAATAGACAACAAAACTTCTTTTTGACAACTATCTGATCAGACAAATTTAACCCTATTCTTTAATAACTGTCTCATAGTATATGTTTTTTCAGAAACAAATCGTAATAAATTTCAAATCAAATTGAAGAAACCCTATTAAAGACCTTAGATCATCCTTACTTGTAGGATATGGTGCATCAGTGATAGCTTGTAACAAGTCTGGTTTTGGTTTAATGCCTTCATGACTCACTTCATTGCCAAGGTAATTCAATTTCTGTAAAGCAAATTTACACTTAACATACTCAGCAGTCAATCCACACTTTCTCAAATTGCATAACACTTTTCTGAGATGTTTATCATGAGTGTCCTTGTGTTCTCCTATAATTAAGATGTCATCTTGAAAAAACATCACCCCTTCATGAGAATGGGACAATGTGTGCATTAACGTTTGCTGCTGCTGACTCACACCTAAAAGGCATACGTACATATTGGAAACCACCAGTAGGGGTCATGAATGCTATGAATTGTTTACTCTTGGGTTGTAAGTGAATCTGATGATATGACGATGACAGAAGAAAACTATTGCATTCCTTTCGTGAATGCTAACATTTCATTTATCTTAGGCAAAGGGAATCTTTGCACAACAACATTGTTATCTCAAATCGATACACAAACGTAACCTTGTATTCGAATGTCTATCCACCACCAAGAGTGCAATCTATTCAGAAGCTTCTCCTGGTTCTATGAGGCTATTTTTTAAACATTTCTAAATTTCCAAGTTCACTTCATCCCTCACGATCATGGGTAGGGTCCTTGCTTTATGCACCTTGGGCGTAGTGTTCTCCTTAAGGACTATTTTATGGGGAAATCCTTTCAAGGCACCAGTTTTACCAGGAAACACACCTGGGAGTTCACTCAATCTGCGTTGATCGACTGTATCACCCTCTCCCAAATCCATCACTTGTTCCAGACTATTTGGGAGCAAAGTGATATCCAGAGCCCATTGGTCAATCCACTCAAGGTCAGATGGACCTTCTTCAGCCACGTATAATTTACCAATAGCTTTTCTATTTTTAAAATTCAAAAGAAACTTTGCGGTAACCTATCATAGGAATTGGTTCTTCACTAAAACCATCTGAATAAACATCGGAATGAAGCAATTCTTGACTTAAAACCTTGACAAATTTGTCTTCCCATGTGTTCTTATCAATGATAAATGTATGGGGAGTCGAAATCTGCTACAATCGACATTTCCACATTCCCTCACTTAATATTAAGCGCCAATATATTGTGTGATTTGGTACTAAGCACACATAATGTACTCTCAAGATGTTTATCAATTTCAACACTCAATATACAATCATTGTTTCCCTCCTACTCTGTACAATCTTTCTTGGAAACAGAAAATGTTTTATCTTCCTTCACCATTTTTACTTTGTCTTGGTTCCTTTTACAGACTCTAGAAAGTGACCATTAATACCAGAGAAGGAACACTTCTGATTTACTGCATGACATGTCTTACAATAAGCTAAATGTTCCTTACTCACACATCTGTAACACTTCCTTTCATCACTCCCTTTACTAAAATCTTATTTTTTCGAATACCAACTGTGATAGTTGATTATTTTCTTTTCTTTGTAACCTCTTTATATTCAGTTTTTCCATTTTGTACTTTGCCTACATAATCCATGCTATCTTTGTTTTTATCATTAATGACTGCCTTGGCACACTTGCTAGAAACTTCAGCCTTCTGCACTATATCTCCTATATCCTTCAATTCTCAATCCACATATACCTATAACCTTTCTTGACTAGCTTCATTATTTAAATGCACTATAATTTGATCTCCGATAAATTCATCATGCAATGTACCGAATTTACAAGCAAGAACAATTTTTTTTAAAGCAGACACAAAGGGTCTGTTTCACAAAGGTAAAGGTACAGGCTTGTGTAAGTTTACACTTTTTCAGTATTCACAAAACTGCATTTTAATAGTACATTTATGAGTGCTGAGAGTCTGCAGTCGGAGCGGAGAACTTCGCACATAAAAAGATAGGAGTGTAGGTTTACCTTTGTGAATCAGGCCCTGCGTCTTCAATGCTTTCATCCTGCCCTTTAGTGCTGTGAAAAAATTGTGACGATGAATAGCAATACAAACACAAGGTGCAAAATACTAATTTAAATCCATTAATGCATGTGAAAATACACCCCCTCTTTTCGTATTGTTTTCTTCATACAACTGTAAGTTCTCAAACCTTCAGGATCTCAGAAATGTAATAAAATTGACTTCTTCCTCTCAGGTGAAATGTCATTGACATTGATTGTTTCAATATTGTTAATAAAGTATTCCTTCCGCTCAGGCCATTTTAAGGGTGGTTCCTCTTTGACCACCATAAAAGAAAGAGGCGGAATTAAGGCGAAAGTATGTGCAGCACACATTACTACTGAAAGCTGGAAATACTTGGTATACTTGAGAAAATAATGTAGTGCATAAGGTAGTAACACACTATCCAAGACACTCCGTGAGTCAAGAACAAAAGTCACAAGAAAAGGGAAATTGATTGTACTCTAACCACAATAATTAGAAATTTCTGCTATTTGCAAATGGCACCCTGCAGAAGAAGATCGATACCCAATAAACTTTTCCACTGATGAAGAGGTGCTCGTATGAAGAAATTAAACATGGAGTTGTTAAGATATTACCTCTGGTGTAGTACACCAACCAAATGAAGATGTCAGTACTTCCTATGGAATGCGCACATCTTCCGACCGCAATGAGCAATGTAGAAATGCTGATGCAAGATGGTGACTCCAAAACTTGACCTCGCGTTGGACATTCCCTGACCTCAAAGGCAACACGATGAAGTACTGATCCAAAATGGCAGCAAGCAAGCGTTACCACACGGTGCACATTTCCTGATCTCCAGTGTAACGCATCATTTCCTTGTTGATGACATCCACACGCAGGCTTCCCTACATGCTGTGTTGTCTCAGAGGACACTCAGCTTACCACTTGTGCTAGGATAAAATCAGGGAATCCACTTAAGGACAACAGTAAAAGCCAAACACGAGTTGCAATATAGAAACAATTTCCCACCGAGGAGAAGAACATGAGCGGCGCACCTTTGGGAGAAGACTTCTGCGGTCAGATTGCTCAATGCTGGATCCTGAAGACTTCAGGCTCTTACAATGCGGTTCTTTTGTCAACTGGGGCTTGTCGCCAAATTTGAAATGATGAGCAATATGAAGAAGAAGTTGAAGAAGGTAAGTTTAATCACAGCCCCTGTGCTGAACAACTGCACCTCAGTGAAGATAACAACACTGATCATTTCAATCAATACATTCTAAACAGTAATGAAATGTCATCATTATCAGAACAGTGGTACTGAGTGCGAGCCTAGTCATGCTCCATCTAAGTAAGTATTCACAACATAACACTTAAGAGAATTTACAAAGCTCTAAATGGGACTTATCGTAATACGTGCCCATTTTGATTTTCTTGAGGAATGAATGGAAGCACCTAGTGCGCCTGGCAGCAGGGTCGCTATCACAATAAGCACCATGCGTCTTGTGATCTTTACCTATATTTGTGTAAAAGGTCTGCTTTTTGGAGTTTCACCTTGCTGTTCTTCAGATTAGAATACCCCTGAATTAAATTACTTATGTCGACATTTTTTATTTCTTCCTTTATTTCCTTCTTGTTTTAATCATGACCATGTTCTTTCTGCAGGCTAGAAGGCTATATTCCAACTAACTACGTCACAGAGGCACGAGACCCCCTGGAAATGTATGAGTAAGTACCTTAGAAACTCTCTGCATTCTGTGCCAAAAAGAATGTGTTACTGTCAATAAAGGTTTTGATTTATCAAATATACCACGTAATTAATGGCAAGTTCCACATTGCCATTTAGCATATGGTAATAGAGTAGTTTTAATGCTTTCATGAATTATAATATTTTCAATTGGCAGTCAATTGAAGGTGCTGTGAGACTGAGTCTTTCAGTAGAGGCATACTTCCTCTCAGCCATATCTAGAAAGTGCAACCCAGGCAACGTAATGGTCACGCAAGGGGCAGTTCTTGATGGGTCTCTTGGTTTGGATGTTGGAAGCTCAGTCAACCGAGTGGTTTTAATTAAAACACATCACTTAGGTGAGAGGAGCCACTGACTAATGCTTCTCATTGTAGAAACCAAACACTGGACTTTGTGGGCCAGAGTTACCAACCTTTCACTCAACGCAACACAACAAGGCAACTTGTTCCGCTGTGCTTCTTTAAATGGAGAGAGCAGAAATGCACCATATCTACTAAGATATAGCACACTTCTGATCTCTCATAGTGCTGGCGCACTTCATGCAGCCTAACACCAACACAGGCAACCTTGCACGGCGGCGGAAGGGTGCCTGCATTACAAGCAGGATTGTTTGTTTATACCTTCCTGCACAAAAACTATTCTTGGAGGCAATTTCCTCTTTCTATGTGTGGTGCAGAACGCAGCACCCATAGAAAGATGAAGTAACGCGGAGATATGACGATATTTCTCCATGTTACTCCAGCCTCGGGAAGGCACACTATTTTGACACAAACCCAGATTTACCGCCTTTAGTAAATCTGCGTTTGTGTCAACATCCATGGTTGGTTGCATTGGAACGCCCATGCTCCACCCAAAGAACGTCTCCCCAAGTAATGCTGCACTGACTTGCATTATGCAAAGCTACGCAAATCAATCTTTGTATAGCTTAGTAAATCCAAAAATATATTTTGCGTTGGTGCTGCATTAAAAAAATGATGCATCCCTGACACAAAATGTTAGTAAATCTAGGCATTTGTAATTAAGGATGCATGTATTGGAAACCCATGGACAATACATCATAGTCTATTAACCATCCACAACTCATTTCCTCTCCTATTACTTGTTGATTTATGCTTGTCTTTGACCATGTACCATGCTCTGCCATCTTGTGGTTAGGTTTACCATGAAGAATCAACCTATACATACATACATGACCAGCCTGTTTAACACTGCTCAGGTTTGAAGGTATTAGTTATTAAGATTCATGATTACATCCTTAGCGGGAGAACACAATGATAGAGTTATGAGACCTTGGAAAGCACATAGTATGACATGGTTTGGGGAGGTCAATATCAGGTCTTCTGGAAACCAAATTTCAAGACTTTGGGATATTAAGATATATTATGACGCTTGCTCCAAAAGATAATACTAAAATATTTTGCCAAGCATTAATACTCACTGATGAATAATCTAGTTCAGAGCATCACTGCATGTCTATGGTGAATACATCCTTAAAGACATGAAAGTAGCAGAGGCACTTGAATCACTGAGATAGGAATTGTAGAAGAAGTTGGGGTTTCACATGATATCTGACAGGGTTCTCTTAGACATGTTTATTCATAGTGCACAATGGTTCATCTACAGTAGGGCAGTCTATGTTTATGAATGAAAATTCATCATTTCTCTAGACTTTTGAGTTTTCCTTTCACAAACCTATGCTTTTAATATACTGCAAAATAGATCGAATGGCCTTCCCGACATGTCCTCTTGCATAGTCTAAGGAGTGTCAAAGCTTGAGTTATCCTTCCCAAGCAATCTTCCTTCTGGAGTAGCTCTGTGAGTGCAAGAGGAGCATGTCCCTAGTTGAGGATCTTCTCCCTTCTCTTCTGTAATGAGTGCTCTTAATATACAAGGCAGAAACAGCAGGTAATCCTAATTTTTCCAAGTGTTTTCCTTCTCGATGTCTCACCTAGAAAGCCATCCATCAAATCAACCTTCAAACTTTGCTGAGCTTCTCAACATTTCAGGAAACAAAAGCGATCTGAAGAGTAGCTCCTTGCTCCTCCTTGAAACACATGCATTTGAACCTTGGCAAGTGCTAAATAAATCCATCTCTGGTGCAGCATCATCTTTCTGGAACTCTCTCCTTGCGGATCGTTATATAGAATCAATCTTTTACCATTCAGGGAGAGACCGAAACACACCTCTTCCAGCCACATTCAAATGAACCAACTGAAAATTAATCAAAATACCCAAACACAGTCTGAACCGATAAGCGCAAATGCACAGTTTCCACGGTTATATCACAGATACAACTATAATGGACCTGGCATCCAACACACCTCAATACCCTCAAAACAAACTTACTTTTCCTTGACTCATTTGTGTTTTATTGACTTCTCTGTAGCTTGTTCTACTGTATATGATTGAGTTCTCACTAAAGTGGTCTGGCACCTCACAGTGTAGGAGCACTATAAAAAGCAAAGCAAAATTAATAATTACCCACCTAAAGCATTCTCTCTTTTTTGAAGAAGAAGAAGAAGCTTTTGACAGCTCCATAGAGCCTGTATTTCTTCAGCTGCTGGGAATACACCCCATTCTAATCAGTGTCTTTCAGTACAAAAGCAATGTCATATCAGGCTTCAAACTTTTAATTGGGCTATTGTTTTTCTTTTAAAGTGCCTGTGGGCTAGAACACAGTGCACTGCAAGCAGCTTGCCCAAAAAGCAGTCTTACACCATCATATTTCTTCTGGTGAATTTGCTCTCACCTATGTACTCTGCGGCAACAACGCTGTATGGTTGATCCACCTGATAGTGTCTTCTTTGAACTGTCATTGGCAGGGCTTAGCCATCACACCTCCACCATGCAAAGCTCCCTTTTGGGCTTTGGATGCCCGGTGAGGAAGTGCTCATCAAAAGACTCACCAAAAGACAACAGACCATTCAAAACACACCTGCTAGACTGGTCCTCAATCTCCCACAACCATCTCGTATCACACCTCATCTGAGGGAACCCCACTGCTCTGATACACAAATGCGCACAGACCAAGCGCCTTACCCACACATTTAAAGCACTATACAATACAGACCCGCTCTACCTGAACAGCTGCATACATTCCACCAACCCCCGAGACACCTCTGCTCAGCCGGACTCTCCCATCCCACATATACACAAAAGCAGGTCTGGAGGCCGAGCCTTCTCATACATCACTCCTAAAGCTTAGAACGAACTCCCATGCCACATCAGAGCCTCCTCCTCTCTTTTTAAATTCCTCAAAAAGCTAAAGACCTGGCTCTTCGAGTAAGCCCCCTCCCCCCCAATCCCCAAGGCTAGCCTCACACACCTGAAAGTTCCAGGATAACCTAATGGGTGCTAAGGAACTATAAAAATAAACACAACATAAAATCAACCATCAAAACATACACTATGATCACAGAAAGTCTGTTAGAATCTTGTGTTTGCTCTCCTCACATGGCCTGATGCTAATCAAGCAACAAAGGATGCAGACCACCTTATCCTAAGGATAGACAGTGACCTTGTTGAACTTTCAAAGTTCTCCCCGGAGACTTTTTGCTGTCTCCTAGTAGACATCCAAGCATTTCTGCCTCCGGTGAGTAAATGCACATTCTAATGGATACTTTTACCTCAGATTCCTCACCTGATGAATATCCAAGATGGCAGACTGGATCGGGAAACTACTGACATGGCTCTCTTGCGCCAGTAAGTGGTGTTTGTTCCATTACAAAGCTGGAAGCAGGTCATGGTGACATCACTGGAGCTATATAGAGCCCAACCCAGCACCCTGACATCAGTTCCGTTTTTCTGCATCCTCTAATGCTGATCTGGAGCTCTCTCCTCAGAGGTTTTCTCTTCAAAGATTTTTCTCAATAGCCCAAACAAGCAAATTCTAGTGCAGTGCTTTAGTGACACCCCCTTTAGAAAGTCAAGGATCAAGCCCTGTCACACCTGTCAGATGTCTAATACAGACCCGCATGATTGTCTGTGGTGCTTGTGTTCCAGGCATGAGTCCAGGTCACGTGAGCAGTCCTGCAGCATGCTTCATAAAGCCATCAAGGAATGCATGGCCTAGTTAGTTATGGCCCGTTCCCAGGACGACCTTTGGGCTCGGCATCTACCTGTAGATTCCTCCTCAATCCCAACCTCCACGCCATTCTGAAGGATGATCATAGGTCTCTTTATTAAGATGTCACTTTAAATTGTGGCACTACACTAGTACTACAACAATTTATGTCATTTCCTCGCCTCTGTATGTAGGGGCACAGAAAAAAACGGACAGGTAACTAACGTCGGGGCGCCAGGGTGGGTGCTACATAGCTCCAGTGAAGTCACCACAACCTTTTTTTCTGGCATCCTGATGAAGCTGTTAACACCTGCTGGGGTGGGAGAGCTATATGAGAAGGTTACATATCCTGGGATATTCAGCAGGCGATCATTCTGAATGTAGATAGAGGCCACATGGCCTTTGGTGCTGAACATTGTTACAAGTTGCCCAGATTGCAGATAGACGAATACAATTAGAAATTGCAGGGAATAAATTATCAAAAGCAACTGCAAAATAATTTTATTGCAGTCTTGCTACAGACAGCTTCAGCTGTCTGCCGCAGAAACCTTACATGCAATTCTTTATAGAGTGGACTTTGGGCCAGTCCCTTTATCATAATTAGATGGCGTTCCAGTTGTCTGCTCTTTATTGCATGACTTTCCTCTCTAGTCCTGTGTTTGTCTACCATGGAACATTTCACCTTTGCCTGACTTTTGATTAGCTGAGTTGTATCCTTCCACTGCTGATATCACTGAACTATTTTTCTTATTTTGTACGTGTCTTGTTCCTTCCTCTGCATTGGGTTAGAGCTAGCTTCTAGAAATTCCTCCACCCTGCCTGTCCACTCCCACTCTCCTTTCGAGTTTTGCCTTCCCCACAGTGCGCCATGTGCTGAATAATGGGCTTGAGATAGCCTGCATCTTGTCCCGCAGCACTTTACCTGTGCATCTTACTGAGGCCCGAAATGCGCTTGATTCCTCCATGCCTCACTATGTGCTAGGTAGCAGATTTGGTGATGCCCTGGATGTTGTTCTAAAGCACATTCCTGTGCCATGCCTCTCGAGCTCCATGCTGGCCCCTGTAATTAGCACTGCCAATGCAAAATGCTTTTAAAGTGCACTGGCATTGGGGGAAGGGGTAGGGAGGCGTGGCCCTGCCGCAAATCATTTGACAGCGGCGCTCCATTCCGACCTTCACTCGAACAAAAATATTCTTTCTACCTGACTTGTTTTATGCCTGCATGCATTGACACCCCTTCTTGGCGGCCATGAAATGTGAAGAGTACCGATGAGGCCTCGCAAGAGAGGAGCACATCTGAAGTTGAAGTTTCCAGATGAGATGGAGCCTTAAGGTGTGGGGTTTCGGAGGTACAGTGGCAACAGGGGCTGGCGGTGAACCTGCGTCTGCACCCACAGGGCACCCACTGAGCTGGGTGAGCAGACTGGACAGTGCTGGCAGCTGCAACTGACGAGGGCCTGTGGTGAATGTTGCAATGAGCTCTTTGAATGGCTGACACCTGAGCCAGACAGACAAAAGTTGTACAGTAACCATTTTAAGCTGGGTTGAAGGCACTCAAGCCGCTCCTCTTAATTTGTCTGTTCTCCGCTTGCCTAACTGATAGGTCCCCTGCTGTTGGCTCGACCTGCAGGGTGCCCTATACCTCAAGAGCCAAATTAATGTGGCTTTAACAAGAGCCTGCAAGCAAAGCTTGAAAGTAGAGAGCCTGCACTCACAGGGTCGACTATCTTCTCATCACAAGTGAAACCAGGATTTTGAGTAGATCAGCAGAGTTTACAAATACAAAGGTGCTCTCATATCTGGCTGTGAGTAGGCACATTAACTGTGGTGAGTTGATGGCCAATGGTACATTTGAGTCAGATCAACATGCTGCCTGCTAATCTGGTGAGACACTGTAGGATCTCATTCCTGAAGAAGCGAGAGTGCCCCGTCTGAACTCTAGCCAGACTAAAGAGGTGCCTCCCGAGTCCACCAGCAGACCAAAAGAGAGTAGCCTTAATAGGAAATCCTGTAACTACACCACACACAATGAATAGAAGTGACCACAGGCAGAATAAACTTCAGTTTGAGCAAAAGCGACCTCCCAGACAGATGCTGCCAGAAACCTTGGCTGAGTGAAGCATCTAAGATAGAGGTCGAGGAGTTCAGATTCTGAGAAAGAGTAGAGTGATCAGGTCCATGGGAAGGGCAAGACGGGAAGAGAGGAAGAATGTAGTAGGGAAACATCCAGTTTGAGACACCAACACTTCAACTATCAAACCCTAGCAGATTACCAACCCCTCAGCTGACTCATCTTGTTGGTGTAATATCCCCATTCTATTGTCCCACAGTTATCTCTTACACAGCCAGTCTCATTGCACTTGATTGTCTTGGGAGGGTTCTTGCCTTTCAGGGAGCCACTTGATTTATCTAAAGGGTTTAAAAATTAGATTGATAACATTTAATCCACATGGGACATCCCAGTGGATTTCAGATGCTGTTACCCGGGCCATATCGGGCCTCTGATTCCTTAGTTGCTCCATATCTGTGAAGTACAAACTAAGACCCACCATGGAGGGGTCATTGGTGTGATAGACAAGTATTTAAAAGGATATTGTAACTAAGACAAAGCATGATTAGATGTAAAAAAAAAGCCATGCTATATTGAACAATGTTTTGGAATACTGTTTTAAAAAGAACCCCACACTCACTTGCATGTGTCTCAGATCAGTGCTATCTTTGTGTGCTAGTGGTAACAATCATGCACCCTAGGTAACTTCAAGATACCACCTAGCAAGATATTAAAGGTGGAAGTTGTGAACTAGTGAGCAAGATATGGTTACAACCAGCAGGTACGACAGGTAGGGATACAGATAGAAGGAGAAAGAGATGAAAAAGAGGATCCGGTGGGGTATTAGGTAGGACTCCCAGACACAGGCTCCCATGATCCCATGCAAACTACTCTCATCCTTCAGACATTTAACCATCATCCAGTTCATCTGTACACAACCCCCTCAGTCATTGTTCCATATGTTTGCTTGGTACCTTTGCAAAATTACCTGTCACGGAGGCTGCAGATTACTCTGCAAAAAACAGCAAGATCCCAATTTCTACCTTTATCTTGTTCCTACTGGCAGCTTCTCCTTTGATTGCCACTAGTTCCGACAGTACAACTACTACAGCATTGTGTGGGCTGCACAGAATCATATGTAGTAATCTTTCCTTCCACCACTGCACCACCACACCTCCCTGGCAGTGGATGCAAGAACTGCTGTAATGCAGATGATATCCACATGCCTTGTCATCGCCTGCTGCTACCCTTCCTTAACTATCATAGAGACAGCAAATGGGAGAGGTGGATAAAAAGCCCAAAGTTTCAGGGAGAAAGCAGCATCATTAGATGCTGTCCCACCAGGAATCTGGTTAGTAAGAATATCTGCGATTCAGAATGATACATTACTCTGTACTTCCACACTGGAGCATATAACGACCCTCATCTTTGTCTTTAGTTTATTAGCTCCATGAAGTGGAAATGAGATCCAGGTGTCATAATCTTTTGTACAGTCTTCACATATACCACATTATGGTTTTCATCCTGGTTATGGCTACAGCTGTGGTTATGTGTAGGATATGTTAGATATTCTTATATGCCATGAACACATGCACCACAAGGGCTGTCTCACGATGCAGCCACAGAGTGCAGACATTAGTTTACTTTGAATCAACCTAGAGTAGGATTAGCTGGACAGTTAATTCAACAGCTCTATCTTCAGGTGTTCTCTGTATGTAGAAAGTCACTGCATCCATTGCAAAGCCATCGGATGTTCCTTGGATAGAACTTTCTTGAATCAGATAAGTCGGGTTAGTAGTATCTTCAAACAAGCCAATGATGTGAGAAATTGGGTTGTTGATTGAGTGGGACATTTTCCCTGCTCCAGCAACAGCCACAATTCCTGTCAGGGTGAACCATAAAAGTTACTAAATTAACCTGTACTTAACTCTCTGACAAAGTGACAAACGACAGAATAGGGAAAATAAATAAATAAAATCGCTTACCTTGCGCTCACCGCTTCTCCAACTCGTCAATGTGGTGAGCGCAAGGTAAGTGTTTTTATTTATTTTATTTTCCCTATTTCTTCGTTTGTCACTTCCCACCGCCCCTCTGTGCTTACCTGCACAGGCCGTCACTGATACCAGAATAGGCCTACGGAGGCTATTGAACTGCCTCATTTCATATGCAGAGGATATAGAGCTGGAAATAAACCATATAAAAACAAAAGTGATCACATTTAATTGCCGTATTCTGAATAAGCGCAAATGGCACCTTAGCAGAAATGTAATTGATGAAGAACAGGCCTACATCTACTTAGGAGTCAAAGTGGTGCTAGAGCTATGTTTGCGCCTCAAAGAGAGGTGATTAAGGGAAAGGTGTGAGCGCGCAATCATGCCTACACAATACTGGCAAGATCCATTTGAGGTCATAACTTGAAGCCACTGGTAACAGTAATGAAAGCCAAATTGCTACCAACACTTGCACATGGATCAGAAATAATGATAGGAGCTGAGGACAGCCTCCTTGATAAAATCATGATAAGAACTTAAAAGCAAAATTTCGGGCTACCCAGATTGGCATCGCCCGCCCAAGTCAGGCTGGAGTTCTCATTGACAAAACAGTCACTCGCCAGGCCCACGGCCTACATTAAGTGCTGCCACAAACTGCGGTCAGCCACCGAGGTCACACTGGCCAATCATGTTTGTCTACCATGGAACATTTCACCTTTGCCTGACTTTTGATTAGCTGAGTTGTATCCTTCCACTGCTGATATCACTGAACTATTTTTCTTATTTTGTACGTGTCTTGTTCCTTCCTCTGCATTGGGTTAGAGCTAGCTTCTAGAAATTCCTCCACCCTGCCTGTCCACTCCCACTCTCCTTTCGAGTTTTGCCTTCCCCACAGTGCGCCATGTGCTGAATAATGGGCTTGAGATAGCCTGCATCTTGTCCCGCAGCACTTTACCTGTGCATCTTACTGAGGCCCGAAATGCGCTTGATTCCTCCATGCCTCACTATGTGCTAGGTAGCAGATTTGGTGATGCCCTGGATGTTGTTCTAAAGCACATTCCTGTGCCATGCCTCTCGAGCTCCATGCTGGCCCCTGTAATTAGCACTGCCAATGCAAAATGCTTTTAAAGTGCACTGGCATTGGGGGAAGGGGTAGGGAGGCGTGGCCCTGCCGCAAATCATTTGACAGCGGCGCTCCATTCCGACCTTCACTCGAACAAAAATATTCTTTCTACCTGACTTGTTTTATGCCTGCATGCATTGACACCCCTTCTTGGCGGCCATGAAATGTGAAGAGTACCGATGAGGCCTCGCAAGAGAGGAGCACATCTGAAGTTGAAGTTTCCAGATGAGATGGAGCCTTAAGGTGTGGGGTTTCGGAGGTACAGTGGCAACAGGGGCTGGCGGTGAACCTGCGTCTGCACCCACAGGGCACCCACTGAGCTGGGTGAGCAGACTGGACAGTGCTGGCAGCTGCAACTGACGAGGGCCTGTGGTGAATGTTGCAATGAGCTCTTTGAATGGCTGACACCTGAGCCAGACAGACAAAAGTTGTACAGTAACCATTTTAAGCTGGGTTGAAGGCACTCAAGCCGCTCCTCTTAATTTGTCTGTTCTCCGCTTGCCTAACTGATAGGTCCCCTGCTGTTGGCTCGACCTGCAGGGTGCCCTATACTACAAGAGCCAAATTAATGTGGCTTTAACAAGAGCCTGCAAGCAAAGCTTGAAAGTAGAGAGCCTGCACTCACAGGGTCGACTATCTTCTCATCACAAGTGAAACCAGGATTTTGAGTAGATCAGCAGAGTTTACAAATACAAAGGTGCTCTCATATCTGGCTGTGAGTAGGCACATTAACTGTGGTGAGTTGATGGCCAATGGTACATTTGAGTCAGATCAACATGCTGCCTGCTAATCTGGTGAGACACTGTAGGATCTCATTCCTGAAGAAGCGAGAGTGCCCCGTCTGAACTCTAGCCAGACTAAAGAGGTGCCTCCCGAGTCCACCAGCAGACCAAAAGAGAGTAGCCTTAATAGGAAATCCTGTAACTACACCACACACAATGAATAGAAGTGACCACAGGCAGAATAAACTTCAGTTTGAGCAAAAGCGACCTCCCAGACAGATGCTGCCAGAAACCTTGGCTGAGTGAAGCATCTAAGATAGAGGTCGAGGAGTTCAGATTCTGAGAAAGAGTAGAGTGATCAGGTCCATGGGAAGGGCAAGACGGGAAGAGAGGAAGAATGTAGTAGGGAAACATCCAGTTTGAGACACCAACACTTCAACTATCAAACCCTAGCAGATTACCAACCCCTCAGCTGACTCATCTTGTTGGTGTAATATCCCCATTCTATTGTCCCACAGTTATCTCTTACACAGCCAGTCTCATTGCACTTGATTGTCTTGGGAGGGTTCTTGCCTTTCAGGGAGCCACTTGATTTATCTAAAGGGTTTAAAAATTAGATTGATAACATTTAATCCACATGGGACATCCCAGTGGATTTCAGATGCTGTTACCCGGGCCATATCGGGCCTCTGATTCCTTAGTTGCTCCATATCTGTGAAGTACAAACTAAGACCCACCATGGAGGGGTCATTGGTGTGATAGACAAGTATTTAAAAGGATATTGTAACTAAGACAAAGCATGATTAGATGTAAAAAAAAAGCCATGCTATATTGAACAATGTTTTGGAATACTGTTTTAAAAAGAACCCCACACTCACTTGCATGTGTCTCAGATCAGTGCTATCTTTGTGTGCTAGTGGTAACAATCATGCACCCTAGGTAACTTCAAGATACCACCTAGCAAGATATTAAAGGTGGAAGTTGTGAACTAGTGAGCAAGATATGGTTACAACCAGCAGGTACGACAGGTAGGGATACAGATAGAAGGAGAAAGAGATGAAAAAGAGGATCCGGTGGGGTATTAGGTAGGACTCCCAGACACAGGCTCCCATGATCCCATGCAAACTACTCTCATCCTTCAGACATTTAACCATCATCCAGTTCATCTGTACACAACCCCCTCAGTCATTGTTCCATATGTTTGCTTGGTACCTTTGCAAAATTACCTGTCACGGAGGCTGCAGATTACTCTGCAAAAAACAGCAAGATCCCAATTTCTACCTTTATCTTGTTCCTACTGGCAGCTTCTCCTTTGATTGCCACTAGTTCCGACAGTACAACTACTACAGCATTGTGTGGGCTGCACAGAATCATATGTAGTAATCTTTCCTTCCACCACTGCACCACCACACCTCCCTGGCAGTGGATGCAAGAACTGCTGTAATGCAGATGATATCCACATGCCTTGTCATCGCCTGCTGCTACCCTTCCTTAACTATCATAGAGACAGCAAATGGGAGAGGTGGATAAAAAGCCCAAAGTTTCAGGGAGAAAGCAGCATCATTAGATGCTGTCCCACCAGGAATCTGGTTAGTAAGAATATCTGCGATTCAGAATGATACATTACTCTGTACTTCCACACTGGAGCATATAACGACCCTCATCTTTGTCTTTAGTTTATTAGCTCCATGAAGTGGAAATGAGATCCAGGTGTCATAATCTTTTGTACAGTCTTCACATATACCACATTATGGTTTTCATCCTGGTTATGGCTACAGCTGTGGTTATGTGTAGGATATGTTAGATATTCTTATATGCCATGAACACATGCACCACAAGGGCTGTCTCACGATGCAGCCACAGAGTGCAGACATTAGTTTACTTTGAATCAACCTAGAGTAGGATTAGCTGGACAGTTAATTCAACAGCTCTATCTTCAGGTGTTCTCTGTATGTAGAAAGTCACTGCATCCATTGCAAAGCCATCGGATGTTCCTTGGATAGAACTTTCTTGAATCAGATAAGTCGGGTTAGTAGTATCTTCAAACAAGCCAATGATGTGAGAAATTGGGTTGTTGATTGAGTGGGACATTTTCCCTGCTCCAGCAACAGCCACAATTCCTGTCAGGGTGAACCATAAAAGTTACTAAATTAACCTGTACTTAACTCTCTGACAAAGTGACAAACGACAGAATAGGGAAAATAAATAAATAAAATCGCTTACCTTGCGCTCACCGCTTCTCCAACTCGTCAATGTGGTGAGCGCAAGGTAAGTGTTTTTTATTTATTTTATTTTCCCTATTTCTTCGTTTGTCACTTCCCCACCGCCCCTCTGTGCTTACCTGCACAGGCCGTCACTGATACCAGAATAGGCCTACGGAGGCTATTGAACTGCCTCATTTCATATGCAGAGGATATAGAGCTGGAAATAAACCATATAAAAACAAAAGTGATCACATTTAATTGCCGTATTCTGAATAAGCGCAAATGGCACCTTAGCAGAAATGTAATTGATGAAGAACAGGCCTACATCTACTTAGGAGTCAAAGTGGTGCTAGAGCTATGTTTGCGCCTCAAAGAGAGGTGATTAAGGGAAAGGTGTGAGCGCGCAATCATGCCTACACAATACTGGCAAGATCCATTTGAGGTCATAACTTGAAGCCACTGGTAACAGTAATGAAAGCCAAATTGCTACCAACACTTGCACATGGATCAGAAATAATGATAGGAGCTGAGGACAGCCTCCTTGATAAAATCATGATAAGAACTTAAAAGCAAAATTTCGGGCTACCCAGATTGGCATCGCCCGCCCAAGTCAGGCTGGAGTTCTCATTGACAAAACAGTCACTCGCCAGGCCCACGGCCTACATTAAGTGCTGCCACAAACTGCGGTCAGCCACCGAGGTCACACTGGCCAATCATGTTTGTCTACCATGGAACATTTCACCTTTGCCTGACTTTTGATTAGCTGAGTTGTATCCTTCCACTGCTGATATCACTGAACTATTTTTCTTATTTTGTACGTGTCTTGTTCCTTCCTCTGCATTGGGTTAGAGCTAGCTTCTAGAAATTCCTCCACCCTGCCTGTCCACTCCCACTCTCCTTTCGAGTTTTGCCTTCCCCACAGTGCGCCATGTGCTGAATAATGGGCTTGAGATAGCCTGCATCTTGTCCCGCAGCACTTTACCTGTGCATCTTACTGAGGCCCGAAATGCGCTTGATTCCTCCATGCCTCACTATGTGCTAGGTAGCAGATTTGGTGATGCCCTGGATGTTGTTCTAAAGCACATTCCTGTGCCATGCCTCTCGAGCTCCATGCTGGCCCCTGTAATTAGCACTGCCAATGCAAAATGCTTTTAAAGTGCACTGGCATTGGGGGAAGGGGTAGGGAGGCGTGGCCCTGCCGCAAATCATTTGACAGCGGCGCTCCATTCCGACCTTCACTCGAACAAAAATATTCTTTCTACCTGACTTGTTTTATGCCTGCATGCATTGACACCCCTTCTTGGCGGCCATGAAATGTGAAGAGTACCGATGAGGCCTCGCAAGAGAGGAGCACATCTGAAGTTGAAGTTTCCAGATGAGATGGAGCCTTAAGGTGTGGGGTTTCGGAGGTACAGTGGCAACAGGGGCTGGCGGTGAACCTGCGTCTGCACCCACAGGGCACCCACTGAGCTGGGTGAGCAGACTGGACAGTGCTGGCAGCTGCAACTGACGAGGGCCTGTGGTGAATGTTGCAATGAGCTCTTTGAATGGCTGACACCTGAGCCAGACAGACAAAAGTTGTACAGTAACCATTTTAAGCTGGGTTGAAGGCACTCAAGCCGCTCCTCTTAATTTGTCTGTTCTCCGCTTGCCTAACTGATAGGTCCCCTGCTGTTGGCTCGACCTGCAGGGTGCCCTATACTACAAGAGCCAAATTAATGTGGCTTTAACAAGAGCCTGCAAGCAAAGCTTGAAAGTAGAGAGCCTGCACTCACAGGGTCGACTATCTTCTCATCACAAGTGAAACCAGGATTTTGAGTAGATCAGCAGAGTTTACAAATACAAAGGTGCTCTCATATCTGGCTGTGAGTAGGCACATTAACTGTGGTGAGTTGATGGCCAATGGTACATTTGAGTCAGATCAACATGCTGCCTGCTAATCTGGTGAGACACTGTAGGATCTCATTCCTGAAGAAGCGAGAGTGCCCCGTCTGAACTCTAGCCAGACTAAAGAGGTGCCTCCCGAGTCCACCAGCAGACCAAAAGAGAGTAGCCTTAATAGGAAATCCTGTAACTACACCACACACAATGAATAGAAGTGACCACAGGCAGAATAAACTTCAGTTTGAGCAAAAGCGACCTCCCAGACAGATGCTGCCAGAAACCTTGGCTGAGTGAAGCATCTAAGATAGAGGTCGAGGAGTTCAGATTCTGAGAAAGAGTAGAGTGATCAGGTCCATGGGAAGGGCAAGACGGGAAGAGAGGAAGAATGTAGTAGGGAAACATCCAGTTTGAGACACCAACACTTCAACTATCAAACCCTAGCAGATTACCAACCCCTCAGCTGACTCATCTTGTTGGTGTAATATCCCCATTCTATTGTCCCACAGTTATCTCTTACACAGCCAGTCTCATTGCACTTGATTGTCTTGGGAGGGTTCTTGCCTTTCAGGGAGCCACTTGATTTATCTAAAGGGTTTAAAAATTAGATTGATAACATTTAATCCACATGGGACATCCCAGTGGATTTCAGATGCTGTTACCCGGGCCATATCGGGCCTCTGATTCCTTAGTTGCTCCATATCTGTGAAGTACAAACTAAGACCCACCATGGAGGGGTCATTGGTGTGATAGACAAGTATTTAAAAGGATATTGTAACTAAGACAAAGCATGATTAGATGTAAAAAAAAAGCCATGCTATATTGAACAATGTTTTGGAATACTGTTTTAAAAAGAACCCCACACTCACTTGCATGTGTCTCAGATCAGTGCTATCTTTGTGTGCTAGTGGTAACAATCATGCACCCTAGGTAACTTCAAGATACCACCTAGCAAGATATTAAAGGTGGAAGTTGTGAACTAGTGAGCAAGATATGGTTACAACCAGCAGGTACGACAGGTAGGGATACAGATAGAAGGAGAAAGAGATGAAAAAGAGGATCCGGTGGGGTATTAGGTAGGACTCCCAGACACAGGCTCCCATGATCCCATGCAAACTACTCTCATCCTTCAGACATTTAACCATCATCCAGTTCATCTGTACACAACCCCCTCAGTCATTGTTCCATATGTTTGCTTGGTACCTTTGCAAAATTACCTGTCACGGAGGCTGCAGATTACTCTGCAAAAAACAGCAAGATCCCAATTTCTACCTTTATCTTGTTCCTACTGGCAGCTTCTCCTTTGATTGCCACTAGTTCCGACAGTACAACTACTACAGCATTGTGTGGGCTGCACAGAATCATATGTAGTAATCTTTCCTTCCACCACTGCACCACCACACCTCCCTGGCAGTGGATGCAAGAACTGCTGTAATGCAGATGATATCCACATGCCTTGTCATCGCCTGCTGCTACCCTTCCTTAACTATCATAGAGACAGCAAATGGGAGAGGTGGATAAAAAGCCCAAAGTTTCAGGGAGAAAGCAGCATCATTAGATGCTGTCCCACCAGGAATCTGGTTAGTAAGAATATCTGCGATTCAGAATGATACATTACTCTGTACTTCCACACTGGAGCATATAACGACCCTCATCTTTGTCTTTAGTTTATTAGCTCCATGAAGTGGAAATGAGATCCAGGTGTCATAATCTTTTGTACAGTCTTCACATATACCACATTATGGTTTTCATCCTGGTTATGGCTACAGCTGTGGTTATGTGTAGGATATGTTAGATATTCTTATATGCCATGAACACATGCACCACAAGGGCTGTCTCACGATGCAGCCACAGAGTGCAGACATTAGTTTACTTTGAATCAACCTAGAGTAGGATTAGCTGGACAGTTAATTCAACAGCTCTATCTTCAGGTGTTCTCTGTATGTAGAAAGTCACTGCATCCATTGCAAAGCCATCGGATGTTCCTTGGATAGAACTTTCTTGAATCAGATAAGTCGGGTTAGTAGTATCTTCAAACAAGCCAATGATGTGAGAAATTGGGTTGTTGATTGAGTGGGACATTTTCCCTGCTCCAGCAACAGCCACAATTCCTGTCAGGGTGAACCATAAAAGTTACTAAATTAACCTGTACTTAACTCTCTGACAAAGTGACAAACGACAGAATAGGGAAAATAAATAAATAAAATCGCTTACCTTGCGCTCACCGCTTCTCCAACTCGTCAATGTGGTGAGCGCAAGGTAAGTGTTTTTATTTATTTTATTTTCCCTATTTCTTCGTTTGTCACTTCCCACCGCCCTCTGTGCTTACCTGCACAGGCCGTCACTGATACCAGAATAGGCCTACGGAGGCTATTGAACTGCCTCATTTCATATGCAGAGTATATAGAGCTGGAAATAAACCATATAAAAACAAAAGTGATCACATTTAATTGCCGTATTCTGAATAAGCGCAAATGGCACCTTAGCAGAAATGTAATTGATGAAAAACAGGCCTACATCTACTTAGGAGTCAAAGTGGTGCTAGAGCTATGTTTGCGCCTCAAAGAGAGGTGATTAAGGGAAAGGTGTGAGCGCGCAATCATGCCTACACAATACTGGCAAGATCCATTTGAGGTCATAACTTGAAGCCACTGGTAACAGTAATGAAAGCCAAATTGCTACCAACACTTGCACATGGATCAGAAATAATGATAGGAGCTGAGGACAGCCTCCTTGATAAAATCATGATAAGAACTTAAAAGCAAAATTTCGGGCTACCCAGATTGGCATCGCCCGCCCAAGTCAGGCTGGAGTTCTCATTGACAAAACAGTCACTCGCCAGGCCCACGGCCTACATTAAGTGCTGCCACAAACTGCGGTCAGCCACCGAGGTCACACTGGCCAATCTAGTGTGGTCCGAAATTAAGCTGCAATGGGGGAATGGCGAACACAAAAGATATCTTGAAAACAGCATTGAGATGCTCGAGCGGGGTGACCTATGGAATACCAGTATACCTGATCAGGCTTTTAAAAGACCAGTAAATAAATCTATTAAAGTGCAAAACTGGAAGAATGACAAAGAAAAGGTGTCCATGCGGTCACAAGGGTGGCTGGTCTTGAAATCTTATGCTGCTTCAAGTGAGTCATCCCTCCTGGAAGCCACCTTACCACCGTAAGATAAAACAGAGTTTACTGGCAATAAGACTCTGTGATATTACAACATTAAATTTCCACCCAAAGTGGAGGGAAGGTGGCCAAAGAGAAGACTAGAAATGCTGCCTATGTCATCAGGCAGATGAAACTTTGCAGCATGTTATATGTATCTGCCCTTACCTGGCCATACAGCGAAGAAATTTGCTGAGAAAAGAATTTAACAACCTAGGGATCAGGTCTTGTAGGTCAGCACGGATGGAGTCACTAGACCCAAGGAACACAATGCTGAACTGGTACAGTTCCTGAATATTTTTCAAACCCTTGCCAAGGCAGATACACGGATACAGGTGGGGTAAGAAGAACGCACTTGACAAGAACTCTTGTAGGTATTTATGATCATGGCAGGCTGCTAGGGACTATTACTATTACTGTTTCCTATCCCGTCAGGTTGAGTTCAAGTTTTGACACTAGCTTGCCTGTTACCCAGAATAAACACTAGCACTTTCCTCGTAAGTTTGCATTTTGCTTAAGCCTTTCCAGTTTTAGACATCAATGTTTGGCACGTTTGTATTTTTGTGTTAGATTTGCTTATTGTAGCCCTAGCATCTCTATATCAAAGACCGCTGTCCAAATGTTACCCTGGTTAAATATCAGCACTTTTTCCGCACATTTGTGCATTGCTTAGGCCTTTCCGGTTTTAGATATCAATGTTAGGCACTTTTGCAAATTAGGTTAGATTTGCTTATTGTAGCCCTAGCAACTTTGCATCAAAGACTGATGTCCAAATGTTACCATGGTTAAATATCAGCACTTTCTCTGCAAATTTGCACATTGATTAGGCCTTCCCAGTTTTAGACAGTGTAGGCACTTTCTGCAAGACTTATTTATTGTTGGCCTAGAAAACCCTGTATCAATGACTGCTTTCTAAGCGAGAAAAAGAGTGTTTTATATGATTGACAACTTTATTTCAAGATTTTATCTACTTACATGATCTGTTTTGTATGTTTTAATCAATGTTGATAATTTTTACTAACTAATAAACAAAGTTGCCTTCCTAGCTTAGAGGCAATGTGTAAAGTATTTCATTAGAACACAAACATTAATAAAGTGAAAACACAACACAAGAAAAATCCCACACCTATTTAGAAAAATAGAATACATTTTAATAAATTATTTTAAACCCAAACTACAAAAATCCAATCACTAGAACAGGAGTTATGCATTATTAAACTCTAAGGTAAAAACTAGTGCCTAAAAGATCAAAGCGCCAACCACAGACATCTAGTCGTGCAAGACTGGTTCAAAGTTGGAAAATATAGCTAAACGCGATGAAACTGAATTGGGCCTGATTGGTGCTTACCTTCGGACTTAGAAGAAATTTCAGGAAATTGTTTCTAAGAAGGTACAGAAGTTCACTGGGGCAAGGCTGCTGGCAGTGTCCGAGGAGGAGGTGTCGTCATCAGGGAGCCACTGGATAAAGTTGTGGCAAAGATTCCCACGTTCCGACTTAGGCCCTGATTACAAGTTGGATGGTTAATTTCGTCCCGTGCGTAAATCTCTGTTTGCGCACTGGATATAATTCCGACTTTATATTTAATGCATCCGATAATTATCGGATGTATTGAATAACTCAACATTCGTTAAATTTCAGCAGGTCAAACCTGCTAAAATTTTATAGGGGAAATGTGTATGGTATTTACCGTACCATGCAGATTTTGGTGTGGTAAACACCAAAATCAGTGTGTTATTCCCTAATAAATCCTAATAGGTGCTATTTATCAGATCCGATAAATGACATACCCCAGGGTACCGTTATTTACCAGGTACAATAAATAGCACATTTACTCGTAATCAGGCCCTTAGTCTCTTTTTTACAAGTCTAAATTCTCCAGCCGGAAGTATCTGGAGGCTTTAGCTGACGAGGACTCCACGAGGACGGATAACCCTTATGGGAACGACCGCTGAACAGGATTTGCTGCTGCGGAGAAGAATGTAGCGGGAGCTGCCACAAAGTCAGGCTGACCGGCGATGCACCTTGGGCGGATAGACGAACAGGTTGTTTCCGGTCTCTTCTCAGTTCTCAGAGGAGTTTTAAACCAAAAATTGTCTAAGTCCCAAGTTTAGAATATTGGCAATCTGGGCACCTTTAACAGTGCCGCCAAGGGTCCAGCACTGGAGGGGCACCACTTGGAGGGTCAGGACTCACTCCGACTGGGTCCAGGTGCGGGTTCAAGATGGATGGAGCTTTTTCTCTCCCTGAGGCTCTGACTAGGAAGACAGCCAACTAGCCCTTGAAGTCACTATGGTAGTCCTGGGTTCAAGAAGTTGAACAGGGCCCAAGCAGCAGGGCAAGCCTCTGAGGGTTCAAGGCAGGTTCAGGCAGAAACGCAGTCCTTCCAGGTGCAGCAAAGCAGTACACAGCACGCCACAGCAGCAGGCAGTCCAGTGAGAGTCCTTCCCCAGGTCCAGCAAAGTGCACTGAAGAGTGGGTCTTGTGGGTCTGAGAGTCCTATCTTTATACTCAGTGCCTTCTTTGAAGTATAAAAGGTTTCTAGAGAATTCCCTTTGAAGTGCTTGAAGTTTCCTGCCTCCCCTGTCCTGGCTTCAGGCTGACTGTATGAACAATGCAGTGTTGACAAGTCCTTGTGTGAAGTCAGGGCACAACTAATTGATTTGAAAGTGGGGCTGTGTCCAGCTTTGCCACTCATCCTGGCAGTGATGGCCCATCCAGGCACACCTAATCCCTCTATTGCGTGGCTGTCTGGGAGGAATACACAAAGTCTGACTGCCAACTGCACTCAGTCATGTGATCCATGAACAGGCTGCAGGCCCCAAATAGGGCTGGAAAATGCCAACTTTCTAAGAGTGGCATTTTCAAAATTGTGACTTAAAATCTGACTTTACCAGGAAAGAGGATTTTAAATTACAATTTCTCAGACATGAAACATGAAATTCTTACCAGCTCCCAATTAAAAGTTAGTACTTATTAAATGTAACAGGGCAGAGGCGCAACTAGAGCCAAATTTGGGGGGGGCTAAGAAAAAATTTCGGGGAGGGCTAATTCTTCTAGCAATATGCAGAGTGGAGATGCAGGGGCTCTAAGAAGGGGTGTAAAAACAACAAAGCCTTATTGACAAGCAAATGGTCTTTTAAAGACCTGTGAAGTACTCGGGTGCAGCTGTGTGTGTGCACGGGAAGCTGTCTCAGCCCGGGCTGCCACACACGACGGGGGGGGGGCTGAAGCCTTTTGAGCCCAATGGGCGTTGCGCGCCTGTAATTTTTTTTGTTTAAATTTCTTTATTGGCATTTTCAGAATTCTGCAATCTCAGACAGAATATTTCACACAGACATTCACAATATATCCAAGTGTCAATAACATTTTATACAATATAAAAAGGAACAAAATATATCTTATATTTCAACAAACACCGTTGATGACGTCTTTACCTTTGCGAAGAACTTGGCTTGCATCTCTGCTAGATATGCACACTAGAATTTCAGTGTGCCATCACTCACAATGCTTCTATTACACAATTTTAACTTTATTATCAGTCCTAATCATAACTAACTCTCGCCTCAATAAATTGGCTACATATTAACATTTTCCTATATATCTCCAACACAGATATACCTTTGCTGCTTCTCGGGACTGAATCGTACGTTATTACATAAAAGAAATGACATTTCCGTCCAGTGACAGTGTGTGAAACGAGAACACCGAGAATGTCCAACAAATCTTATTATTAAAAACTATGCAACCCAAACTAATACTATAAACAACAAATAACGGAAAAAAAAAAAAAAAAAAGGGAAATTTGCCATCATAAAATACCAAAGGAAACATTCTCTCTTGGCTGGGTGTTTGAAGATATTGTTGAATCTAGTACTCTCTGTTCAATGGGACGGTGCGTGCCTTCTGGCGTAATTGCCATTCAGGAGAAGGGGACTCCAGTGTCTGGTCAGACAGTCAGAGAATGGATAGCGCCCCATGCTCGGAGTCAGGGAGATGTGGTGAAGGCGTATGGTGCAATCACTGAACGGTGACTAAGTTACCCTCTACAGCGGCGGCAATATTGGCCCGTAATGTAATGAGAAGTGCATCCCAATCTTGCGCAATAGGGAATTTACGGAGCCCTGCGGTCTCCTCCCTGTGCAACACCGTGCTTTCCGCTTGTGCCCATGTCAGGAAGGATCGCTGCCAGTTGGGCACTACTGGAGGGTTCGCGTTCTTCCAGTTTTTGGTTATAAGGCGCTTTGCAGTAATTAAGCCCAAATCCTGAAATCTCGAGACAACTTTATTTTTTTTGGATCTGGCATAGAGCCCTAAGAGACAGGACTCCCATGACAGTGGCAGCTGCATGAGTCGTACAGGAGTTCAGTGCCGTGACGACTTCCTGCCAGTACTGCTGAAGAGATGCACAGGCCCACAGCATGTGAAGCAGGTCCGCGCCAAGTTGTTGACAGCGTGCGCATGCCGCAGTGGCGGTGTTAAAATACCTGGTTATCACATCCGGTGAAAGGTATGCTCTGTGTATAATATATGTTTGTATAATCCTAAATCTGGCGTTTCTTGGTATATTCCTAGCTCCTGATAGTATGGCCCCCCACTCCCTCTCCGTCCAGGGCCGACCCCTGTCTGTCTCCCATCGTTCCCTGAGTCGCTGCATCGGTTTCAATGTGTGCGCGAGCAGCGCCTCCACCAGCCAGTGTACTACATGCGATCCAGCCCCCATAACATGCAGGTATTGCAACACCAGGTGCGTCGGCGGTTCAGTCGTTAGATCACCCCAAACCGATGACAGAGCCTTCAAAAGAGAAGTATGTAGTAGGAATTGGCCTGCCGGTAACCCGGACTCTTCGACCAATGCCTCAAATGTAAGCAGTGCCCCGTCCCTATACAAATCACCCAGAGTGTGTAAATCTGCCTCATGCCAGGTCGACAACACTGCCTCTGACGTGCCCAACCTTCCTCGCGGGGTCCCCAATAATGGCAGGATCGGGGCATAAGGTGTCGTCATGCGGGTAAGATATAAACCTCTTTTGTAGCATTTATGGGCCAGGCCTAAATATAATTGCTTTGGCCGCGGGGATTTAGCAATGGGATGATATAAATGACATATTTGAGAATATGTCCAGGGCTGTTGCAGCGTTGCCGTATCCTCCAGATGTCTACCGTCTAACCATTTCGTCACCCACTGTAGTTGTGCAGCTAAATAATACAACTCCATATTAGGAACGGCTAACCCACCTTGATCGAGAGGAGCATACATCTTCCATAAAGCTACCCGTGGCCTGCCCTTATTCCATATGAGATCACGGAACAAGCGTTCCAGATCTCGAAAGATCTTAGGCTGGACATAAAGAGGGAGATTGGAAAAATAATAGAGCAATTTAGGGAGTACAATCATTTTCAACAGAGCTATACGGCTCGGCACATTTAGTGGGAGCGTTTTCCAAAATTGCACCTGGGCTCGTATGGCGGAAATAGCCCGCACCAAATTTCCGTCAAATAAATCATCAGGTGAGCGATATATAAAAATTCCAAGATACCTGAAAGTGGTGGGATACCACGTAAGAGGTGATCCGTTCAAAGTGACATCTTCCTCCACTACGCCAGCGTTAAAGGAGTATATCCCTGACTTGGCCCAATTGACCCGCAGTCCTGATTTCTCTTCAAATGCCTGAAGTATCCCTGCAATGGATTCCGGGATCGCCGTGATATCTCGGAGATACAACAGCAAGTCATCCGCATACAGGGAGACGGCATGTAACCCATCTCCCAATCGTATACCCCAGTGCTCACCATCAGCCCTGAGCAGCACCGCCAGAGGCTCCATAGCGAGAGAGAACAACAACGGGGACAGTGGGCAACCCTGGCGCGTCCCTCGTTTCACCCTAATGCAGTCGGAAACCAGATTACCGGTGCGGACCCGGACCGTAGGTCGCCGATACAGTAAACTAACCATGCGTAAATATTGATCCCCCAAGTCATACTTTTCCAACACAGCTGCCAGGTAAGGCCATTCCAATGAATCGAAGGCTTTTTCCAGATCTAGTACCAGGCAGCCTGAGTGTGGCCAACTATGTGTTGCATATTGTTGTACTCTGAATAGCCTCCGTATATTAAGGGAGGTGCATCGCGCGGGGACAAAGCCATTTTGATCGGGGTGCACCATCGTAGACACTAATGGTGAAAGACGCCTGGCCAGTAGAGATGCAAATATCTTGTAATCCGTGTTGAGGAGCGCAAGCGGCCGATAAGAGCCCAGCAGCTCCGGATTTTTATCAGGCTTGAGGAGGGATACCAACAGGGCTTCATTTTGTGTGGTGGAGAGGGCAGCGTCATCGAGTGCCGCCTCGTATACCTTCAATAATTGCGGTATCAAGATATGTGAATATGCTTTGTAAAATTCGGCCGGTAGACCGTCCGGACCTGGCGATTTCCCGTTAGACAAGGAGAAAACGCTATCTCGGATTTCCTCAGGGCTAAGGGCAACATTTAATTCATCCCTTTGGGTGCAGGTGAGCTGTGGCAAAGCTATATCACCCAAGTAATCCCGCAGTTCCGAAGGCATAACCCGCATACACGAGCTGTACAGGTCTCGATAGTGTGTGACAAACGCACCATGTATGCTCCGCTGGGTGTATGCGATATCTCCAGTGGCTGATTTCACCGATGCTATCGGCGTCGACGACTCGTTCAGGCGGATAAGCCACGTGAGCAGCCTGCCCGCTCTATCGCCCATGTGATGCGTTCTCGCCGAGTGTGCAGCATAATTGAGACAGCGCAACCGTTCTAGCAGCTGCGTGTGTTCCTCCCTATGGCTTTCCAGCCGTTCCTGAGCTCCGTTTATGGCAGCCTGTTCGCTTGCGGCTAGTCTCTGTTCTAAACTGGTAAGGTCTTTTTCCAGTTGCCTGCGCATTCCCGCTTGCGTCCCCAAGCAATGTCCCCTGGTCACTACCTTGAGGGCATCCCATTCCACCAACGCCGAAGTGGCCGTTCCTCATTGTCTTCAAAGTATTGTGCTACAGCGGTAGCCAGCGAGTCGCGAAATGGCGCATCAAGCAGTACATCCGGTTGAAGACGCCATATCGGAATCGGCGGCAGTTCCACTTCCCATTGAAGCTCTAAGACATGTGGGTTATGATCAGAATGTGTGCGTCCCATATATAGCGCATCTGCAACGCAGGGCAGGAGTCCGTCCGACACCATAAATCGGTCTAAGCGCACATACAGTCGATGGGCCCCAGAGTAATAGGAGTATACCCTATCTAGTGGATTCCTATGTCGCCACGCGTCTGTGAAATGCCACTGCGCAGCCCAGTGTGTCAATGCTTTCGCTGCCGCGTGTGTGGTGGTGCCCGGTAAGGGGGAAAGGACCGATCTAGAGAGATGTCTAGGACACAGTTATAATCCCCACCCAAAACCATAGGAATATCATGCCATACGGATAACTTCTGCGACAGCTGGTCTAAAAAGCAGCTTGCTCGACATTGGGCGCATAAAGGGATGCCAATACAATCGGTTTGCCATCCAATGTCCCCCTTACCAAAACATACCTGCCCTCCCCGTCCACTATCACGTCCACCACCTTAAATGGGGTCCCCGGCCTCACCCACACTAGAGCCCCCCGTGCATAGGACGAATACCCTGTTGCATATAGTTGCCCTCTCCAGCGCCTGTGAAGGCGCGCAATTTCTGCCTTAGCCAAATGTGTTTCCTGAAGAAGTGCTATTTGTATGTGATGTCGCTTAAGATAGGAATATATAAGATAGCGGCGCGCTGGGCTATGTATACCTCGCACATTCCATGTGCCTATCCTAACAGGAGCCATAAACAGCATATATCTGGAATGCGACTGGCCCCGGCCGGCCGCGAGACAGCAGGGGGGCAGCAGAAGGACATCGTTCATCCCGGAGCACACACCTCCGTACAAATCCATTCTCCAACACTCATACCCATGTTGATATAAGATGGCATAAAAAATAATAATAAATAAACAACACACTAAAAATTCCATAAGAGCGAGTCTGCAACTGGCAGTCGCCTAAACTTATGATGCAATGGCACACTACTTGCGTCCGGGGAGACTATTGTGCACAGCAAACAATTAAACAAATAAAGAAATGAGGGGAACCGCCAATTGCGGCTACACTCTGCTCTGGCCGATCATTCAGCAACTGGGGCCGCTGCCTATTTACTATATATAATATTCCCATACTTGAAAAAATAGGAACAGATGGAGGGAGAGACCTGGCAACGACCAGAGACACCACCCCACGGATTACCAACATTGACATGACTCCTCAATACTAACCACCCAATACCTCAACAGTACTTAGTGTCATTTATATATACTTGCATGTCCGGCGGGGGCTCACTTCATGCTATCCGCAAATGGAGGAAGAATTAACAATACAAACGAATGTTCAAACGATATTTTCAGAGGTCTGTGGAGTAACATGCGGCAGCCTTGGAGAGTCCTGAGAGCCGAGGAGTCCATCCGAAAGTTCCTCGTCGCTGTGTGGGCCCCGACGGTCAGAGCCTGAATCAGAAGCCTGTCCCGATGTTCCACTGATGTTCGCCACTGCCTGTACTGCTCCAAGCTGACCACTTAAGATTAATTCCGGTGCAGGGCCAGAAGCCTGAGACGCCGACGACTGCGATTTCCTTCTCCTACTCCTGCGGCGCCGTGGTGCGGCCCCGGAAGCGCCCCCTCGTCCCGATGGTGTTGAGGTATAGGATTCTACCCATTCTGCAGCGCTGTCTGGGGTAGTGAAGAAGTGTGTCCTGCCATTCGCGACTACCCTCAGTTTCGCCGGAAACAGCAGGGAGTATTTAAGATCACATTGTCGCAGACGCCTTTTCACCGCCAGGAATGAGTGCCTCTGCTTCTGAACTTGGAACGTGTAGTCCGGGAAAATCATAACTTTATGGTTGTCTACTTGAAGGTCCTGCAGCTTCCGAGTCTCTTGGAGTATGGCATCCCGATCCCTGTAGTTCAGTAAGCGTATTAGAAACGGCCTTGGATTCGAGCCCGGAGGTGGAGGTTTGGCAGGCACTCTATGCGCTCTTTCAACAACGAATTGCGGAGACAGGGCCTCCTTCGGAACCATTGACCGGATCCAGTCTTCCGCATACATCACCGCAGCCCTCCCCTCCGTTCCTTCCGGCAGACCTATAACGCGTACATTATTGCGGCGGGCCCTGCCTTCGGCATCCTCTGCTCTGTCTTCCAAGAACTCCACTCGGTTCAATAAGTCCCGGATATGTTTCTCAGCCGTGGTTACTCGCGGCGAAACCTCTGCAACATCTCCCTCCGTAGCGGCCGCGCGGTCTGCGAGCTTGCGATGGTCTGCATGTAATAACGTGAGGTCTAGTGCCACCTTGTCTATCTTGCCTTCTAAGGAGGTGCGGATTTGGTTCATAGTCTCTCCCAACTTTTCAACAGCTGCCAGCACCGCATCCAACCTGTGCGTCACTGGGTCCTGTGTTTCCGCTCCTGCCATCTTGTCTACGTGCGCCCGAGTCTGCGGGTGAGGAGCCGCCGCGCCCCCAGTGCCAGTCTTCGTCCGGCCACCGCGCGACATGGAGTGATGGCTAATGAACGTCGGTCGCTTCCGAAAGAAGCCGTGGACCCCTCACTTGACAACTGTAGCGTGCTAACCAGGGTACAGGCTGTATGGCAGGCGACAAACCCCTGTGCGGTGGCTTCCACTAGGGCCCACAGATCGCGACCAGAGCACCGCCCAGGCAGCGTCGGTCCTCGGCGTGGAAGCCGTGTGTGGATAGCGTGAAGTCCCGCGGCTCTCCAGATTACACCCAACAGTATTAACGAACCGCGTGAAGCTAACCCCTCGCTGCACCAATGCGCCAGGCCACAGTCTTGTCCCAGGCTACTTCACTTGGGCGGGGGTCTCAATTTCTCCATCACGGAGGGGGAAGAGGTCAACTATCAGTTCGAGACGGGTCACCGGGCCCGGCGCCTCACCCCACTCACCCGCAGGAGGGCAGGCCAGTCCTTGATCACAAATCTATGTCGTCCTACCGCAAGGACCCACCGGTGCCCTTGGAACACCAGCCGCCACAGTCCACGACCGCCATCCACCTTCAGCCCCCCGCCGCCGAGCGGCGCTCAGCAAACAGGTCCCTCCTCACCTTTGATCCGCTGCCACCCAGTAGGTACCACCATTCCCCACCTGGTAGCTCTGTACGCAGACGGGCACCTCGACGGACTCCACAGCACAGTTCCAGCCGAGCTGATCGCTGTCAGGTATAAGCTGTATGCAGCCACCAACAAGGTCCAGGGGAGGAGGCAATCCCCTGAAGGCCGCAGACCAAAGAGATCACCACTGCGGCCCGATCAGACACTCTCCGGTGCCCTCCCACAGCAGGTCCCATACAAGGCCGCAGTCCCAGCACCGCACCTCACCTCGCGGCTGGAGGACGGGCCATTCGTTACACACCGGCTCCCCAGCCTTCTCAGCCCTGATCGTCGGATGCCGATTTTGGCCCCGCAGTGTCTCAACTGGTTGCGGGCAGGCCAATCAGGTGGAGCCGGTCCCCGGAGTCTCACACAGGCCCTCCGCGAGTGCGTACCTCTCTCCCACCGCCGCTCCGTGGGTGATGAGCCGAGCCGCCAGACCCCTCCGCAGAAGATCAGCCGTGTCTGTACGGGGTCAGCAGCAATCGCAGGCAGTATATAGGGCTGCACACCTCCACCACAGCCGGTCGGGCCTGGAAGGCGGGGCCGATCCCCGGCCTCGCGTAGTCCGCCACAGCCAGCACCAGCAGGGCGCACACGGCGAGCTCTCGGGCCGGGGGCGCCGCACGGCGCCGCACGTCGCCCAGGCTGCCACCGTTGCCACCGAGGCACCAGGGCAGTCACAGGAGCAGCCACGTCCAGCCGCGGCCACCAGTTTCCAATTTCAGCCGGATATTTCGGCCAGAGCCGTGTGCCGATGGCGGAGCTCCACTACTACGCGTCCAGCTCCATTGCTGGCTAAGCCACGCCCCGTTGCGCGCCTGTAATAGGGCAACCCAATGTTATCCTAAGGCGAGGGAGGCCTCACTGTAGTGAAAAATGAATTTGTGAGTTTTTCAGTACTAGGACATGTAAAACTTAAAAGTACATGTCCAACCTTTTGGTTACAATGCACGCTGCCCTTTGGGATCCCTAGGGTCTGCCTTAGGAGTGACTTATATGTAATAAAAGGGGAGTTTAAGGTTTGGCAAGGGTTTATTTTGCCAAGTCGAATTGGTAGCTTAAAACTGCATTCAGGCTGCAATGGCAGACCTGGACATGTTTTAAGAGGCTACTAAGTGAGAGGTACAATAAGTGCTGCAGGCCCACTAGTAGCATTTAATTTACATGCCCTGTGTATATGGTATACAACTTTACTAGGGACTGATAAGCAAATTAAATATGCAAATCAGGTGTAAGCCAATTTTACCATGTTTTAGCGAGTGTGCCAAGCACTTTAGCATTGTTTACCAGCAGTAAACTGCACTGAGTCCTAAAAACACATTCAGAATAAATAGGAGGGTAAAGGCAAAAATGTTGGGGTGACCCTGCAAAGAGGGCCAAGTCCAACAAATGGGCTAAGCAAGTCTTTTCCCCCAATCTGTGCAGATGTCAACTCCCATGGCTTTTAAGTCAATTCTTTTGTTCAGTGACAGGGCAGCCAATGAAGAGTTTGGAATCACCATTGTGATACACTATCATGTTTTCATTTTAAAGATACGTCTCACTGGTCACATTTACGTGCATAAAAGTCGTTCAGCCATGCTTGCTGACAGATCTACATAGAATTTGAATATCCCAATCCCTCGGGACAATTTCGCTGAGCACAGTCCTTCTGTGAGGGATATCCAGGAAAGGAATGACAACTGAAGCAAGGCACAGTTGAAATTTACATTGGCTTGCCTCCTCTTGAATTGGTTGCTCGTCATTGGATTATGGGATAAATGAATCTGCAAATGTATTATGTCTTTTGCTATTTGATAAATGTATATTTTTTATTTTTTAGATGGTATTCAAAAAACATGACAAGAGGTCAAGCAGAGCAATTGCTTAGAAGTGTGGTGAGTGCCTTCGTTGAACTAAATACCAGCAGCAGCAAAAAGAACAGTCGGTAGGTGAGAGTGTGTAGCAGATGCGTTGGTGTGTCACACAATCTGCTCAGTGATTGAAGTATGGAAGGGGCATTAAGAGAGACTGTACTTCGGTAGGAATCTTAGACAATATGCAAATATTGCAGAATGCCTCAACATGCTAATGTGTGCCCAAGAACTACAGAATAGGGCCCAAATATTGTTTGCAGAATGTAAAAAACAACACTTCGTCTCCAGACATTGCAACATTTATTGAATCATGGAGGAAATGTCTTTCAAACAAGATAAAGGAATGTCTAGAGGCGTGAGGCACATTCTGCACCATGAAGCCTCTGGGTCAATACGCACCTGTCCCCTTTTGCCCCTTATATTTTTCTCCTGGTGGGAGTTCCTGATGCTGGAATTACAATCTCCCATTATAAATAAAGCAGAGAATGTAAACAGTGGTGGTGGCTACTAAAGTTTAAAAATCTTGGGGTGTAATTACTCGCCTTGAACTGTCCTAAATGAAGTGAGCAACCGGGAGCGTTGGGTTGCTCTTCAGTGGAGAACATTTTGCAAATAAATAGGACTAATTGTTGCATTTTACAACCCAATTTTCACGTCAGTTATGAAGAAGCACCAATAAGTATGCCAATACTTTCATGATGTACCAGGGAATCCTTACCCTCTCCAAGAATGTTGGAAGTTCACCCTTTCCAAGAATAGTGTAAAAACATGATGGAAGTGGTGCAGGTTTTCAGCACAAAGTCCCTAACAATTGGCCAACACATATAGGAGTCAGGACCAATTTCAAAATCTAGCTTAAAATCTAGGTTTCACACGGCCTCACATTTTATAAAATGTATGTAGCATCTTTCATCACCTCTACATTGCACTTCCATTCATTTTTCATCCTGCACTTTCAAGTAGAGTCTAAGGGCCAGATTACGGTCTTGGCAGATGGGATACTCTATCACAAACGTGACGGATATCCAGTTTGCCCTATTACAATCCCATTATATCCTATGGGACTTGTAATACGGCAGACAGGATATCCGTCTCGTTTGTGATGGAGTATCCCATCCACCAAGATCGTAATTAAGCCCTAAGTTACTTGTTATGACTGCAGATCTACTTAGGAAAAGCCAGATAGAATAATTAAAAGTTACACAATCCTTACAATTACAGACCTCAG
This sequence comes from Calotriton arnoldi, assembly GCA_963921515.1. Classification (NCBI taxonomy): domain Eukaryota; kingdom Metazoa; phylum Chordata; class Amphibia; order Caudata; family Salamandridae; genus Calotriton; species Calotriton arnoldi. The sequence continues at coordinate 3,441,547 of CAWUFW010000854.1, forward strand.
ACAGCACCTTAGATGTACATTACAGGCCCTGCCAGTCTTTTCCCCTGATCTTTGCAGTCACACGAACAACCTGATAACATCAAAGGTGAGGCTGCAGGTGTTCCTCACTACCCAGGTTACTGGCTACTTAGCCTGAGATGGAAAGTTGGCCTCTCCGGCCTCATTAACTCTCTGGGTACCTTGGTTGAGTGAAGTTATCACACTTGTAATAAACATGCCCAGTCAGATTTGTTAGTTTATATAAATTAACACCACTTTAGTAATACCTCAAAGCTAAATATACAGTAAAAATAGTAATCAACCAATCCAAATCACAGAAATTGAATCAGTAACAAGACAACAAAACAAAATGTAGCTGCAACACTTGCATCAGTGATTGATTTAGAAAAATGTGCTCCCTCAGTGAAATCTTTAAACACTGTTTGAGGTCACAAACTGATCAGAACCACTAGAAATCATATGCAAACACTTACTGCAAATGGTGAAAACTCTTGGAAGAAAAACAAGATTCTAACACAGTAAAATGAAGTGCCTAACTGTTCATAGTCAAGAGTTGTGTAAAGAGATGATCCCTTATCTCCCATTTCAGGATTATGGTGTGCCTGTCCTCAGAAAAGTGGGTAACTCGTGACCTGAAAATCCTAACAACTTCGGGTTAAGTGCTCCATAATCCCAGGAGGCAGACCTTGTTACTGATATGGGTGGTGCAGATGGTTATCTAATTTACATGGGATATTGGTGTGAGCCCACAGACATAAAGGCATGCACTTGGATCACAAAGGCCTCATTCTTACTATCTGGATCTTGTTGCTCCATTTATTGAACAAGACATAACAACACAGCGACATGGGTAGTCAATGCTCTAATTCAATCCAGAATTGATTACAGTAATGCTGTTTTCCTAGCTGCTCCTAAACATCTGATCACTAGGCTCCAACTAAATCAGAATGCAGCAGCCTCGGCTGCTATACGATTTGCAGAAGTCACATTCAATCTATCCAAAACTAAGACATTTCCATTGGTTGCAAATAAAGCAGCAAGTGAATCTTGCTCACAGGATTAATCATTTTCCACAAGGCACTATGTGCCAAGATGTCAGAATTCATGAGCTCTAAATTTGGATGGTAACAACCAATTACCTAATCCTAATCCTACTATAGAGCAAGCCAACCCGATAACTGATCTGCTAGGCAAGGGGACCTCTCAAGTGAGGTTCAGGGGACTTTCCTTCCTGTATTCAAGCGATTATGGTGATGATGGGCTGTAGCTCACATCACACCCACATAGAATCAGCTGTGAAAAGGCAAGTGGTTGGCAGACATGGTTGACCAAAACAATTAAAACAAATATTGCTACAGTGATGGCATATGCTCAATATGCAGAGTCAGCACTCAATTGTTCTGCACTCATGGAGGGTATTTTATTGGACAACCATTCTATGGTCGGTGGTGAGAGACAGAGGTCTTCTCAAGACTTTGTGTAAATGTCTCTGGACTTTTTGTGCTAACCAGGGTCTTCCATTCAGGCAGCAGCAAGGGCAGGCCAGCAGATCCTCAACAGAGCATCAAACCTCATATTAAAGTTGTGGAAAAGGGCGGAACAAAGATTCATGTTCAGAAAGCACATCAGCAGGGCTCACAAGGGTCTATACTGAGGAAGGTGTGAAAGAGAACAATTTCAAAAGCCAGTAAATACAACCAAAACTGAACAAAAGAAAGTCTGATTGGATGACGAATAAAAGAGAATTTCAGGGTCTGATTTAGATCTCAGTGGAAGGGTTACTCTGTCAGAACGGTGACGGATATCCCATCCACCGAAACATAAATCTCATAGGATATAATGGGATTTATATTTCAGCGGACAGTATATCCGTCACCGTTGTGACAGAGTAACCCGTCCTCCGAGATCTGAATCAGGCTCTCAGTCTTTGATGGATTGTTTGAGATAGAGAGAGCGCATCCAGTTCTTTTTGTGTCATGGAGAGTGACCCAAACGCTCAATACCGTAGAGAAGATATATTGAATTATAACTGAGCACCATGGATATGCCTCGCTGGTTACCTTTCTAAAGCCTTTTTTGTGTCTCACCCCATATATATTTATGTAACATATTTATGTAAGATACACACACATTCACACTGATTCTTGCCACAGTTTCATTTGCACTATTTATTTATACATTACAGCAGTCTGACATAGCCTCTTGAAAATGATGTGTGTACTATGGCAGACGTATATAGAAAGGATGGGTTAAGTTAATGTGGGCTCTCCTTTAGAACGCATTCTGATCAAAAGTGATATTGGAAGTGTGAAATGTAAAACTGTGCATATGAACTTGTTTTCTAAGACATCTTTACAGAAGATGCATGTCGCACCAGCTTTACAGGCTACCACAGACTACCATAGTAATGTGATAGGCTAAAATGTATATTCCTGCTCAGCCCTAAAGTATCTACAAATCAATATTAGCCAATCTCATATAAAAAGACACATTGCAGATCAACATCCATGCTTGAGTCTGGTGTTCCTTTTCTGAAGGCAGCCTTGTGTTTGACCAGTCACAGCGGCATCTGATGAAGGCATGTCCTTTTCTGTTTTTCAGGATAAAGAAGGTGGGTTTATCGTCAGAGATTCCAGGATGCCAGGAAAATATACTGTCTCAGTATTTGCCAAGTCAATGGCGTGAGTACCATCTTTATAGGGGATCAAAGAGTTGGAAGAGGCATGAAGAAGGCTCAAACTGGTGTATAAAAGCACGCTCATGGCATCTTTAACATTAAGGGAACTTGATCATAATGAATGGTTAAGGAGCCTTCAAGGCCAGTGCTTGACAATTCATTGTCACAGGTAATGTTTCTTTTCTACTACAGTCTACCCTCGGAAGAGCACCTTTAAAATGTCTCTTTGTAGAGGAAAGTATATGCAGCTAATTTCAGACTTACACTGTCTGTTAGTGGCCCACACCCAAGAGGTATACACGATGTTACAAAAAACACTAAAAAGATTCTTGGCTACCGGGTCTTAACACCTGTTAATTTTTAAACTAATAATAGTTGATTTATTTATATTTATTGAACATGTTTCCTTTTCTAACAAGAATATGCTACACTGCATCAGGGAGTTCATTAAAAATGAATAGCAGTGGGGATAATTACAGAGATCACATTGATAGACAATGGTCCCATTAGCAGTGAGACTCAGACTCAAGTTTGGCGTGCGGTTCTATGAAACCATGTATTAGCTAACTGGAAATAGATAGCTGTTGACAACAGAATAGAGTTGGATACTTAGTCTGTAGAATATAAGAGAATGTGTGCTGTACTGTAAGAGTTATTTAGAAGTGAACATATTTAAACAGTGGTGTAGCTAGAGCTTTTGACGCCCGGGGCCATCCCTTAGTTTGCTGCCCAGTGCTGGTAAGAGGGGGAGAGTGTGCTGGCGAAAGATGGCGATGAGCGGGGGGGCGGGGGTCAGATGTAGGAGGCAGACGACAATAAGCAGGTGAGGGGGCCGTTTAGCAACACCAACGAGTAAGAATTTAAAAAAAAACATACCTTGTGCTTGCGGCTCGCCGCGCCCCCACAAAAGTGGCGTCCGGGGTGGACCGCACCCGTAGCTCCGCCACTGTATTTAAATTGCAACAGATATTAAACCAGATCATGCTTAAGGCAGAGGTATGGTGTCAAAGAAGCAAGTTAGACAGCTGGCTGCAAGAGTTCTCATCTCAAGGAGGAGAGACTTTTTTGAACATGCCTAGAGAGGAGGGATCATGTAGCTGGCGTTCCACAGATAAGTGCCAATAATTCAGAGCATCTGAACTTAGCAAGTGAGTGTCTGCAGACTTGGGAGCTGTTAAGAGGTGTAAGTTGGCTTAGCGTTGGGAGTGGGATGGTGTGCAGTGAGTGAGTAGATGGGTGTGGGAAGTATGAGCAATTTAATGAAAACTCTAAAAATCTGAATAAGAAGTTTGTATTGCCTCCTGCGACTGGTTTATAACCAGCCTGTAAGCAGGCAGAGCTGGGTGACAAGTTCGGCAAGTTAAATGGATTCCGGTGCAACACGCTACCCCCATGAGTGCTGGGCGGTGAAAGCGGAAGTTGTGCAGTGATATATATATATACACACACTATATATATATATATATATATATATATATATATATATATATATATATATATATATATATATATATATATATATATGGCGAAATACTCCGCTTTGCACTCGTCGCTTGAAGTACGAACAGGAGCACGGACCACAGATTGGTGCATATAAGTAATTTTATTGCGCTCTTCTCAAACAGCAGGCATGACGCGTTTCGACCCCGGAAGGCCTTGATCACAAGGGCATATATATATATTATCTACTGGCAGTCGCCAGTAGGTAGTTATAGTTAGGACCTTGTTTCTATTCAAAAAGCGTTTTTTCTTTTGCCAATATCTTTGGCGCTGTTTGATGAATCTTCGCGAAATTTTCAAAACTAATGGTTCACTCAGGTCATCTCCTGTCTTGAAAGTTTCGCGGTGATTCGTCAAGCGGGGGCCGAGAAAAAAGGGGGTCCCAAAACGCGTTTTCCCCATGTTAATTTCCATAGGAACTTTAGACACGGCTACAGCCCGAACTGCTGAACGGAATTACACCAAATTTGGCAAAAAGGTAGCTCTTGGTCCAGAAAGCGACCATTTTTTAAAATGTGTAAATCCGTTCAGTAGTTGCTGACAAATTCTAAAAATAAAAATGTATATATCTGAGCACCGAGGAGGATTCGCGAACTCTCCCGAGCACGAGCTTCATTCTGATTGGCTGCCAACACTCCAAAGTAGAATGTGTTGGCAGCCATCTTGTGACTCGGTAACCGAGTCACAAGAAAAAGGAAAAAAAAGAGAAAAATGAAGAAAAGGGGGCAGGGAAGAAATACCCTGACCCCCTAGGCCTGCTCAGGGAGTCCCACAGGGACCCCCAGGCCCAAAAAAAGCATTTTAAGATGAAGCGCGGGCTCCCACGCTTCGTTTTAATGAGCCCCCGGGTGGGCCAGGTCCCGGGGGCAGTGCCAAAATTATATAGCGGGGTCCGCAGAGGCCCCCGCAGCCCTGTGGACTGCCACCTCCCCGGGGCTATGCTAATTATATGCAGGGGCACGCGGCCCCCCTGCAGCCCCGGGGACTGCCACCTCCCCGGGGCTTGTTTAATTTGATGTGGGGGGCCTCCCAGGCCCCCCCAAGCCCCGGGGTCCGCCACCTCCCCGGGGCTTTCGTAAATTATTTGCGGGGGGCCTCGCGGGCCCCCCAGGCCACGGGGACCACCACCTCCCCGGGGCTGCTGAAATGATGGGAGGGGGGCTGCACGGCCCCCCTCCTGGAGCCCTTGATGGCCCTGGGGAGCGCCACCCCCCAGGGCCGGGTCCTGCAATGTCCCGGGGTGCCCACCCCCGGGACATTGCTGTTTGCTATGGCCGTGCTCCCGCCCTGCCATAGCAAACACTGCTGCTTCGTTGAAGCGAGAGCAGAAACCTGCTCTCGCTTCAGCGAAGCTAGCAGAAATGCTTTGGGCAAGGGAGCTGCATGTTAGCAGCTCCCCTTGCCCAAAAGCAATGCCGGCTAGGACTGTGGGGGCATTGGGGCTCTCCCCACGGTCCCCAACGCTGAGGGCCGGCCCAGGGGATGGGGTCCCTGGGGCCAGAAGTGGCCTGGGAGGGGGGCCACGCGGCCCCTCCCTTTATTTAAAAAAAAAAAATGGCCGGTCCCGGGGATGGGGTCTCCGGGGCCGAAACTGGCCTGGGGAGGGGGGCCGCGTGGCCCCCCGCCTTAAATTTATATATAAAATGGCCAAGCCCCGGGGGATGGGGTCCCCGGGGCCAATAGTGGCCCAGGGAAGGGGGGCAACGCGGCCGCCCTTCCCTATAAATATTTAGGACCCCATCCCTCGGCCCCGGGGGATGGGGTCCCCGGGGCCGAAATCGGCCTCGGGAGGGGGGCCGCACAGCCCCCTTCCCGTTTAATTTTTTTTTTAAAAGGGTCAGGCCCTGGGGATGGGGTCCCCAGGCCCCCAAAAATACTAAAAGAAGGGGGGCCACACAGCCCCCTTCTAAAAATATATATAAAAGCCGGCATCTTGCCGGAGGCCCCACCCCCTCCCTGCACCACTCTGCAAACGCGCCCCCTGGCGCGTTCTAAGTTGGGGAATTAAGTCCCCTTGAATACTGAGGGTCCCTGGGGGCCAACTAGCCCACCAGGTACCTCCAGTAAGCGCCACACAGCTGGATTGCAGAGAGGTGGTCGGAGGCCATGCCCCTTTTTACACCACTCTGCACCATGCCTCTTGGCGCACTGCTGGTGGGGCGATGAGGTCCTCTTTTGTCCTGAGGACCTCAGGACACAAGTGGACTTCATCCCCCGAGCAGCAGTGCGCCACGAGTCACATTTGCAGAGTCGTGTAAAAAGGGGGGCGTGGCCTTTGAGCACTCTCAGCAATATAGCTGTTTGGGGCTTACTGGAGGTAACAGGAGTGCTAGTTGGCCCCCAGGGACCCTCAGGAGGAAAGGGGACTTCATCCCCCAACGAAGAGCGCGCCAGCATGCACGTTTGCAGAGGGGTGGAGGAAGGGGGCATGGCCTGTGTCCACCTCTCAGCAATCCCACTGTGTGGGGCTTACTGGAGGTAAGAGGTAGGCTAGTTGGCCCCTAAAGGTCCCCCAGCAGCGAAGGGGACTTCAATCCCCATCCAAGAGCGCACCAGGGAGCGCGTTTGCAGAGTGGTGGGCAAAGTGGGCGTGGCCTGCTGTGAGAACTTAGCAATCCTGCTGTGTGGGACTTACTGGAGGTAATAGGAGGGGTAGTTGGCCCCCAAGGATGTCCTTGGGGGCCAACTACCCCTCTTGTTACCTCCAGTAAGTCCCACACAGTGGGATTGCTAAGACGTCTTCGGAGGCCATGCCCCCCTTTCTCCACCACTCTGCAAACGCGCCTACTGGCAGACTACGGGATGGGGGATGAAGTCCAATTTACTCCTGAGGGACTTTGGGGGCCAAGAAGCCCTCCTGGTACCTCCTGTAAGTCCTATGCAGTGGAATTCCTGAGCGCTGGTCGGAGGCCCAGCACCCTTTCTCCACCACTCTTCAAATGCAACTACTAGTTAAAGAATTGTTTGCAATGTAATAGGTTTCGCATTTGCGAGAGTTAGAGCTATTGGCGTTGTAAATGTAAACGTTTTTTACTAATGTTTTTTGGAGTGGAGTGGATGTACGATGTGTGTAGTGGAATTATGTGGTATGTTGTGCAGTGAAATTATGTGGATAGAAAGTATGTGGTATTTAGTGTATAGGAATTATGTAGAGTGGGATTATGTGTTATGGAGAGTAATTATGTGGTATGGTAGTCTGTGTTGTGGAGTGGTAACCTCAGGTTTAGTCTTCCTCGTTTCCATAGAAGCTCAACTATGAACTCAGTGAGACAAAAAAAGAAGGAATCACTGAGGAGCACTTGTGGACCTAGTCAGAGGTATGAGCAGGGCCACTGGAATTATGCGACTGTTTGGCTGCACCGACTTTCGCAAAAGTATACATTTTCCGCATTAGTCACATAATTCATCATCTGCTCCCTAATATGCAGATTTGAACAAAAAAAAGCCTTGTTTCTAGCTCAAACGGCTCAAACGTTACCAAAAATGCTGCGACAAGTGTTACAGCGCGGTGGAAGGCCCTTTGCAAACCTAGAATGGTCACCTGTTACTTATTGCTAAATGTGGGTGTTAAATTGGTACTAATGGTGTGCAAGCCACCCTTGCTTCCTTCTGCACCTCTCTTGCCTCTGTCTGCATTTCTGTTGCTTCCTTCTGCACATTTCTTTCTTTTTCTGCACTTCTCTTGCCTCTTTCTGCAAATCTCTTCTACTTTCTGCACCTCTCTTGCCTCTTTCTGCACGTCTGTTGCCTTTTTCTGCACCTCATTTGCTCTTTCTGTACCCCTCTTGCCTCTTTCTGCACCCTTCTTCCCTCTTTCTGCACCTCTCTTGCCTTTTTCTGTACCCCTCTTATGTCTTTCTGCTCCCTTTTTGCCTCTTTCTGCACCTCTGTTCCTTCTCTCTGCACTTCTTTTGTTTCTTTCTGCACCTGTCTTGCTTCTTTCTGCACCCCTCTTGCCTCTCTCCCCACCCCTCTTTACTCTTTCTGCACTTCTGTTGCTTCTTTCTGAGCTTATCTTGCTTCTTTCTGCACCTCACTTGCTTCTTTCTGCACCTCTATTGCCTCTTTCTGCAGTTCTCTTGCCTCCTTCTGCACTTCACTTGCCTCTTTCTGTAACTCTCTTGCCTCTTTCTGTACCTCTCTTGCCTCTTTCTGCACCTCACTTGTATCTTTCTGCACCCCTTTTGCCTGTTTCTGCACCCCTCTTCCCTCTTTGTGCAACTCTCTTGCCTCTTTCTACACCTCTCTTCCCTCTTTCTGCACCACTCTTGCCTCGTTCTGTACCTCTGTTCCTTCTTTCTTCACCTGTATTGTCTCTTTCTGCACCCTTCGTGCCCCTTTCAGCACCTCTGTTGCTTCTTTCTGCAGTTCTCTTCCTCTTTCTGCACCCCTCCTGCCTCTTTCTGTACCCCTCTTGCCTCTTTGTGCACCTCTCCTACCCCTTTCTGCACCCCTCTTGCCTCGTTTTCCACCTCTGTTGGTTCTTTCTGCACCTCTTTTTCTTCATTCTGTACTTCACTTGCCTCTTTCTGTACCCTTCTTGCCTCTTTCTGCACCTCTGTTGGTTCTTTCTGCACTGCTCTGGCTTCTTCCTGCACCTCTGTTCCAAATTTCTGCATCCCTCTGGCTTCTTCCTGCACCTCTGTTCCAAATTTCTGCATCCCTCTTGCCTTTTTCTGCACCCCTTTTCCCTCTTTCTGCACCTCTCTTGCCTCAGTCTGCCCACCTGTTCCCTCTTTCTGCACCCCTTTTGCCTGTTTCTGCAACTCTCTTTCCTCTTTCTGCAGTTCTCTTGCCTCCTTCTGCATTTCACTTGCCTCTTTTTGCACCTCTGTTGGTTCTTTTGCACTGCTCTTGCTTCTTTCTGCACCTCTCTTGCAAATTTCTGCACCCCTCTTGCCTCTTCCTGTACCCTTTTTGCCTGTTTCTGCACCTCTCTTGCCTCTGTCTGCACCTCTGTTACCTCTTTCTATACCTTTCTTGCCTGTTTCTGCATCTCACTTGCCTCTTTCTGCACTTTTCTTGCTTCTTTCTACACCTCTGTTGCTTCTTTCAGCAATTCTCTTGCCTCTTTCTGCACTTCTTTTGCCTGTTTCTGCATCTCTCTTGCCTCTTTCTACACCTCTCTTGCCTCTTTCTGCACCTCACTTGCTTCTTTCTGCACTTCTCTTGCCTCTTTCTGCACCCCTGTTGCTTCATTCTACACCTTCCATGCTTCTTTCTGCACCTGTCTTGCTTCTTTCTGCACCCCTGTTGTCTCTTTATGTACCTGTTTTGCTTGTTTCTGCAACTCTCTTGCCTCTTTCTGCAGTTCTCTTGCCTCCTTCTGCACCTCTGTTGCTTCTTTCTGCACTTCTCTTGCCTCTTTCTGCACCCCTGTTGCTTCATTCTGCACTTTCCATGCTTCTTTCTGCATCTGTCTTGCTTCTTTCTGCACCCCTGTTGTCTCTTTCTGCACTCGTCTTCCCTCTTTCTGTACCTTTCTTGCCTGTTTCTGAATCTCACTTGCCTTTTTCTGCACTTTTCTTGCTTCTTTCTACACCTCTGTTGCTTCTTTCAGCAATTCTCTTGCCTCTTTCTGCACTTCTCTTGCCTGTTTCTGCACCTCTCTTGCCTCTTTCTGTACCTCTCTTGCCTCTTTCTGCACCTCACTTGCTTCTTTCTGCACTTCTCTTGCCTCTTTCAGCACCCCGGTTGCTTCATTCTGCACTTTCCATGCTTCTTTCTGCACCTGTCTTGCTTCTTTCTGCACCCCTGTTGTCTCTTTTTGTACCTCTTTTGCCTGTTTCTGCAACTCTCTTTCCTCTTTATGCAGTTCTCTTGCCTCCTTCTGCACCTCTGTTGCTTCTTTCTGCACTTCTCTTGCCTCTTTCTGCACCCCTGTTGCTTCATTCTGCACTTTCCATGCTTCTTTCTGAATCTGTCTTTCTTCTTTCGGCACCCCTGTTGTCTCTTTCTGCACTCGTCTTCCCTCTTTCTGTACCTTTCTTGCCTGTTTCTGTATCTCACTTGCCTCTTTCTGCACTTTTCTTGCTTCTTGCTACACCTCTGTTGCTTCTTTCAGCAATTCTCTTGCCTCTTTCTGCACTTCTCTTGCCTGTTTCTGCACCCCACTTGCCTCTTTCTGCACCCCTCTTGCCTTTCTGCACCCGTCCTCCCTCTTTGTGCAACTCTCTTGCCTCTTTCTACACCTCTCTTCCCTCTTTCTGCACTACTTTTGCCTCTTTTTGTACCTCTGTTGCTTCTTTCTGCACTTCTCTTGCCTCTTTCTGCACCCTTCGTGCCTCTTTCAGCACCTCTGTTGCTTCTTCTGCACTTCTCTTCCTTCTTTCTGCACTCCTCGTGCCTCCTTCTGCACCTGTGTTGCTTCTTTCTGCACTTCTCGTGGTTCTTTCTGCACTGCTCTTGCCTCTTTCTGCATCCCTCTTGCCTCTTTGAGCACCTCTTTTGCTTCTTTCTGCACTTCTCTCTCCTCTTTCTGCACTCCTCTTGCCTCTTTCTGCACCTCTGATGCTTCTTTCTGCACTTCTATTGCCTCTTTCTGTACCTCTCTTGCTTCTTTCTGCAGCTGACTTGCCTCTTTCAGCACCTCTGTTGCTTTTTTCTGCAGATCTCTTGCCTCTTTCTGCACCTCACTTGCCTGTTTCAGCACCTCTGTTGCTTTTCCCTGCAGATCTCTTGCCCCTTTCTGCACCCATCTTGCCTCTTTCTGCACCTCTCTTCCCTCTTTCTGCACCACTCTTGCCTCTTTTTGTACCTCTGTTGCTTCTTTCTGCACTTCTCTTGCCTCTTTCTGCACCCTTCGTGCCTCTTTCAGCACCTCTGTTGCTTCTTTCTGCACTTCTCTTCCTTCTTTCCGCACTCCTGGTGCCTCCTTCTGCAACTCTGTTGCTTCTTTCTGTACTTCTCTTGGTTCTTTCTGCACTGCACTTGCCTCTTTCTGCACCTCTGTTGCTTTTTTCTGCAGATCTCTTGCCTCTTTCTGTACCTCACTTGCCTGTTTCAGCAACTCTGTTGCTTTTTTCTGCAGATCTCTCGCCTCTTTCTGCATCCCTCTCTTCTCTTTCTGCACCTCTCTTGCCTCTTTCTGCACCCCTGTTCTCTCTTTCTGCACTTCTCTTGCCTCTTTCTGCACCCCTCTTTTCTCTTTCTGCACCTCTCTTGCCTCTTTCTGCACCCCTGTTCCCTCTTTCTGCACTTCTCTTGCCTCTTTCTGTACCTCTGTTGCCTCTTTCGGTACTTCTCTTGCTCTTTCTGCACCCTTCGCGCCTCTTTCTGCACTTCTCGTGCTTCTTTCTACACCTGTGTTGCTTCTTTCAGCAATTCTCTTGCCTCTTTCTTCACTTCTCTTCCTTCTTTCTGCACCTCTCGTGCCTCTTTCTGTACCTCTGTTGCCTCTTTGTGCACCTCTCCTACCACTTTCTGCACCCCTCTTGCCTCTTTTTGCACCTCTGTTGGTTCATTCTGCACTGCTCCTGCTTCTTTCTGCACCTCAGTTCCCTCATTCTGCACTTCTCTTGCTTCTTTCTACACCTCTGTTGCTTCTTTCAACAATTCTCTTGCCTCTTTCTGCACTTCTCTTCCTTCTTTCTGCACCCCTCCTGCCTCTTTCTGTACCTCTCTTGCATCTTTGTGCACCTCTCTTGCCTCTTTCTGCACTTCACTTGCTTCGTTCTGCACCTCTCTTGCCTCTTTCGGCACCTCTGTTACTTCTTTCTGCACTTCTCTTGCCTCTTTCTGCACCTCTGAGTTAGAGGTAGTTTTAATCCCCCTGCCCTATTATGTACTAGGGCCTTACAGGGGAGGTCATGCCAATCACAGGGGTACCGCAACCCATAGTGTACCCTAGTGTATGTAGGTGTTTTCACTGTATTCTAAGTGTCTTTCATCATAGCACTGGCTCCAGGCCTGGTTAGTCTGAGTCAGTTACCACCAGTACCAGTCAGCAAAAAGTTGGGGGCACAGGATGACTTTGTAACAAGGCCTCTTTCTGCACCTCTGTTGGTTCTTTCTGCATATCTCTTGCTTCTTTCTGCACTTTTCTTAATCTTTCTGGACTTCTGTTGCCTCTTTCTGCATTTCTCTTGCTTCTTTCTGCGCCTTTCTTCCTCTTTCTGCACATGTCCTACCTCTGTAGGCATAGTTAGAAATTAGCATTTAAAAAACCTTTGAAATTCACTGAAAAAACCATAGGTTTCAGGGACGTTATAGTTAGAAATTTGCATTTAAAAAACCTTTGAAATTCACTGAAAAAACCATAGGTTTCAGGGACATTATAGTTAGAAATTAGCATTTAAAAACCTTAGAAATTCACTGAAAAAACCATAGGTTTCAGGGACGTTATAGTTAGAAATTAGCATTTAAAAAACCATAGAAATTCACTGAAAAAACCACAGGTTTCAGGGACGTTATAGTTAGTTGGACATTTCAGTCGTACAAAACCAGAGAAATTCGGCCATTATAGTTAGTTGAGCTAAGTATAACTCGCGCCCCCGCAATGCACTGCTGGTGACATCACATATTACATCACTCATGACATGGTCAGTGACATCACTGATGACATCTCAAATGACATCACTGATGACATCATCCACGTGATCCTCTGATGCACCTCCTCAAAGCCTAATATAACCTTCGATACACCCACTCTAAAATACAGACTGCCATTCACGAAACCATAGACACACCAATACCAGTTACTACATACCCACTCACTGATTCCTAGGTCTACACACACATCCACTCACTCACCCATACAGTCACTTATACATGCAGTCACCCATCAATACAGCCACTATCATATGCACTCATACACCTATACAGATACTCACACACCGCCACTCACCCATAGAGTTACTTACACAGCTAGTTAGTCATGCAAATAATCAATCACACTCCCATTTACTCACCTATACAGTTATACACACACCACCTCACTTATTCACACAGATGCTAACACATACTTACTCTCTTATACAATCACTGACACAAGCCCACCCTCATCCACACAGCCACTCTCACAATCACTCACTCTCACATATAGTCATTTATATACTCCAACACTCACATATACTGCCTTTCACATATGTAGTTACTCACACATGTACCACTGAGACATCCATTCACTCACCAACACAGCCATACACACACTCACTCACCCACCCATACAGCCCCTCACAGATGCACTCTTGAACCCATAAACCCAGTGAATCACCCACTCACACATCCATGCAGTGAGTCACACACACCCCACCCACCCCCACAGACACTCAGGCATGCATACAGATACTCAGACAAGCAATCAATAACCCATATAGACACTCATGTAGCTACTCACCAACCCATGCAACTGCTTACACACCAACAGACAGACTGATACAGACATTCACACAGTTTAGTCACTAACCCATGCATTCAGTAAGACACGTTTAATCACTCACTTATAGTCAGTCACACACCTACTAAATCATCCATTCAGACAGTCCTTACACTCACTCATTCTTTAATACACCTTGGCCTATATATATATAAAACATATTTAAACTTTACAGAAACACACAGTCACTGGATGGTGTCATCAGTGATGTCATTTGAGATGTCATCAGTGATGTCATGAGTGATGTCACTGACCATGTCATGAGTGATGTAATATGTGATGTCATTAGCAGTGCATTGCGGGGGCGTGAGTTATACTTAGCTCAACTAACTATAACGTCCGAATATATATATATATATATATATATATATATATATATATATATATATATATATATATGGTCTACCAAACAGTCCTTATATATATAAGGATAGCCCGCACTCCAGGTTAGTCCAAAGGAGAAACATTGTGACAGTGTTCTCTATATACTCAGAGAAACACTGTTGCATAATCAATAAACATAGGCAAAAGACTTCAGCACTTTTACATAATGTGTGCTCATCAGTAATAGGAAAAAAGACTTCATGAGTCCAACATAAAAAATGTTTCTTCCCTGAAAATAAATTAACATGGTATCTCACCAAGAGAGAATAGAATAAATAGAAAAAACAAATTAAAATTAGATAAAAATACAAAATAAGGAACGGTACAATACTATACAAGTGCATATAATCACTGGTGATACAGTCTCTCTCATGGGTGCCCAGACCAGAGTCCAGAAAAAGAGAGAATGACGGTCAAGTGACCTACGAGAACACACGGGGGGTTTAACTGATGGGGGGGAAAGGAACTGGGTGTGAGATGTCAAGTGACCAGAGTAGACACACACATATATTTAGATTACAGCAAAAATGCGTGGTAGCGATCCACCATAAAATGCAACTCGTTTTAAAGGTGAACGCATTGTATTACATGAGTGGTAAAGGCATGCATGGGAATGGCATATCTTGTATTGTCTAATATTCGTGGTCATACATCAAACAGACACTTCTAGAAGGAGATTCTCAGCAAGATTAAGCAAATTATAGGTAACTTGTACAAGATACTTGGATGTAGGCTTATTTAACCTCTAGAAGACAAAGGCAAAAAGCATGCATTAAAGGACAATGACACTGGTAAATCATTTAATACCAGATGCCAAGCAGCTGTCAATCAGTTAATTGCAGCAGACTGGAAGGAATTGGATCCTCCAACGCTAACTAGGTGGTATGCCAAACTTTGGAACACTATAACTATGAAAAAAATAATGTATGATTTGAATGATCAGCATAAATGCTTCAAATATATTTGTCAGCCTTTGACCTACCACTTGCTTGGCATTGAGGTCTGCTTCACCAGACAGCTGCTTTTACCGCTTTACACTGTGCTGCTGAAAAAAAGATGCAAAAAAACAAGAGCGGGTCATTGCCAATGTCGGTCGCAGGAACTGTGGAATGTCCTCTTGATGCTGCGTCGAGTTAAGGGATCAGTTACCGGACTGACGACCAACAAGCCTTGACAGTGGTAAGCTCTGCTGAGAACTTCTTCGATGTCTGAAGGTCCAGGAAAAGACGGTAGCGGCTTAAAACTTTGTGGAAGGCTGAACTACAGTTCCCACAATGCACTAGTCCATCTGGATTTGGCTGATCCCTCGGAGGGCCCGATATCCAGTGATTCTTTGGTTCTTGAGCATCGTTTTATATGCAGTTTGCAGGGGACTAGTAACATTAGTCCAAGGGAGTCTGAGTTTTCTTCGGGGCTCTAAGGGGTCCCTCAGTCTATTGGGAACCAACCCCTAGCCTAGGATGAGCCTCGTTCATACAGTTCCAAGAAGTGTTGCCAGAGGTCCAGAGTATCGTTCTCTTTGTTTGTGAAAGTTCCTGTTGTCGATGACACAGGTCTCTTCTGTGTCCTTTTTTATGCTAATTGAATCAGAACTGAGGTTCTGGTGTCAGGGGTGTCACTTAAATCCTAGATTTAGGGGAGTTGGGGATGTGGAAGCAAGTAGCCAATGGGCTGCTAGTACCTGCAGCTAATTCGCCCCTGAGGTGACCACTTCCGGGGGTGAGGGTCACCTTTTCTACCCAGACATAAAGATGGCAGAAATCTAATTTTAGTGTACAGACCAGGCTGCTCACCCTGGAGGTGTGGCTAGCCTTCTGGGGGTGTACACCTCCTTGACTAACTAATTTCCCACCTGTCCGGGTGCAAATGTGCCTGGGGCAGGGGTTGGGCTGTTTCTTCCTCTGGGAGTCACCCCTGATGCATATCAGAGATGGTGCAGCCTTTGAAGCTCACCGCCTTGATGTGCCACTTAACTAGCCTGCTTGGGGGAGGGAGGTGTGACCTCCTTCCTGCCCAGGCCTTTGTTCCTGACTCCTAGGAATGATCACACTGCCTGGCAGAAGATCAGAATCCTGCCTTTGCGGCAGCAAACGCAAAAAACGCGGGCTTGCCAACCAGTGCACAGAGAAGCTGGGGCAACCAGGTGGGCAACCTTTAAGGTAGCCACCTACCTAGGTTCATGTCTCATCGTCCGCAACACAAGATTCTTGTCAGGGGTGAGAAGGCACGTTGTTTGATACCAAACATGACATATTTGGACGGTACCATAATGGAGGTGCTAACCTCAGGCTTGCCCGTGTGCCAGCCCATGTTATCCTTTTGACCGTATATCATTTATAGTGTCCTTTAATGGTAAAGGACACTATACGGTGATTGAAGCTTGCACTTACATGTCCACACCCATGATATAATGTACCCTACCTCCTGGGCTTAGGAGGCCTTCCTTAGGGGTGAATGGTATATATCAAAGATAGCGCATTTACTTTGCCTCACATGGTGAAGGCAAAGTCGAGTTCAAGCAGTTTACACTGCTCCTACAGTCTGCAATAGCAGGGCTGCTGTCAGTTGTTTCTTTGGGTAACTCAGGGTGGCACAAACAGTGCTGCAAGCCCTTGAGACCCCCTTAACCACCCATGTCCTGGGTACTGCTGGTACCATATACTAGGGACTTATAAGGCGGTAGAGTCCTTGCCAATTGGGGTTACCAACTCACACATAACAATTTTGGGGAAAGAGCACTGGGGCCTGGTAAGCAGACTGACTCCAGTGCACTGTCAGAGTGGAAAACCATCATCTAGTTGTCCAAATGGGGGCAAAAAGTGGGGGTGAGGTGGGCAGCTGCAAAAAGCTGTGTTTCCTTACACAAGAGATTAACTTGAATCCTTCTTTTTCTTCTCCCGTTATGCCTATCCTATAATTTTTTCAAAATGCTTCTGTCCCAGTGGGATTAGGGGTCTGTAACCTGCATAGGGAACAGCAAGCAGCACTAAACCAATATCCTCCTCTGAGAGATGTAGTTCCCAGGATGGTCACCCCTCCTATGTTTACCTATGTGCTTAAGGGGAGGGTTATACTCAAATTCACCAAGGATAATGGGCAAAATATTTGGATGTCATAATATAAAACTGTGGAATCAGCCTTCTGTTTGCTCAATAAAAATGTTTTTCGGAGAAAAAAAAAGAATGAGGCATGACAGGATACAGATGAGTGATGTTCACTGGGCACGGGTTAGTTGATGTGAGGAGTGTTATTTAGAAATCATGCTCAAGTCCAAGCACATTGGTTTTAACTTGCAAAATAGCCACCTACAAATGACAAACATTTATGATAATTACTTTTCTTTGGCTGGCTACCACTCAGGGGAAACAGCCTTTACAAAGAGGTTTTTACCACGCTGCGCCTTCACCACGCATTTTTACCACGCATGTTTTTACCATGTATATGCCTTTACCACGCATTTAATGCCCATTTGACATATGGTACAATTGTCAAAAAGAAGACAACATTATCCATCATGGATCAGGAATGGTCGGAATATTTTGTCTACATGGATATCCAGTCATTAGAAGAAACTCGTGATTTTCTATTTATCTAAACATTTCAACACTAAAAAAGGAAAAGATGAAAAAATTACAATTGAAGTTACCTCCCTCCCCCCTGGTCCTCTGGCCCACACAGTGTAGTGTAACACAATAGAAAGTTGTAGTCACTGGTTTGGCTATAAGGAAACACAAAACATATACATTTGTACATACATATATATACATCCCTAGGCAATAAAAGACAGAAAGTAGCACGGCGTTACTCAAATTCGGGCAGGTTGACTGCAGGGGATGTGGGAGACGTAAGTGGCGTGGGCATTTAATGTAAGTTGGGGGTTGTGGGGGGACTCCCCCTACAAAAACATATTTTTTTATATATTTATAAATATATATAAACAATGCGTGGTAATGGCATATGTTGTAAAAGAAATGAAGGGTAAAAAATGCATTGTAAAGGCATTTGAAGTATTTCCCTGCATTTTTCTGTCATACAACCACTCAGTATTGAAATTACATTCCTTGGGCATACATTGCTCACATGTGCACATTAGCCATAGTACAACATAGGCTTGACCTAACCAGGCACATACAGCATGGTAATGGACTTATTGTTGTATAAACAAGAATCAAGCGATACCAATTGGATACGTTAGCTTTAGTTATCGCAGAGTTAGGCTTTAAGGCTGGAATAGTGCAACGTTTTGTACCTAGCTACACTTAAAACGTATTCTTACCTATTTGGTTGAACTCAGGAGACTGAGTCATCCCTCTTGGGACTCAAACCTAAGGTTCGTGGGACCACTGTTTGCTGACAGATGCATGAAGAAGAGCACCCTCCAGGGTACACTTGCTGTGGGCTCACAATTCTCCAAAGACCTTTAAGAAGCTTGTAAAGTATCCCCTGCATCTTTTCATGTCCCTTAATGTTTGCATTGATGATATGTTGCCAGGTGACAAGGAACAGAAAAATGTAATAAAAAAACAGAATGAGAGTAAGAGTTTCTAATTACCATGACATTCAAAGTGGACAAAGACGCATTTTCCCTGTAGTTGACGTCCTTTTATGATTTTCAGGGAACCCCAGAGTTTAATCCGCCATTATGTTGTGTGCGAGACATCACAGGGCCAGTACTACCTGGCAGAGAAGTACCTCTTCAGCACCATTCCAGAGATGATCACCTACCACCAGCACAACTCAGCAGGTAATGGGGCTATTGAAGAGAAGGACCTGGGAATTAGCTGTTGCGAGGAAGTATGCAGACTTTACATTGATGACTTTACTATATGATGGTGGGAAGTATGAGGCACTGCACTACATTGCTTTAACAGCAACGACATAGCTCACTTGCACCTTTTAAATATAGCTAAAATAAATAGTTCAACAAAACATTCTTTTTTAATCCTCTGCTGACTTGCACTGTATACTCTTTTACAAAGGTTGGCTTTGGCCTGAAGGACTTCCCGTAGGAAAATGATGTCTCCTTCTAGCGAGGAATTTGAAGGCATTGTGTTCCTTCGCTTTCTCTCTCCTTCTAATCCGAAACTGTTCCATAAATATAAGTAAAATGTTTAGTTTTATTCTTTAGCCACAAAAAATACAGCCATACTTTGTAGTCATTAATTCCACTGCTCTCTGCATTTGATAGGGTCTCTCGTGTTGAATTTTAGATATTTAATATACTAAGAACCTAGGCTTCCAACCACCATTTTTAAAGAGAACATTTTCATTGCAGCAACAGCAGCCCATCTGCAGATCTTATAGATTTGGGAGCAGGAGAAATATGACTTAACACAGATTACGGAAACCAAGTGTGTTGGAGGTAGTCAGAGGGAACATGTAAGCCAGACAATGGGCCCGATTCTGATGCGGGTTGGAAAAGCTTCCCGACCGAGGGCCTGATTCTGATGCGGTTAGGAAGGCCTCCTAACGGCATTTGCTCCTTCCAAATCGGATCGGGAACATGTCTTCCCGACCGAGGGCCCAATTCTGATGCGGTTAGGAACAAATGTTCCCATTGAAGTCAATGGGAGTTCAACCAAATCGTATCTGGAAGCATCCGGATGCATCCTACTCCGCCGGTCGGACTTTCCCGATCCGAGTGGGTCGGACACCATTTCCCAACCGATTCGGTCGGGAAGCTTTTCCAACCCGCATCAGAATCGGCCCCAATATAGTTATTTCCCAGAACAATACAATGAGTGGTAAAAACTCTAAGGCAGGATGAAATCTCTGGTTTCCAAGACGAAATGCAAGCAACTAAATGACAAATCAAAATCTTTTCCTATCAGGGGCACCCTTTGCCATCAGGTTCTAATACAAGTGCCTACTTTTTAGGCCCCAGCTACAGACAGTTTTAGCGTAGAGTGGGTTTTGGGTAGCTCCTTGGTCATGATTGGAAGGCATTGTTGATTCCAATGCTTTTTTCCCTACTCTTGTGTTTGTCCTGCTCAGGAGCACTTCAGCCTTACAGTGCTCTGATTGGTTGACTTGTGGTCCTCCACTACTGTTGATGTTTGGATCAGAGCATTATTTTTTTTCTTTACCTTTCAGCACTGCAGGGGAGTTCATGTGTTTTCTTTCTCTCACTCTTGTGTGCTACTTCCCTCCTTACTTTGCTCCCAGTCCTCCTTAATTTCTGTATTGCTTCCGCCCCCTTACACATCTCATCTGTTACTTCTCGGTCCGTCCTCATCACATTCACTTGTTTTAATACTCCAGACACCCCTTCTCCTCCTTTGTTGCTCCTCCACCCCTCTCAACTTGTTGCCCCTTAACTCACTCCTTCCTGCTTGATTTAAATTTTTCTTAACTTTTTGTACCTGCTGTACTATTGTCAGGTGTCTATCTTAATTTTTTGTTACCCATTTCAAGATGGCCACCTACAAATCAGCATGAGCACACATGGGCAGATGGGGTTCTAGAAATTGGTATTATTTCAGTAATATGGCCTCTGCAGATGCACATAAATCCACCTCAGTTACCTATGAATGACTTTGTAAACATGTTGCAAATATATTCAAAGATGGCTGCTGTGGATGTGCGCGCATACATTCATGCACTTGCATCCATGGTGGCTGTCTTTGAGCGGTGTTCTTAAAATACTACACACCGAATAGATGCATTCAAATGTGGGTGCTGTTCATGCCTACAATGTGGTCATCTTTATATGGGTTTGCCAAAATATTAGAAATGCTTCCAAAGATGGCCACCATGAATGTGTGCACATAAATGGCAGCCATCATTGAATGAATCATTAATGTTTTAACAAAATCAGTCAAAAGATGGACATCGTGGAAGTGCACGTATCCACCACAACTGTCTAACACAAAAAAACATTGTTAAAAGCCAAGAGGTTTCAAGCCAAGACATAATTGCTTTGTCAGTGCTTGTTACATTCAGAAGCAGAAAGACACGCAGATTACCGTAGTCAGTTGATCAAAAGGGTAGGGTGGTTTTCACAATATGATGCATACGATTCAAACAGTTGTACTCTTTTCCCATAAGAGGATTGAGCATTAGGGTAGGACAGTTGAAAAACTTTAGAAAAAAGGTGTTTTGTTTGTCAGGATTTCAGTGCTAAATCTGACATCTATCATGAAGTCAATGAGTATTTTGTAAAGCTACATACTGATGTGTAAGTTTCCTTGATCTTGTAGAATGTTCTAGCATCAGATCAGAGACGGGTTTGTCAGCTGTTTCTATTAAACTACTATGCAATGTACACTTCACATATACACGGATTCTTTTGCTAGATGCCTAACCTCGTCCAACCATGTGCCAGCCTGTATGATATATTTTGACACGCCTACTGGGTGCATGGGGCTTTTTTGATCAAAATGTTTCTGCCAGCATGAGGGGGCACGGTGAGCAGTCAAAATATCGAAATTTTAATGTCGATATACCAAAATATCGATTGTAAAATATCGATGGTATAAAATATCGATGTTTTGCATATCGACATCAAAAATTTCGATATTGGTATGTGTAGTAAAATATCGAAGTACAATATCTCGAATGTCATAATATCGTTGTGTTAAAATATCGATAAAGTGTAGTATTGTGTTATTTTTTGTATATTTTGTAATATTTTGTATATGTGTTTTAACATGTTATTTGGAATGTATTAAAAAAAATGTTTTATATTTTAAATAATTTAATTTTTAAAGAAACTTTTATATATAATTTTAGGAGCGGGATGTTGGGTTTATAGGGGATAAGGGTGGGGAGTGTTTTAAAAATATATATTTTAAATTAAATATTATTAAATTTTTAATTTTTTAAAAATGTTATTTGTAAAAAAAGAAAAATAATATTTAAATTTAAATTTGAAAATTTATTTTAAGAGCGGGATGTTGGGTTTATAGGGGATAATGTTTGGGAGTGTTTAAAAAATATTTATTTTAAAAAAATATTATTAATAATTTCTACAAATTTAGGGGCCCATTAGGATGGCGGGTGGAAGCACCACCGCCGTGCTGGCGGATGCAAAAAGCACCAGTTACCGTCCGCCCGCCACAGCACACACGCCCGCCCAATTAGGATGTGAAAAGTCAGCCAAACACCGCCCGTAAGCCAGCTATGCCCTCCGCCATCAAAGTGCGCCCGTCCACGGAGCGGCGCGGCCTAATGGAGACACAACGCCCGACGAAATCACGTACCGCCCGGCGTACAAATTACGATGCCAGAACCAAACAGTTCCCCGGCTAAGAGACACCGCACGTGAAAGCAAGGCGGAAAACCGAACGCACAGTACGGATAGCAAAGAGGCGGACCCCCGAGCATGAATCCAGCACTGCAGGCCCTCCCCATGCTCTACCTGATGCAGCACCCAGGAGTCAACGCACCGCGGCGACGCAGGTAGGCAGACACACAACAGGGGCACGCAAACAGCGCACACAGTGCAAGGGCGGGAAAACTGTATATGGCCCACCCCCCGACACCCCTGCGTGGACACGACACATCCACCACTGCACCCACACATGCGCACAACGCAGAGGCCAATGGCAGCGCAATGCATGCGCCGCACACAAACAACACAGGGTCACAACCAAACACCACACACACCAGCACCACCCAGAACGCACATGTCACGTGACAGCCCTGCCACAGTCATGTCCCCAACCGGCAATTCACTGTTGCCAACCTGACGTCACACAAGTGACCCGAACATGTCAGTGACGTCACGCCAAATTAGGACACACCCCTGTGTGCAAAACACGGCGAAGCACACAGCGGCGGCAACATCACCCAGCAGAATATGGACCCCGTCGGCAAAAGGTATGCCAGTACCACACAGAAACACCGATGCCACCCTGCACCCAATAACAAGACATGCAATACGCAACATCAAAGATACCGGGGACAGACAACAGGTGGGACCAATTATAACACAAGGCCCAACGTATAGCGAAAACGCAGACTGCTGCCCACACACGGGAGAGGAGACAGCACTGAATGACCTTCCATTCCCACTCTGAAACCACATCCCGACTAAACAAGCCGGAGACAACAGTCATTGCACCAAAAAAGCCCAACACAGGCATGCAGAGGGAAGCGGCCACAGGGCAGATAGCGCATAACACCAAAGAACATTCACAACGGAAAAAAGAAATGATAACACTCCCCATGTGGTTCACATGCAAGTTATCTGGAAGGAGTCAGACACCACTGACCTTGACCATTCAGAGAAGCATGTGGGATGAGGGCCCGTGTCCTCCGCACAAGCCAACATAACACAAGTCCTGCCTCCCTACGACCATTACAGAATTCCCAGCAACGTCGGAGGTTGCACTCTGCAGACTGCACAGACAGCCAGAGCACGCCACCACAGCGCCCTGCAGCAAAATGGCACTTGCACCACACCTACCCAACTACGCCGGACAGATTAAGCTGTACAAACATAACCTGATACAGATATTGGGATGTGACAATCTGGCCTTGCTGAACGTAAGTTACCGACTAACTTACCGCATCGCATTGTTCAGCTGCGTCATCCCCGTCTTCTACTGTCGGAGGTGTCCCTTCTACTATCCTGTGGATTTATGTCTCTCCAACCCGGCATGTCCAAGGGCGGACCTGCTACAACTATTCAACCCCTGGACGTCCACGACAGGGTCTGTTCAGCCTATGGGGGCATGGCGTATGTGGCTACTATCGGACCCACACTGCAATGGGACCACTGTGCCTCCACACGACGGATAATGGATTACAGTTACATCGAATGTCATCCAACATGTCCCATCATGCTCCTACAAGGGACAACTCACGACCAACACCTTGACAGCCACCATCCGCTACATTGAATGGCATCCATGTCAACCACCAATGCCATGGAAGCCCTGCTGGAAGGTATTGCATACCTGACAACCTGTCAATTCCCCGCCGCCATACCCCCAATTGAGCAATGATGTCCCACACCGTACCCATGCTTGGCTTCCGCACGGACTAGGCAGTTACCAGTACAACAACTATACCATACAACCTGCAACTGACACCACATCATCAACTACACTGCCATGACATCTGATATTTTCGGGACATGCACTCTGTTCCTCATCACATCCAGTAACTCTGCATGAACAGGGGGAGGCAGAGGCATGGGATTTGTGTATGGCAACCACATGGACAGAACTGCACGTACAACCATGCCATGATATGGATCCTGCGCCCATGAACATATGCACCGGTCAGTGGACAGTAATCGTCCTGCTGTAGTATGTGAGAGCTGTCACCTCACCTCCCTCTGAACGTCTGTGCCAGGACCTTTGCATGGAAACCAAGTGCATCCACCAACAACATGAGCCCAGTGACTGTGACATGGCCAGTACCCACCACATCGCAACAACAAGTGGGACGCCGTTGCATGCACGTAAGCCCATGCCCTGATGTCACCTCCACGCACGTGTGTATGAGTAACTATAGCAGCAAACCTGTAACATGGAACTGAGATGCACTGTGCCCATGATGACAAGCGGACTGGTAGGCTAAATGTATACTGTCTGTGTCAAGGTCAGCAGCACCACAGTAATTAGCAAATGTACATCAGCACACCAACGGCTAAGCAGTTGTAACTCTGAAGCCCACATCCCACAGTCAACAACTAATCACATGTACCCCTACACCCTATTCTATGTGTACACATGCTGAGTATATCCTCCACATGCATTTCGCTGCCAGTAGTGTTCACTATACTGCATCACAGAGGACATAAGTCCCAATACATGGCTTGAAGCAAAAATGTGTCTCTGCTGATTCATTTCACAAGTACGAATGAGAGAGGATGAGAGTGTGTGAAGTACACAGCAGGTGTGAGATGACCATGTAGTCCACTGTCATTGGATGTCAACGCAAATGAGTAGCACAACTGTGGAAGACACACATGTGTCATGTGAAGCGGGAGTTACGCATGGCTCAGGTGGGTGGGTGTGACGGGTAGGTGCGCACATGCAATGTTGAAACACGCTGTGTTGGGAGGATTCAGGAACAGTACAATGGCGCTCTAATGGGAATTTGTAAAGACCACCAGTCTGGTGATGAATGTGAACTCGTGTGTGCTCAACAGGCGGGCACACGATCAATGCAGCATCAAGTGTAGACGTCAGCCCACCCTCCGTGGACATGCTGGATACTGCTGTGCGTCCGCCAGGCCCTTGCCAAGGCACTCACATCCCCTGTCGACCTGGTGTATCCCCAACATTGTCCACTTGCACAGGCAATCCAGGGCACGGGATGGCAGTAGAGCATGGTGGGTGAGAGGTCATGGCGCGCTCCTCCTGGTCACATCACGCAGGCAACACATCCTCAATGTGTAGTATGGCACAAGTCAAATGGAAGTAGTGGGGGTACGCACACATCACAAGCAGGAGTGACGTCACGGAAGGTGGCTCGCACCATCCCACCCATCGACAATACACCCACACACGTTACATGCCATTGCAACAGAGAAGCCAGCGCGTGCACAAGCAGCTCCAAGCTCGCCCCAGAGAGGCCAAAGAGTGAATGTGTGGGTCCATGAGCTCCAGTTGGACGCGGCCTGGCCCGCTAGGGCAGCTACAGCCTCTGTGTGTTGCAGGTGGTGTATCCGGACTGCGGAGCCTGTCATGCATTGTCAATGTTGCCCGTGTCTCGAGTCGGGGCACCACGCAGGTGGACGGCGACCCGCCACTTATTATACCGTGAGACAGACCACTTGTGCAACTGGACCCACACATACACTCCTTGGCCTCTCTGGGGCGAGCTTGGAGCTGCTTGTGCATGCGCTAGCTGCTCAGGTGCAAACGCATATTGGGGTGAGCGAGGGGAGGCCATGTGGACAGTGCAAAAGATGACTGTTTGATTTTCAGCCAGTTTAAGGAATGACCCTGATGTGGTCAGAAAAAGACGTGTCTCGTGTGTATTGCAACTAGTAGATCAGCCGATGAACTTCCCATGTCTTGCATGTAGCCCCGCACCCAGCCCCGCCCACTCGTCACATTAAAATGAGTACCAGCACCACATTCTACCCATTCGAAGCACTGACTGGGGGTGACAACCATTGGACAGTCTTGTGTAGTCCACCCACGCGTACATGTGGGCCCTCCATGATCCATGTCACCTGCGGCAAAGTGATGTCAGGGGCAATGACGGAAGTGAGCAGAGCTGTCTGCCCCACGCACAGATGGTGCATCAGCTCAACAGACCCAGCACTGAGTGCAGCAGGGGTCACATGTGCAGGGGCAGTTGTGCCTGGTGTGAAGGCACATGCATATAGACAGCACATCGAGCAATGTGTAGCCTGCCCACATCTACTGTCCATTGTCAGGCGGACCTTGGAAAAGATCACAAGGCAACACATCTGTGTGGGAGTACCCACTGTGACCAACACTGCGCAACCATCAGCGTACTCGCCCTGTGCATGGCCCACCCCGCAACGAAGGTCACATTCAGTGCCACTATCTCTCACACACATCCCTATCACGAGTCATGGTGTGTCCAATCGACAGTGCAGAGTAAGCGCTCATCCGGAGGGTCCTGAACAGGAGACACATGTAACCCACTAGGCAGTCTGTGTCGGCACCTACTGGCATTGTGCAGTCAATGTGCAGGCCAGGCTTGCTGGGACTGAGAAGGGCAGCATGGCCCCAGCCTGACTTCCACACGACCAACAAGTGCACTGAGACCTGCATTGCCAATTGTCTGTGTCACTGGATGTCTGACATGAAGTTGCCATGTACCACCACTCAGGAGGGACAGACAGGTCAAAGCGCCCGAGAGCTCACATACCCATGCCACCTGCAGTCAGCATGGTGAGCAGTGCATGTTTGAACACCACAGGCTCTGACTCATAGTGCTGCGGAGCAACGACATGTGTGTCCCCCACATGCACACCCACACACACTGCAGTTGTCTCTCACACACAACTTTCGCAAGGAATAGCCATGTGCAGTGTGCGTGGAGCTCGGAATCCAGGTTCTCCAGCTCCTCGCTGGTGAGTGGACCTGGACATGTCCTCAGCGTCATCCACGTGTAGGTGGAGTGGTGGCAGCAGCAGGTGTTGTCGAGGGGTGCCAGGCTGCAGTGCCAGGTAGCTGTGGTTATGCCTGTCTCACTCACACACACATATAACCCCCTGGGGCAGTTTCAGTGGGTACAAGCTGCTGCAATTCGTGTACCATGTCTGGCAGCTTCAATTGCAGACGTTGGCCTGCTCCCAGCTGGCCATGGACGCCTACCTCCACAGTGGAACACGCAGGGTGCAACCGCGAGGGTCATTGGAGTTGGCCGTAAGGGCCTGGCCCATGGCGGGTACAGTCCGCTGATGCCATGTGCACCACACAGTATAATGTGCGCAATGCATCTGCAGGTGTGGTCATTATTTGCGTGTGGGTGCAGGTCCACAATGGACAGGGCCACAACATGCTGTGTGCATAGGCAGGGACGGCCAGTGCTCAGCCTCCACATGTCTGTTGGCACATCATCATGTACACATTGGCATGGGAGCATGGGATATGCATATGTACACACATGCCATCTTTCACTATGTACATCTGCCACTTGGCACGTGCAATGATACGTGTCACTTGTGATGTGTAATTGCAAGCACACAGCCGTGTTGGCATGGGGCTGTCAATGTGTACACCTGTCAATGTTTCTGGAGGTGTGATCCGTACAGTGCTGTACATAGGGTGCAGTAGTGACATCAATGACTGTCTCATATCCCCTCGTGCCACAGGTCCCACTTGTTTTGGCCGCTCAGCCTGTGTCCATAGCGTTGTTGGTGTGTGCCCTACACACCCAGCCTCGGAAACAGTGTGATGCACAGCAGCTAGTCATGTTGCCGTGGTGTTGCCGCTTGCCGAATATGCAGTCTGTTACCATCAGCATGCCTTACAAGTTATTGAGGCCTAGATCCCCATGTGCATGCTCATAGCAATGGGGTGTGTCACTGCCCATTGCTATTGGTAGGGGACCTGTGTAAGTGTATTGTGGCTGTGCTGTCCCTACTTGTCAGCTGTTCTGTTATTCAATTGCCTGCTCAGTCATTTATGTTTTGTGTATGTGAATATGCCATGTGGCGTGTTGCTTTGACATGTGTCCACTTCCATCTTTCCTAGGCGGAGACCAAACATTCATCGCCCCTACCAATTGCTGTCAGACATGGTGGATGTGGAGGTCATCCGCAAATATCATCTGGACCGACCCACCCTGCATCGTCTATGTGCCTTGTTGGAACCCCACCTCCGTCCGCGCAGGGTGTATCCAACAGCATTCACCCCCACGGCTAAGGTGATGGCTGCACTGCATTTCTTCGCCACTGGGTCATTCCAGCACACAGTGGGCAGTGGAGGTGGGATGTCCCAACCCATGTTCAGCATGGTGCTCAGGGATGTACTGTCAGCCATGATGCTGTACAGGAATAGATACATCCGCTTCCCCAGGGCTCGTGAATTGGCGGCAGTGAAGGGTGCATTCTATGCCCTTGAACGGATCCCCCACGTCGTTGGTGCAATAGACTGCACCCATGTTGGCCTTGTTGCACCACAGGCCACTGAGCACCTCTACCGCAACCGGAAGCACACGCACTCCCTGAATGTGCAAGTGGTGTGCCTTGCGGACATGGTGATTTCACACGTGTGTGCGAAATTCCCAGGATCGGCCCATGATGCGCACATCATGCGCAACAGCATCCTACCACTTCTGATGACCGATCTGCAACCGGACCATGGCTGGATTGTTGGTGAGTATGTGGAGTAGTGTAGCGTGCTGGCTGTGCGATGCTGTCTTGTGTCCAGTTGGAATTGCAATGGTTCTCTGTGTCCCTCACACCCAGGTGATCTGCTTACCCGAATGGGCCCTGGCTGCTCAGCCCATTACGACGTCCTGGGAGCCCAGCTGATGTCCGCTACAATGAGGCACATGGGAGGACCAGACGTGTGGTTGAGCGGACCTTTGGCCTCCTCAAGTCCAGGTTCAGATGCCTGGACCGCACCGGGGCGCACTGGCGTACTCCCCACAGAAGGTGTGCCAGATAGTTGTGGCTTGCTGCATGCTGCACAATCTGGCTATCCGCAAGCAGATCCCCCTAATTGTGGATGACGGAGATCAACCAGGGCCCCAGCCTGCAGACCAGGACAGCTCTAGTGAAGAGGACAGTGGAGAGGATGAAGCTGTGAATGTGCGTCAGCAGCTCATCGCCCGCTACTTCACTTGACGGTGAGTGTCCATGTACGACGGCTGATGTAGCTGTAGTTGTGCAGGTGTATGTGTGCTCTGTCACGGGGGCCTTTTGTTCACTGAGTGCTGTGTGTCAATGGTCCATGTCCAGGTTGGTATGCCACTGACAGTGGCTGTAGCATTGTGCCCTGTTGCTCTGTGAGATGTGTGTGCATTGCTTGTAGTTGGTGACAAGTACTGTGTGATGAGTGTGTGACACACTCATTGAATGTACTCTTGTTCTGTTTTTCACCCCTAGGTCCCTACAGCCTCTCCTGTCCCATCGACATACCACACAGCAGATGCATTTCTGCTCATGGTGGCGATTGCACATCGTTGAATAAACCCAGGACACATTAAGCCGATTGTGATCAAGGTGTATTTATTAACAGCGGTGACATGTGATTGTGTGCAAGGTGATGACAAATGTGGTGCATGCTGTGACAATGAGTTGACGGTCATGGCTGCATGATGGTCAAGGTGTACCCATGGAGTTCTATGTCCACAGTCCAACAGACACATGCCATTCACATGGCAGTGTGGGGTAGGATCGTATTACAAGTCAATGCAGTAGGTGGTCAAGGTGGCTGGCTGACTCACTGGCGTTTGGTGCGTGCGAAGTCCTCTCTGGACACCTGTTTCCTCTTCGGACGGCCCCTTCCACGTTTGGTAGGGGGTGTGTTGATGTTCCGCTGGTGGTGGTTGAGGAGTGCTCACTCGCTGTGGACGCAGGGGAACGCGATGCTGCACGAGCCTGCGCCACAGCAGGTGGTGGCGGAGGTGGTGTTGCTGGCCTTGCTTGTGCCCTCCCCCCCACCACCAGCTGGCCCATGAGGGCAGCGATTTGGCCCATATGGGCGTCCATGGACCTCATCACCGCAAGGACCTCCCGCGTGTTGCTAGCCGACCTGGCCCATTCTCCTTGGGCCTCTTGATAGGCCCCAAGGACTCTGTCGATTTGCGGCAGGGCTTGGCTCCCAGGCACAGCTGGCGTTGGCCTGGCCCTGCTCCTCCTACCAGTACTGCTGCCACCGACCTGCCCACTAGCCACATTGCTCACCACGGTCCTCGCTCTGGCTCCCAGGGTGGAGCCCGACGGCCGTGCCGACCCTTGCGCAGGGGCTGTGGCGAGAGATGGCGTGGTGGTGGTGGTTGCGGCGGTGGTGGTGGCCGCACCGGCCGTGGCAGCAGGGGTCTGTGACTGGTCAGCAGCCCTGGGTGATGGGTTGGTGGGCAGGAGGGGCCCTGGGGAGCGGTTGTGCCCTGCCACTCCAGATGGGCCTGCTGGGTGCTCCGTGTCCGGAGAGGTGTCCAGCTCCTCTACATCCGTGAGTCCGGGTCGGGGGCTTGCGGACTGGCTGTGCTGGCTGCTGTCACCCTCTCCAGCATCCAGCAGTTCGGCACCTGTGGGGAGAACGAGATGGGTCATTGTGTTGCACCTAGCAAAGTATGTATTGGCTGTCTGACATTCACAGTTAGTGCACTGTCGTGCACAGGTTTCCCAGTGGCGTGTGTGTGGATGTACGATGTGTGTATGCGTGGGCTAGGCAATGGGACTGTGTGATGTGGACATGTGGCATGGGACGGATTAGCAATGCCGATGGGTGTGTGTTGCAATGCTCCTACATTTTGTGGCTCGGGTGTATGCGTGCTCCAGGACCATGGACGATGTTGGGTTGAACGATGGTTTAGGTGGAAGGATGGAACGCTTAGGTACGCTGATGCCAAAAGGGGGTACAGCCCCCTAAACGCTCTTGGGTTGTAATATGCTTTTGGGGTACATACTGTGGGTAATGGGTGCAGAACGTGACATGTGTTCTGGCAACATGACAGTGCATAGACAAAGGTGTGTGTCTGTCTCACATGCCCGGAATATCTGCTGACTGTTATCATTCATGGACATCACATTGGTAGCATTGTTGTGAGTTCGTGCTTGTTGTGTGCCACACGACGTATTGCAGATGGGCCAAATCCTTTGTGTGCGTGCTGCCCTGGTACATGTGCATCAGTGCTGTGCTCTTGGGGTGTTGACTATATTATGTGTGTTGTTACTCGCAGTGTGACGTGCGCTTCAGTCACTGCAGGCACTTGATTTGTCATGGGCAGGTATCTTTGCATAACTACTGTATGAGGGCCAGCTGTTCGGATGACATACCTTTCATGACACTGTGGCTGAGAGATGAGATGGATGATATGTTGAATGTGCATTGTGTGCCTGTGTGTTTCATGGGTCCAGTTGTCTTTGTGTGCAATATTGTGGTTCCAAGCTGTTACTTCTAGTACGGTCTGTCTTACGTGGGCGTTGTTGTACGATGTGTGGGTGACAGGCAGTGAGGACTACATGGACAGGACTTCGATGGTGTTGCTGATGTGTGTGATGGGTGGCACGGTGCCTGCCGTGTGGGTCTGTGCTCCAGTGGGACTTGTGCATGCAGACGTGGCTCCTTAGGTGTTGCTGTATCTGTGATGGGTCATGTGGGTTTGACTCTCTTGAACATGTCCGTGTGCACATTGGTCTCATGATTGTGACTGGGAGCAGTGCTGCGTGTTCCTCTGCTACGTGACATGTCCCATGTGTCAGTCGTAGTACAGTCCTCATGCCTACAGACGCCCAGCCCTGTACATTTTCCCACCTACAGGTTGTTTCTCAGTGCGCAATGCAATGGATGCCACATGGTACTGGGAGGGAGGGGTGCTCCACCTTGCTGGTCTGTGGTAGTGGGAGCCTGGTGGGTGTTTTACTTCAGCTGTCCCCCCTCCGACCCACTGTCTTTGTGTTCCGGCTACTTACCTGTTACTTGTCGGTCAGTGCAGCTATGGCGGACACATGGATGTGGGGTGTGCTCCACCTTGCTGGTCTGTGGTAGTGGGGGCCTGCTGGGTGTTTTACTTCAGCTGTCCCCCCTCCGACCCACTGTCTTTGTGTTCCAGCTACTTACCTGCTACTTGTCGGTCAGTGCAGCTATGGCGGACACATGGATGTGGGGTGTGCTCCACCTTGCTGGTCTGTGGTAGTGGGGGCCTGGTGGGTGTTTTACTTCAGCTGTCCCCCTCCGACCCACTGTCTTTGTGTTCCGGCTACTCACCTGTTAATTGTCGGTCAGTGCAGCTATGGCGGGCACATGGATGTGGGTGTGGGGAGTGCTCATTCTGGCGCATCTGGAGTACAAGGGGACCTGTTGGAAGTTGCGGTGCTGGCTGACTGTACACATGCCCCCATGGTTTTGTTAGTTGGTAGCTTTGGGCTGAGTGTGTGTGAGTGTCTGTTGCATGTGTGGGTGATGTCTTGTGTATTGTGTACTGGACATGGGGGTGTTTGTCCCTAGGAGCTATGGCATGGTGGTAGTGCATGTGATTACATAGCGGTGTGCTGGTATACGTTTGTTTGTACTTACCAGCCTCCACTCCCCTGGTAATCCGGTGAGGATCTCCGGATGTATGATGACTCGCACCTTCTCCTCCCACGCCTTGAAGGTCTTGAATAGCGCGGGATTCCCTCCGCCAGTCCTGGCAGCCAGCTCTCGATTTTTGCTCTCCTTCTTCTTGACCACGCTTTGAGGTCGTTCCACCTTTTGTTAATTTCTCCTCTGTTGCGTGGAACGTTCCCGACTGCATTGACCTGGTCTACGATCCTGCTCCACAACCGGTTTCTGGTGGATAGTGGTGTCTGTTGGACCTGGTTGCCATAGATTTGTGGGTGCACCTTGACGATCTCGTCGACCATGACCGTTAGCTCGGTGGAAGTGAACTTGGGCATTCTGTGTGATGCCATGGTGTGTGTTTTGGTGTTTGTGGTGCTGGTGCGGTGCGTGGTGTGTGATGTGCAGGGGGTTTGTGGGTCAGGTGTTTGGTGGTGGTGGTGATGGGTGTGATAGGTGCGTGTCTGTGGTGTGCTGCTGTCCTTTCTGTCTCGCTGTGTTGTGTGCTTTCGTCCTCAGTTTGTAATGTTGCAGGGGGTTGTGGTCTGTGAAGGGGCTGGTTTTGTACTTACCTATGTGGGTGTGTCATGATGGTCTGTTGTTTTCAGGTGTGTTGTGGCTGGTGTTCTGGGATTTGTTGTTGATTTTTTTGTCCAGGGGGTGTGTTTCCGGGATGTGTACTGTGTTTGGGTATTTGTGCGTGGGTTGCTGTGTGGACTTGTTAGCCATGTTGTGTGTGTTTGTTTTCGTCAGCGGATGGTTTCTGTGCATGGACGTGGCCGCCAGGGCTTCCGCCGTGTCCATTTTCGTCACTGTTGTTTGCGCTGGCGGGCAGTGTATTTGTGGATTTTCCGCGCTCATGTCGGTACAATCCTAATTTCACGGGCGGTGTCTCGGTCGTCAGGGCGGGCGGTTTTGGCTTGTCGTGCGTCTTTCCGTCCGTGGCGGGCGGATGGACTTAGACTCGGACATGGGCGGACGGTATTTTCTGTTTATTTTCCGCCTCCGGCGGTTTTCGGTTCGCGGCATTGTAATTGCTCAGTCGGTATTCAGACGGTGTAGGCGGGCGGATTTTCGCCACTGTGGTTGATGGCGGATTTTTATCCGCCCGACATCGTAATGGACACCTTAGAATTTATTTTAAAAGAAAAAGAAAATTTATATTTAAATTTAAATTTGATAATTAATTTTAGGAGCGGGTGTTGGGTTTATAGGGGATAAGGGTGGGGAGTTTTTTATAAATATATATTTTATATTAAATATTATTAAAAAAAATAATAATTGAGAATGTATTTATTATAAAAAATATTTATATTTAAATTGAAAATTATTTTTAGGAGTGACTTGTCAGTTTTATAGGGGATAAGGGTGGGTAGTGTTTTAAAAATATATATTTAAAATTAAATATTATGAACATTATTAATAAATTTAGAATTAATTTGAAAAAAAAAATATTGAAATGTAAATTAAAAAATATTTTTAGGAGTGGGATGTTGGGTTTATAGGTGATGATGGTGGGGAGTGTGTTAAAAATATATATTTAAAATTAAGTATTATTAATATTTTAAAAATTTATAAATTATTTTCAAAAAATAAAAATATATGGAAATTTAATTTAGAAATGTATTTTTAGGAGTGGCTTGTTGGGTTTATATGGGATAAAGTTGGGTAGTGTTTTAAAAATATATATTTAAAATTAAATATTATCAAATTTTTAAATAAATTTAGAATTAATTTTTAAAATAAAATATAATATTGAAATCTGAATTAGATAAATATGTTTAGGAGTGGGATGTTGGGTTTTTAGGGGATAAGGGTGGGGAGTGTATTAAAAATATATATTTTTAATTAAATATTATTAAAAAAATTGACAAATTTAGATTTTATTGAAAAATAAATAAGTTTATAGAATTATAAATTTGGAATTTATTTTTAGTAGTGGGTTTTTGTGTTTATAGGGCATAATGTTTGGGAGTTATTATAAAAAATTATTTTTGGGGGATGTAATTGATAATGTTTAGTGATCAGTATATAGTTTATTTAAATTTATATTGGAGTGTGAATAGTTAATTATTTATGTTTACTGTCCAGCACCTACCCCAATTTATTATAGACTGTAGTGGGAATAGTATATTATTTATGTTACTGTCCAGCCTCTACCCCAATTTTAGATAGAATGCAGTGGGAATAGTCAATTATTTAGGTTTAGGGGCCGATTCCGATCTCGGCCGGTAGGGCTCTGAATCGGATTCGGCTTAACCGGATCCGATTCGGAGCCCTATTTCCCGACCGATTCGTACGCGCGTCCGGGCGAGCGAGTACGATGCGAATTCGCCGACCGACTCGTCCGGGCGTCCCGACCGCTCCGACCGACTCGTTCCCGGGTCGAACCGCACCGACCGACTCGTTCGGACTCGACTCGCACCACGCAATGGAGACGTTCCCCGGCCGGGTGAGTACGATGCGCGCTGTGAGCAGTCCGACCGAGCCGCGCACTCCGGCTCCAAAGAGCAGTCGGAGACGTACTTTGGGGGTCCGTGTCGGACCCCCCTGTATACGTAGCCACGCGAGTCGCACACAGGGGGGACCCATGGGTCCCCCCTACCTGTGCATGTACGGCGCGAGTCGCTTCGCCGCGTATCCGCTGTAGGGGGCGCCCTTGTCCGCCTCGCACCCATTGATTCAATGGGAGCCTGCGTACGCGTTAGTACGACCGGCTCCCATTGACTTCACTGGGAGTCCGACCGACTCGAGTCCGATGGCATACGTGCGCATCGTACTCGCTCGGTCGGGCTGCCAGAGTCCGATTCGGTCGGAAATCTCTCCGAGTCCGGCTCGGTCGGAGAGATTTCCGGCCCGAATCGGAATCGGCCCCTTAGTGTCCAGCACCTACTATAATTTATTATATATTGTAGTGGGAATAGTAATTTGTTCATGTTACTGTCCAGCACCTACCCCAATTTAATATAGACTGGAGTGGGAATAGTAAATTATTTATGTTTAGTGTCCAGCACCTACCCTAATTTAATATAGACTGGAGTGGGAATAGTACATTATTTATGTTTACTGTCCAGCACCTACCACAATTTAATATATATTGGAGTGGGAATAGTAAATTTATTTTGTTTAGTGTCCAGCACCTACCCCAATTTTATATAGACTGGAGTTGGAATAGTAAATTATTTATGTTTAGTGTCCAGCACCTACCCTAATTTATTAGACACTGGAGTGGGAATAGTAATTTGTTCATGTTACTGTCCAGCACCTACCCCAATTTAATATAGACTGGAGTGGGAATAGTAAATTATTTATGTTTAGTGTCCAGCACCTACCCTAATTTAATATAGACTGGAGTGGGAATAGTACATTATTTATGTTTACTGTCCAGCACCTACCACAATTTAATATATATTGGAGTGGGAATAGTAAATTTATTTTGTTTAGTGTCCAGCACCTACCCCAATTTTATATAGACTGGAGTGGGAATAGTAAATTATTTATGTTTAGTGTCCAGCACCTACCCTAATTTAATATAGACTGCAGTGGGAATAGTAAATTATTTATGTTTACTGTCAAGCACCTACCCCAATTTAATATATACTGGAGTGGGATTAGTAAATTCTTTATGTTTACTGTCCTGCACCTACCCAAATTTAGTATACACTGCAGTGTGAATAGTAAATTATTTATGTTAGTGTCCAGCATCTACCCCAATTTAATATAGACTGTAATGGGAATAGTAAATTATTTATGTTAGTGTCCAGGACCTACCCCAATTTATTATAGACTGGAGTGGGAATAGTAAATTATTTATGTTAGTGTCCAGCACTTACCCTAATTAATTTACATTGAATTGGGAATATAGGACTATTTAATTTTCGTGTCCAACATTTACTTTATTTAATGTGCATTGGAGTTGTTATAGTAAATTAATTATGTTCACTGTGCAGCATTTGCTGAAATTATTTTATATTGGGGTAGGAATAGTATATAAAAATATGTTAGTGTATAGTAACTGTATTTAATTATTATATATTGTAGTTGTAATACTTTATTAATTAAGTATAGTGTAGGATAATACATAATATTCAATTTTTATGTAATATGTTTATTAATATATTGAAATTTAGTACTAGAAAAATATATAAGATAATTTTGCATTAAAAAAATGGGTAATGGTAGTTAATAAATTGACAGTATTTATTTATTATAATGTTTGTCAAAAAATTGTATTTTATATATGTAAAATATAGATAATATAAGTAAAATCAAGGGGGCACATTACGATACCCGGCGTAAATAATTCCGCCAGGCATGGAAGCGGCAAAAATTCGCCCGCACACACCGCCTGAACACCGACCACGCCATTACGATTACACAAACCGAATACCGCCATCAGCGGAAAAAGCACACAAAATACCGCCCGCCAACGTCCGAGTCGGAGACAAACCGCCCGCCACGGACGGAAACACGCACGACAACACAAAACCGCCCGCCCTCACGGCCGACACACCGCACGTGAAATTACGATCGCACCGACATGAGCGCGGAAAACAACAAATATACCGCCCGCCAGCGCAAACAACGCCGATGAGAATCGACACGGCAGAAGCCATGGCGCCCACGTACCTGCACAGAAACCATCCGCACACAAAACCAATAGCACACAACATGGCCAACAAGTCCACACAGCAAGGCACGCACAAATACACAAGCACAGTACATATCCCGAAAACACCCCCGGACAAACAAAAAATACAAAGGCCAGAACCCCAGACACAACACACCTGAAAACAACAGACCATGAGGACACACCCACATAGGTGTGTACAAAAGCAGCACTCCCACAGACCACAACCCCTTGCTACATTGCAAACCAGAGAGGAGAGGAGAGGACACAGTGACACAGCAAGGACAGCAGCACACCACAGAAACGCACACATCACAACCACCACCACCACCACCACCACCAAACACCGGCACCACAAACCCCTGCACATTACACAACACACACCGCACCAGCACCACAAACACCATGGCACCACAAAGAATGCCCAAGTTCACGCCCATTGAGCTGACGGTCATGGTCGACGAGATCATCAAGGTGCACCCACAAATCTATGGGAACATGGTCCAACACACACCACTAGCCACCAGAAACAGAATGTGGAACCGGATCGTAGACCAGGTCAATGCAGTCGGGACCCTGCCCAGGAACAGAGGAGAAATTAACAAACGGTGGAATGACGTCAAGAGCCTGGTCAAGAAGAAGGAGGGCAAAAACAGAGAGCTGGCTGCCGTCACTGGCGGAGGGAATCCCGCGCTCTTCAAGACCTTCAAAGCGTGGGAGGAGAAGGTGCGAGTCATCATACATCCCGAGATCCTCGCCGGATTAGCAGGGGGAGTGGAGGCTGGTAAGTACAAACTAATGTATACCAGCACACCGCTATGTACTCACATGCACTACCACCATGCCACAGCTCCCAGGGACAAACACCCCCATGTCCAGCACACAATACACGACACACACATGCAACAGACACCACCACACACAGCCCAAACAGAACAACTGTAAGATGCGTGGGGACATGTGTACATTCAGCCAGCCACGTAACCACCAACAGGTCCCCAAATATGCCAGAAGCGCCACAACGAGCACCCACCACACCCATGTGTCCGCCACAGCTGCACAAACCGACAAGTAACAGGTAAGTGGCAGGAACACAAAGTGCAGTGGGTGGGACGGTGGACAGCCCAAGTACAACACACACCAGGCCCCTAGTCCCACAGCACAGCAAGGAGGAGCATCCCCCACACCCCACAGCCACGTGTCAGCCACCGCAGTGCACAACGACAGCCGAAAGGCAGACATCACGGTCCACAGCAATCGGTGTCAGTGGGTGTCCAGCCACCCCCACGACCCACAACACCCCCCACCCCCACAGACCTGCAACATGGAGCACTCCCCGCTTAGAGCCATGTGGCATCCAGTACAGTGCACGCACGAACAACTTGCAGGTGGGAAACTGGACAGGGCTGGATTACTGGAGGCATGAGGACCGTGAACACGACCAACACATGGGACATGTCACGTAGCAGACGAACACGCAGCACCGCCCACCGTCACGAACAAGTGAACAATGTGCACACGGACATGAACAACAGACTCACACCCCACATGACCCATCACAGACATAGCAACACCCAAGGAGCCACGTCTGCATACACAAGCCACACTGAAAATAGTACCACACGGCAGCCACTGTGCAACTCATCACACACAACCGAAACACCATTGAAGTCCTGTCCATGTAGCCCCTACTGCCTGTCAACCACACACCCCACAACTACGCCTATGTAAGACAAACAACACTAGACGCAACAGAGCGGAACAACAGAAATGCACACGAACACCACTGAACCCATCAAACACACAGACACACCATGCACATACAACATACCATCCATCCCATCCGTCAGCCCCAGTCTCATGAAAGGCATGTCATCCGCACAGCTGCCACACATACAGCAGTCACGCTAAGATACATGCCCATGACCAACCATGTGCCAGAAGTCAATGAAGCGCACGACACACTGTGAGCAACAACACACAACATGGGCCACACCCCCCCACGAGCACTGCAGTGATGCACATGGCACAGGGCAGCATGCACACCAAGGAGATGGGACAACTGCAATACGTTGGCTTTCACACACAACCATCACTCACTCATAACGATGCGTCCAATGCCATGTCCAGTAATCACAACAGACAGCAAATATGCAGGCCATGTCAAGCATGCACACACCTCAAACCATGCACTGTCATGCTGCCACAACACATGTCACGTTCGGCACCCATGGCTCACAGCATGTACCCCAAAAGCATATTCCCTCCCAAATGCGAATCTGGGGCATGGCCCCCATGTTGCCATATGCGTTCCTAAGCGTTCCATTTGAACCCCAAAAGCATATTCCCTCCCAAATGCGAATCTGGGGCATGGCCCCCATGTTGCCATATGCGCTCCTAAGCCGCT
Organism: Calotriton arnoldi; assembly: GCA_963921515.1. Classification (NCBI taxonomy): domain Eukaryota; kingdom Metazoa; phylum Chordata; class Amphibia; order Caudata; family Salamandridae; genus Calotriton; species Calotriton arnoldi. The sequence goes on from CAWUFW010000854.1 coordinate 3,481,174, forward strand.
CCATTTGAACCCCAAAAGCATATTCCCTCCCAAATGCGAATCTGGGGCATGGCCCCCATGTTGCCATATGCTCCTAAGCGCTCCATTTGAACCCCAAAAGCAAAGTACAAACCAGACCCAGGATGGGCCAGGAGCCCGCATACACCAGAGTCACAATGAGTAGGGGCACAGCAACACACCCATCGGCATGGCCAATCCGTCCCATGCCACATGTGCACAGCACACAGTCCCATTGCCAAGCACACACAACTACAAATGCCACAGCCACACACACGCCTCCGGGAAACCCATGTACGAGATTGCACGAACTGCCAATGTCAGACGACAAATACATACTTCGCCAGGTGCAACACAATAACAAATCTCATTCTCTCCACAGGTGACGAACTGCCGGATGCTGGGGATGGAGACAGCAGCCAGCACAGCCAGCCCACAAGCCCCCAACGAGGACACACGGATGTGGAGGATCTCACCTCCTCTTCGGACACGGACCACCAAGCAGGCCCATCTGGTGTGGCAGGGCCCAGCCGCTCCCCAGGACCCCTCCTACCCACCAACCCATCATCCAGGGCTGCTGAACAGTCCCAGCCCCCTGCTGCCACTGTCGTTGCGGCCACACCCACGGTCATTGCGGCCACACCCACGGTCATTGCGGCCACTACCACTGCCGCAACCGCCACCATCGCCGCACCGACCACCACCGCCGCCACCACCACCACGTCTTCGCTGGCACCAGCCCCAGCGCAGGTGGTGGCCCGGCCGACTGGATACACCCTGGGAGCCACAGCGAGGACCGTGGTGAGCAATGTGGCTAGTGGGCAGGCCGGTGGC